>CATQJA010002644.1:1037500-1484333 GCA_958295435.1 Mesorhabditis spiculigera | reverse complement strand
GGGTCAACCAGGCATATTGTGCCAGTTTCCTGCATTAACGTCGGATATCATCTGATCGGCTACCGGCAACGACCAACTCATTACATGATTGCTTTCTATGATTTTTGACGACCCCTCGTTGTAAATTTTGAACATTTTTGAAAAAGTAGAAAACCTTGAAGTGAAAAAATGGAACTTTTGCTGAGCTAGGGGGACATGTAGGGTGTAAAAATGAAGCTCATGAAGTTCGCTATTAGACCAGTGGCAACCAATATTGATCGGTTTAACTAGCCGTAAACAGAAGCGTTAGGAAAATCTGCTCTGTTTGAAGGAATAATTCTAGATAAAAATTGAACGTTTTAAAGGGATGCCGACGGAATAGTCAATCGGTTACGAGCGGAAAATAAAATGTCTCTGCGTCTCTCCCCTGAGCGCGCTCTCTCCCCTGTTGGCTACTTGCCAATTTGTTGATGTAGGGGGGATCGACACATGCCGTCGGCAGCCCTTTAATCGTAACTATACACCAGGAAGCGTTGCTAATAATAATACAGCTTCGGAAGACAATTAATTTTTGGTACCTATGCTCATGCCTCAAAAAATTTTGAGAAATTTTAAAAGGTTGTCAATCTGCGTATTAACACCTTGTCATATCCCAAGTTTCCTGAAACGATTAAAAGTATTTTACTTTCGACTGATCCTAATTTGCCAACTTTCAAAGTTTCAAAAATTTTAAGAAGTTGTATTATTGCTAGGAGCGCCTCCTGGTATATAGTTAATGATAACAATGTTATTGAAGCCCTTTAGAAAACAAGGCGAAACTTCGGACAAAAAAAAAACAGAAAATTAAATTCGTGAGCGGGTTAGAAACCTCGTTAGATTCCCCAGACGCCGCCTACTACGCCCCTAGGCCGCCCGGACCACCGTGATGGGGTGAAACTATAAAGGTAGGCCGAAATTCCGACCAAACTTTAAACGCTTTTAAAACGATGGTGTTACTATATCAGCAGCTGAAAGTCGATCGATTCGTCTTGTCGAGCTCTATCAGTATGTGCAAATCGATGACGACTCGTAATTCGATGGCGAGCTGTGACCATTCCTTGTTAGGTTTTGGCATAGCCAGTGATTTTCTGACAATGAACTATTCATAACAATTTTTGTCAATTATTGATTTATTTGAGATCAGGGAGAATGGGACCACAGGCTTTTGAGCAGTAAGGCGGTGAGGCCCGTAACAACTACCATGGATATCACGACGTGTAGCAACAGCAGAAATAACGGACAAGTGCTTTTCTAAAAAGGTTCAATTGATAATGGGGGAAAAGGGGCTCAAAAGGGAGTGTTTTGGTTTACTTCATCAAAAAGAGGAGAATTCAAGATTCTTGTGTATTCCGGGGGGGAGGAATTCGTGGGGAAACCACCTCTTTTTCCTGTCGGCCCTGGTGGGGGGTAGTAATCAAATAGAAGTGTTTTCACATTGTTTAAAAAAATTTTAATTTTTTAAAAAAAAAAAAATTTTAAAAATTAAAAAAAAATTTAAAAAAAAAAAAATTTATTTTATTTTTTGGAAAAAAAATTTTTCGACCTAAAATTACATTTTTTTATTAAATTTTGTAAAGTTTTTATGCTTAGGAATAGCTATAAAGTATACCAAAACACTACCCTTTTGAGATCACATTCTCTTTTGCCTGAGAGATATTTCCTGGGGTTTGTTGGGGCAGTAATCCCTTAGTTTTCTAACGGGTTGGTCCTATTCCCCGCAAAGACAAATGACTTCCTAGCTCCTCTAATGGTAAGACACCTACCGTGGGTTTTGAGGCCGGTATCACGGTAGCTGGCCCATTGACTATCGACAATGCCATACCTGAGTGGCCGACGACAAAACGGTGGCTACTTTCGGCTTCTAAATGATGGCACGTGACTATCGCTTTCAAGACCCGCCGGCTTTTTCTTGGCGCGCCTCATGGCTCGTCGTTACTATCTGAAGTGCGATGTTGATGGCAACGAAGAACAGTAGATAGGAACACTAAAACGTAACTTTCAAAGCGACGCCTAGGAAATGCCAGCTAAGAAACCAGGGGCCTAGCTGACCATAATGTTTGTGGGGAGCAGCGACATTTCGGAGGGGGCAGCGTGAAAAAGTTTCCGAAAATGGAGCACCGTAGACAAAAAAATTCGTCAAAGGGAAATCGCAAGCAGAAATCTAAGTGTTACTTGGACTCCTGGAACCGACACCAAAAAGGCCCTTGCCCGCCCAAAAGATAGCCTGACAAAAGACAGCCATAGTGAGGGCGCGCGTTATCACATCTGCGCGCCTCGAATCCTCTCATTAGTGCGCTGATTTGCTGATTAGCGCTGGCAAGGCAAATAAGCGCACAACCGCCCAAATCTGGCAAAGTTCCTGGAATCCACGTAACACGTGGACTGCTGCTTGCGTTATCCCTTTAAAATAAGACCACCGACGGCAAAAATTGAATCAAAATTGCGTCGAAACTTTCGATTTTCGATTTTCGACAGCTCAGCATTTTCGATTTAACAAAATTTACGAACGAAAAAACATCCGGGGAGCAGCCTGCCCCGACCCATGCCGATCTCTCCTATGCGCCTTTAAGAAAAATCTGGAATTGGACATGAGTATTTACCAGTATGTAAAAAGGAATTGGCCCATATGCCGCGTAGAGCCCAGTCTTGCCGAGCGGTACGGACAGCAGAATCGTTAAACCTGCAATCATATAATTTGTGAAGCATAGTAGAAGTCGTCCCTGTGGCTCTTGAAAAGTATTCTTTCAAACCCTTGCTATTTGTGCAGTAAATTCCAGACCATTAAGCAAGGACGCGAGCCATTCACACCTCAATTTCCCTTGTAAACTTAACTTCCAGTGCCAAGCGGGTTTTGGCCGCCGGATCCTACTATATATAAACAATAGTGTCTGTGTGTGCCACTTTGCATCCACTGTCCGGAGGATATCTCGCTAGGGGATGAATTTTAAGGTATGTATGATACGTCATTAGGTGCGTAACGGCCTGGAGATGACAGCACGCATAATAGATTCAACAAAATCAACTATTTTCGACATTAAATTCAAGTTTTTGTGAAAAATTCTTTGTTAGGAATAATTAGCATAGCCCAGAAGTTGGGATTCGACTATGCAAATGTAATGGAGAGGTTGTCTTTTCATTTTTTTTGTCATCAGAATTTAGGACAATTATGCAAATTGAAGGATAAAATGGGGTCAAACGGAGCCAGGGTTGAAAAGTCGCGAAGCGGCTTTTCGACCCTGGTTAATAATGAAAAAAATACTCGCACATCCCCATCCGCCCAGTCCAAGCCCCCAGTGCAACCAATTGAAGAATGGACGAGTGCTGAAATGGCAACGCATTGGAGTATCGAAAGTTCCGTGTAAAGCTGCTTACCTGGAATCTGGGGCTGGTCGGGCGAGTGCGATCATTGGATTCAGTATGGCCAACACCGTCGCCAGACCACCGATCATCGCGTGCATTTTCTTGGCGAGAGCCTGGGCAAAGGCAAAAAATCTGTATCTGATCCAATTTTACAAGTTCTTAACCCCGGGCACAATTCCGGAATTCCGGAAGCTTATTTTCTATCTATGGAATTCCAACCGGTATAGGGAATCCAGCCCGAGTTTCGTTAACAGGAAATTATCGTAGCTTCCCGTGGTGACTTGCTGGTTCCTTACCTGCAGATCGCATTCATAGCTACACTCGTACCACACCCAGCCACTCTGATAGAAGATAAGCAAGACAGCAATCAATTGCAAGCATAGAGAAATGATGTTTAAGCCGCGGTGGAGCTGAAATAACGTTTTCTCCAACCTTTCTTCATCTCCGGGCATCGGATGCATTTTGCTATATCTAAGAAATGTTGTAGGTGTGGCTGTGCGTGAGTTCTTGAATGCTGGCTCAATCCAAGGGGATACCTTGCGAGAGAGTCGTTTGACACCTGAATTGATTTGGACGAAAGAAGAGAGAACAAAGTTTATTTACGATAACGGCAATAGCCTAAAATAATACAAGCCGCGAGACAAGACGGGCCGAGTGGAAAGAATGAAAAAGACACGCACAAAAAAGGGGTTTGTGCCGGGGAACGGGGAGGGCGCACACAGGGCGTAGTGCAAAGGGGTGCGCCGTACAGGCATCGCGTAATTGAATCAAAAGACTTTCTTTTCTTGCTTCCGCAACATCTTCCTCCTTGAATGAAGAGCTTGACTCGGTGATGAAGTTGAGCTTGATGGAGACGACGTTGACGGCACTTCAATCTTGATATCGCGACGGCGGTTTCCGGATGCGCTTGTGGTGAAGGATCGGTCCAAGGGCATCAGTCTTCTTTGTCTTCTTCACAGGTTGTGCTTGATCTTGTTGACGAAGTTCAGGTTCTTCGTCGCGTCCTTGCGGTTGTGGAACAACGTCATCGAGTTGTTCAGTTTGCGGGTGTTGAGCAACGATTTCGGGCAGTTCAACTTGAGGTCGTCGCGGCACGGCTGGTGATCTTGCCGGTGATCGTGGGTGCGACTTCGATGGCGACTTGGTTGGTGTTGTCGGCCGGTGAGCAGTGGGATGGGGAACATTCGGAACAGGTACAAGGGGAATCGATGTAGGAGTTGTGGCGGATGATGCAGCTGGCTTCTCGAGAGGCTTGTCAAGAGGTGGAGCAGTGTCCTGCACATTGACTTTATCATCGCTGGCAAGATCGAACTCTTCCAGGATATCATCGAGTACGTCTCGAACGAATCGAGCACGTAGCTGGTTGGCATGTCGACGCCAAACGACTCCAGAGGTAGTTTCAACCTCGTACATGGACTTTCCACACAATTTAGAAATACGTCCTTCTACCCAGACAGGTTTGCTAGGTATTTTATAATCTCGAACCCAGACGGTCTGGTCGATTTCGTAGGAACGCTTCTTTGCGCCGTGCTTCCGGTTGTACTGTTCAACCATCTTCATCTTCTCCCCCCTTCGGAAAGATGAGATTCGCACTAGTATTGCTGTTGCTCTGGGGCAGACGCAAGCGAGCAATGGGAGTAACAAGCTTTCTCCCGATAAACCTTTCAGCCGGAGATAGCTGTTCTGGTGAAGATGGGCAAGGGGTGGACCGATAAGTTCGCAGAAAAATTTGCAAAGTTTCAGCGTTAGTCGAACCAGCGGCTTTGCTCAAAGCGCGCTTGAAGGTATCGACGAAACGTTCGGCCAAACCGTTCGACTGGGGATGGAACGGTGGCGTGCGAATATGGTTAATTCCACGTTCCTTACAGAAATCTTCAAACTCCTTGGAAGTGAATTGAGTTCCGTTATCCGAAACGAGCGTTTCCGGATCTCCGAACCTGGAGAAAACATCTCTCAACTGGGCAATCGTCACTCGGCTTGTTGCCACCTTACACTCAAAGATTTCAGGCCATCTTGAGTAAGCGTCGACAACGATCAAATACATTTTTTGATCAATCGGACCGGCATAATCGATATGCACGCGCTCCATTGGACGATTTGGGGTAGGCCAGGGAGTCAATTCACTTTTTACAGGCATCTTCTGGGCTTTCTGACAGCCTTCGCATTCTTTCACGATGCGATCGATGTCTGAATCCATGCCAATCCAGTACACATATTGCTTTGCGAGCAATTTCATTCTCGTTTGGCCCGGGTGGCCTTCATGAAGCATTTTTAGGATTCGCGATTGCAGCCTTTTCGGCACAACAACTCGCTCTTTCAGAAACAAACAGCCTCGGTGAATTGACAAGTTATTTACAAGACTTTTGTAGGCGTACAGCGACGAGCCTGGCAAACAGTCTGGAAAAGAACCACTTTTCAGAGAGTCAATCACGCTGCTGAGTGAATAATCCTGTTCAGTTTGCTCAGCAATTTCCTTGTGTGAAACTGGGATTTGGCTCAATTTATCCTCAAAAACGGCTGAAATGTCGATTTCTATCTGCGAAATCACGACATCTTCTTCAGGATCCGAATTTGGCGGAATCAGACGGGAAAGGGCATCCGCTTGACCAAACTTGGTCGTGTTACGATATTCGATAGAAAAATCGTAGTTGTTCAATTGCAAACACCACCTTTGCAAACGGTTTGCGGTGTGTTGTGGGATTCCTTTTTTTCGACCCGTATATCGGTAAAAGGGGCTTATGATCCGTCAGTAATACAAAACGCCTTCCGTAGATGTATCTGTGGAAGCGCCGAATTGCGAATACGAGGGCTAAGCCTTCTTTTTCAATCTGGCTATAGTTCTTTTCTGCCACAGTCAATGCTCTGCTAGCATGTGCGATTGCTTTTTCAGTTCCATCAGCGAATCGGTGGGTAATGACTGCCCCAAGGCCTTGCTCACTGGCATCAGCGGCGACGACGATCGGCAACTTGGCGTCATAGTGACAGAGTAACAAATCGGAAATTACAATTTCCTTGAGCGACTGGAACGCTCGTTCACAGTCCTCACGCCAGAGAAACTTTGCGTCTTTTCTCTTCAACTCGTCAAGCGGGGCGCGCAACTGTCGCATACGAGGAATAAAAGACTGGTAGAACGAAACCATGCCCAAAAAGCTTTCAACTTCTTTGAGGCAGGTAGGTCGTGGCATATTTGCTATCGCAGCCGTGCGTTCGCCATCGGGTCTTCGGCCTTGGGCATCGAGAATGAAGCCAAGATACTTTACCGAAGCCTGGCCGAACGTGCACTTTTCCATTTTGACGCGCAATCCGAACTTTTCGATTCGCTCAAACAACTGACGTACCCTGTCGTCATGCTCCTCCTGGTTCCGGCCGGTGATCAACAGATCATCCAGGTAGGCAGCGGTACCGTCCAAGCCTGCGATCAAATTATCCACAATTTTCTGGAAAATACCGGGGGCTGTTTTCACACCGAATATCAGTCGTTGATACTGATAAAGTCCCTTGTGTGTGTTGATTGTCAGGTATTCTTGGCTAGAAGCCTCAACCTCGACTTGTAAATAAGCATCCTTCAAGTCAATCTGGGAAAACACTTGTCCACCGTTGAGCTTGGTGAAAATTTCTTCCGCTGTGGGAAGAGGATGATGGTAATCTTGTAACGCATCATTCAATCCGGTAGAAAAATCACCGCAAAGTCGCAATGAACCGTCCTTCTTCTTGACTGGAACGACCGGAGCCGCCCATTCGCTGTAAGTGACTGGTTTCAACACAGTCAAAGCAACAAGACGTTCAATTTCCTTTTCAATGGCTGATTCCATAGAAAATGCGACACGTCGGAATGGCAGAAAGATTGGCTGCGCATCGGCTTTGAGCTGTAACTCAGCCTTAGCAACAGTGCATAAGCCTAGACCATCCGAAAATACACTCGGGTATTTCTCAACAAGTTCCTTTTCCAGCTTTGATTGCTTTACTTGAACCTTATTGACACACAATTCATCGAAACAGGATGCGAATTGTGGCAGCTGATTGATCCAATCCAGCCCCATCAACCGAATGTCTTTGGTGACAAAGCAACGACCATGTCCCTCAATGCCTTTCACTTGAAAGCGGGTTTCAAACAGTCCTTTCACGTCAATTCGACTACCGTTGGCAGCACGTAGTTGAATATCGGACGGCGTAAGTGGTGGGCAATTCAACTGATGCCACACAGCCTCGTCAATAATAGTTACGGCGGCGCCAGTATCTAATTGCAGCGTAAAATGATTGCCTTCGATTGAGATTTCAACATCCTTGCGTGTTGAATCAATAGCATTGATCTGCACAACCTGGTTCACCTTCGGTTTCCAGTCCTTGTTTCGGTTTTGTTTTCCTTGCTTGGAAAAACTACCTCCACGGTTTCCAGAATCTGAGCGACACTCTTTTGCCCAGTGTCCTCGCTTTCCACAATGATGACACACATCATTTCGTTTGTCTCCGCGGGGCCGATCATTGGTATCACAAGGCTTTGGGCCACCATTGCTAGAGGTAGGCTTTGGGCCCTTGTTCCAAGTCTTTCGGTATCCCGACTGCTGGATACGGTTGACATTGGCATGCTGTTCGACCACAACATCCATGTTCAGGCTCGTCTGCAGGTCACACTCGCGCAGCAGATCATCCAGTTTCACGTCATTCTTTGACTCAAGAATACGGATCAATTTCTTGCGGATGTCGCGATGTGCCTGGTCTGACAGTCCAGCAACGAAAAGTAAACACTTTTCTTCATCTTCCTTCATTTCCTTGACGCGACCTTGCTCGTATAATTTGTTGACGCGAGCGGCGTAGGATCGCATATCCTCATCGTGCTCTTTCGCTACGCGAAAGGCGAGGAAACGTCGACTGAAAAGCGACAGCTTTTCTCCAAACATCTCAGTCAAATGCTTGACGATGTCGTCGTATGCGATGGAGGCCAGCTCTTTGGGTCGAGCATGATCCGCTAGCAAGCCATAGGATTTGGCATCCAACATCCCGAGAACAAGATGCTTTTTGTTCTCCTCCGAGATGCGCGATTCGGTGGCGATGAGGTTTTTGAACCGCTCATGCCATTTTTCGAACGTAATCCCCTGGGACGGGTCATACTCGAATCGACTTATGCGAGTGGCTAGAGCGCCCAACTCGACTGCATTCAGAGGCCTTTGGCTTTGGCTTGAATCTTCGCTAACCGAGTCCGTGTGCGTTTGGACCTCGGCGCGGATCCGCTCGAGCTCAGCCATGAGCTTGGCTTCTCGCTCTTGCCCGGCGACCATGACGGCGGTCATCTGCTGGTTCGTGGCGGCGAGCTGCTTGAGCACGTCCTTGAGCTCCAGGTCGTCGGCCATTCTTCAATTCGGCTCGAATCCTTGATCGCCAATTGTTGTAGGTGTGGCTGTGCGTGAGTTCTTGAATGCTGGCTCAATCCAAGGGGATACCTTGCGAGAGAGTCGTTTGACACCTGAATTGATTTGGACGAAAGAAGAGAGAACAAAGTTTATTTACGATAACGGCAATAGCCTAAAATAATACAAGCCGCGAGACAAGACGGGCCGAGTGGAAAGAATGAAAAAGACACGCACAAAAAAGGGGTTTGTGCCGGGGAACGGGGAGGGCGCACACAGGGCGTAGTGCAAAGGGGTGCGCCGTACAGGCATCGCGTAATTGAATCAAAAGACTTTCTTTTCTTGCTTCCGCAACACCAACCTTTCTTCATCTCCGGGCATCGGATGCATTTTGCTATATCTAAGAAATGATCATATCTTTTTGAAGGGTCTAACGATTGCTTAAAGAGCTGCCGACGGCATGTGTCGACCCCCCCCCCCATCAACAAACTGGCAAGTAGCCAACAGGGCAGAGAGCGCGCCCTGGGGAGAGGCTGAGAGACTTTATTTCCAGCGCGTAACCGATTGACTATGCCGTCGGCATCCCTTTAAAAAGATAAAAGCGGTGCCACGGCCCGACACTTGCGGCCCGACACTTGCGGCCCGACATTTGCGGCCCATTCCCATAGTAAACTGTGGGCCGCAAGTGTCGCGGCCGCAAATGTCCGGGAGCCGACAAAAGCACGACACGCACGCACGCTGAAAGAATGCTGCTCGGAAAAGTAGACCTGAAACCAGACAGCCACGCCGAAAAACCGTCTCCGTGGCCACATCGGCTTGAAGAACCGGGCCAAGAGTATTCCATTCGACACCAACACCCACCAGCCAAACATCAGCGTGCAGCCTGAAATTCGGAGCCTTAAGCTATGGGGTAATTTGGCGTTGTAAAAATCGCTTAAATCGACCCGTTTTTAATCAATTTTAGTCCGGCAAAAATTTCTTAAGGTAAAGAAGGTCTGCCGAATCATTTTAGCTTAACATTTAGTGGTCCAATCCCACGGAAACACCATGAAAAACGGAAAATAAAGTTTGTTTTTGCTATAACTCGAGAACAACTATAGCAATAGGGCTGTAAGTCAGGATTGTTGTTATTTAGGGTCCATTACACGCCTGGTCGAAATTTGGGACCGATTGGATGTAACACGGCGAAATGCCAGATGGCTCGGTTTTTTTGGGACACCCTGTATATAACATACCACCTTGTCTAAAATATATCTAGAGAAACACAACCTAATTGCTTCCAGAGTGTTACTTTTCCTGTGTGCGCTACTGTAAATCATAAAAAGGACACTACACCGGGGCCCTAGATACAAAGTTAGAAAACGATTACCATGGAAAACGGCGATGCGATACCGCCAGTAGCGTTCAACATGGCTTTGCAATCCTCTGTCGATGCGCACAAATTGTGGCCCACTACAGTTCGAACGACAAAAGTCCGCCTAGAAATCTTGTACCTGTTTTGGAAGTGGCGGTATCTATGTACCTGTTCACCGCTGATCCACGGGAAAAGTGGCCCGTCATTCATGAAATGTATATCCTTTGAGTAAGCTAAATTTGCATCTTGCAGGTATTGTTCGAAGGGGTTTTCATGCAAATTCTACACACAAAGTGGGCTGCATTCAAAATGCCGAAAATCAGAATGCCGAAATCCATTCTGTCGAAATTTACATAAGCAAATCTCCTAAAAAAGGCCCAAATACTCTGCAAAAATTAGCTGAGTTGAAATTTCGATATTTTTAAATTCGACATAGCAAACACCAAATTGCTTCGGGTGCTTGTTTTTGAAGCGGCAGAGCCTTGGGGGATGAAGATGAACGTTTGGAAAGCAGAAATTTTGAACTGGCGCCAAAGTCGATTTTGAAATAAATATTCTCCGCTTTGATTTTGAAATAAAGCACATACTGTAAGGATCAGCGCTGCCACGTGCCAGCAATAGATAGTACGGCTTCGCATCGAGTTGATGTAACTTTAAAACAAAATGGTACGTCACAATCGCGCCACCACGACACGGCAATTCAAGCAATCAACTCAAGCATTCGGCCGCAGCGAAAATTGGGAAATTTGCACGGAAAATGGGGCTACGCGACGCCATTCAGTATCCACCGTTTTGAGAAACAAAAAAAAAACCTTGGTGCGACGCAGTTTTTGAATTCAGTTTTCTTCGATTCAATTCCGTCGAATGTTTTTTATTTAGTCACATTCGAAGCAGCGCATTTTCTTCTACAACTTTGGAAATCCACTTTTTTAAGTTAGAATCCAAATAAAAAGTTATCAGCCCTCAAAGATTTTCTCCTAAGTTTTTGCGCTCGAAAAGCGCTTCGAATCACATGTCGTCGTTGCGGGCCGTGGCGAATTTCATTTCAGCAACAAAAATTGGAAATATTTCAGCAACCGGAAAAGCGTACGCTGAACCATTGCAACTTAATCTTTTCAAGCTTCAAAATCTTTTAAAAATGATTCTAACAATTTTGATCTCGGTAAACAAACTTGCCATAGGTATTCGGCTAAAACCTTATAAGTTACTTGACGCATTAATAGGACTTATGGCTCCGGGCTAAAGAGCGGTAAACCGAAGCGTAGCCCACCAGCGCACCGCCTTCATGGACGTTGCGCTGCGCTGCGCTATCAATTTTCGAACACAAGCTACCGCGATATGCATTATGCACTTTACTGCCTACCTTGTATTGATCATCCGGATAGACGAGGCTCCGGTTGTCGGGATAATAAGTTAATGTACATGAGAGAATTCCGTCGACAAGTTCTATTTTCTCTTTGCCGAGCATCACCGACGATGCCTACAGATAATCTGCGTTTTTGCCCAAGATCCAACCTGCGGAAGCGCGTGGTTGGCCGTCTCGTCGTTGAATGAAATCTGGGCAATAGACCGAGTTCCGTCCTGTGACATCAGACACTCGAAGACCGTGTCGTCGTCCTGAAAAGTCCTTTGCTTGTGGGTTCTTTGCTGGATCGAGACGAGGCCAGGAAAGCCCAGACCCGATTGAACCCATTCTAGAGTCCTTTTTTTGTAATTTTTCTTACAGGGGGCGATTTTTGGGTTGAATTGTTTTCGGATCCGGCCATGCCTTATCTGTGCAAAATTTAGCTTTTTCCAGAAAAACATAAACTTTCTGATAAACCGCTGCAGGGTACGCTTTCACAAAAATTGGCAAACCTTTCTGGCTAATACGGGTAAGAAAAAGGTGGAGAAATTCGCATGCGCTGGCTCACTCCAGGGTGCAGACCTTCTTGCGCACGACGCTTTCACTGGTTCGCAGTTATAGGTAAAAATTAAGATCTGTAGATTTTGATGGGCCTCAAAACGATGCATTTTGGTCGATATAATGTGCCTTGTAAATTAATTCTAAAAAAGATTTCGCTTGGAACCACCTCAAAACTAAATTCACACCCAAAACTTGGCGATACTGAGCATTTCTTACCATCCTCTGGTTGTGAGAAAAGCCGAGAGCCAGCCAATAGGGCCGCGACGGATCGAGATCGGACACGGAGGCTGACAGCTGAAAGGGCAGAGCTGGGTTCTTTTCCATTATCAGGGGAGAGCTTATCGGGGGGCACTTTTTTTCTAGGGTTACCATATTTCTAATAAGGGATGTCGACGGCATAGTCAACGATTACGCGCGGGAGGAAAATGTCCCCCCCCCCCCCCCCCCCCCGGGCGCCCCCCTCCCCCTTGGGCTACTTGCCAATTTGTTGGTGGGGGGGGCCGACACCCCCCGGCGCCCTTAAATAGAAGCAGTGTTTCTAAAGTGCTTTTATACTGATCGCAAAAAATTTCCAATTTTTCTTAAAAAGTAAATCCAGATTTTCGACCAAAATTAGAACCAAAACATTTTTCTAAGGCTTGTTATTGTTTTCCCACCTAAAACACCGTCACATGTTCTTAGAAACCCTATTAAAACACATGCCGAAAAATAAAAATTCAATCACATTAGGTTACTAATCATTTCATGACTTATGAACAAGAGTTGGTCCCCCTGATAATGCCAAAGAACCCAGAGCGGAGATAGGAAGCATCAAAACACTGCGCACCGTGATGCTGAATCCAGCTTCTGTCCATATCCAAGTCGCTGCCGACACACAATTATCCTGTGTTCAGTTCAAATGTCTTGTCGTGATATTACCAACCTGACAGCCAGGTGGTTGGGCCCAGCAGGATTTGCTCTCTGCACAACCCTCGAGACCAATGAGTGCCGATCGAGTTGTAGTCACCTAGTTGGGATTATTACCCTAAAACCTCGTGTATAGGTCCGGTACAATTTGGTTCCGTACCAATACAAATGACACCAAATAATGTGCGTAGGGTACAATTCGGCCCAAAAGCTATGTAAGCCAAAAGAGCCGGTTCTCAGGGCCTCATGCAGCAATTTCTTTCATTAAACCACTCAAATGGTTGGAAATAGTCGAAATACGAACAAATATTCCATCAAAATTGCAAAAATACCATTCGTGAGCGGCGTTATTTGCAAAAACCGAAAAAACGAAACACACCTAATGACGGTCATACGGGATTACGGACGCTCCGTACACATTAAAATTTTCACCCGGAACTATACACGAGGTTTTAGGGTATTTGTAACTCAATAGGAGCATTGAAATTAATCCCTTTGACTAGGTAGGTGGGCTAGAAAATGCATGGATCGTATCGCACGACCAATCCATTGCTACATCGGATTTGTACAGAAGAACTACAGAAAAAAAGAAGTAAAAAGGAAAACGGCCCCCAATCAAAAATCTTTTTTTGTAGTGCACATCTATGACCTTTTTAAGATAATTGAAAGTGAAGAAATCCTGACGTGATAAAGCAGAAAGATTGGAAGAACTCACAAAAAGGAGAAATATAGCGACGAATGGCGCGCCATCCATGGCAAAAACACGCCGCCGGTTGTGCGTTCTGCGATTTTCTTCTAGTAAGCTTCTAAAATCCGGGGGTATAATTACACACAAAAAAAACGAGATAAACGATAGCGAGGAGAAGGTCCTTTTTTAACCAGTTTAATCCATGCAAATTGCCTCCAGTGTTCATCAATCGCAAGTAGCTTTCAAACACAGGGTCATGATAAGTTTTTGCCCATTATTTTGGGATTAGCAAGCAGCAGGCGCAGTTTTAATCGTCTACACGGCAACAATCGTTTGGAGGATCGTTGATCCACGGGGAAAATGACACCAACCATCCGCTCCGGGAGAACCGGTTTTATTTCTCTCGTTCAGCCCTCAGGCAACAAGCAGCCCCAAGCCCTCTTGATAATACGATGGTAAAAAGTGGCGTCAATCTGCTTGATGAATAAATTGTCCTCATTCTGCTTTCTTTCTGATTTTTATGTCGCTCATCGACACCTCGTGGATCAGAAAAGTTGAGCCAAAGTAGAGCCGGTGAGGGGGGGATTAATAGCGAGCAAAAGAAAACTTAACCCCAGCAAAATATAAATAATTTTTGTAGAAGCTTACGCAGTTTTTCAATATCAACAGTTTATAAAAAACCGGAAAATTTTCGAGGATTTTTACTTTTTTGTCAAAATTGTATGAAAAACGATAAACAGGGCGAAATTTCCAATCTTCAAAATTTTTAAAAATAGTTTTTATAACTTTGACCGATCGAAAACCAATAAAAACACTAAAAAAAACATTACATATTATCAACAGATGAAAAACAATACGTGGTTTCCTCCCTGATGTAAATCTCTGCCCCCCCGCTAACAGTCTAACACCAATTTAATGGCAGAAAATTAAAAGTGGTTGAATAGTGGGAATGGTGGAATAATGAAAGGGTGGAACCGTTGGAATACGACGCTTTATAAGCCGATTTTAGCGCACAGGAAATGATGGGCGAGGTACGAGTGAAATCGATTATTTGTATGCTCCCTTCGTCCCATGATGTCGCGCAACCTTTCAGTGTCGACAAATCTGTGTTTTGTTTTGCTTGGTTTTGCTTTGTTTTGCTAATTTCTCGGAAATTTTTATCAAGGGAGAAGAAACAGGAAAGATTGGGTCTTGTTATAAAGAATATTTGGGCCGTGACATGGAGAGAAGTATGTAGTGGATTGGGGGAAAATAATCGGGACAAGACATAAACGAATTAACATACCGGAATGCAGGAAGTTACGAGCAAGTGCTCACTCTTGACTAGCGGAGTTGTCTTTGGTGATTTTTGGGGGAGAAGAGAGAGGCTACAGAATTATACAAAATCCACAACACAAAACGGGGCTGAGTGGGGTTGGAAGGTTCCACAGCTTGAAGTCCTTTTTTGGAGCGATTGGATTTCCGACCCTCTACTCACACCTCAAAGGGACGAGTAAGGCTTGACGTTGGGCTTTCACTGCCACGGTGTTTTCTATGGATCCATTAAGCGTTGAACCGGTTGTAATCCACTATGCAATTCGATAACAAACCCATCGTCATGCCTTTCTCGCGAACATAAAGGAGGACACGTTAACGGGGGATACTGGTGACATTTTCGGGGGGACAGAAGGGGGAGATTGGGGTGTCGTTGGATATTTTCGGGGGGCCGGGAGTAATGGACGACCGTGGTGCAGCATTCCATGCAGGCGGAAATGGTTGCTGCTAGCTTGCCCATGGATTTCACGAGCAACTGCTAAAAACGCCTTTGCCGCACCGAATCGTCCGCATTTTAGGATTATAGTGGAAAAGAGATCAATGAATTGGAGGGCTGACCCGACCCGAGATCGGGAAATATTTTAAGTGGAGATCAGATAGGGGTAGGGGGCAAGGAATGGGGGGTGATGTGCGATTCGACTGGATGATTGACGGGGGGGGGGGGAATGGTGTGGGGCGGGTGATGTACAGCTCGAAGATGGGTAACGGTAATGGTTAGGGTAAATTCAGGGTCGTGGAGTCTCGTTAGACCCTGTATGATCGCGTAGTTGCGATTGTTTCGTCGTCCCACTCGAGTCCGTTCTGCCCGCGGTTCTCCGTGTGTGGCAACACCTTTAACAGGAAACGTAAATCAAGTGGATTTATTGAGCCTTCAAAACGTCCGGATACGCGCAAGCCTGCGCCGCTTCGAATTTATTGCAAATGACAAACCTCTGCCTCGGCGTCATCGTCCTCACTCATCTCCTCGTCCTCGTGAAAAGAGCACTCGCTGCAAAAATATTCCGTCAAAACTGACAAAATGGTAGTTTAAAGGGGTCAAGAAGTCAAAATTCGTGGGCCGGTAATCAAACTACGAGTCAAAAACGGAGGGGTACTCCCTAAGAGTTTAAAAAAATTATTTCGTTGCGAAAATCGGGGGAAACTTTCCGGTCCTGGGTGCGCCTTTAGAAGAACCATTTCCGGACATTTACACCCACCTATCCTGATCAGTGTCATCGTCATCCGAGAATTCCTCAGCCGTCCCATTCTTCTCGACGTCTTCCATTGGATTGACGGTAATGTTCATTCCTTCGTCATCCCATGCCATGCTCGCTTCTTGCACCTGAATTTTAGCAATTAACTCGCATCATCGGATTCTTATTTGAGGCCTCGGTCTCGGTGAACCGCAAAATGGAGACTCACGCTCTTCTTCTGACGTCGATTATGACGCTTTGGGACCGGGGCGTCACGCATCTTTAATACGCCAATCACTAGCAGTACCAGCAGGAATCCAACGCAAACGACCACCACCACCGCCACGGCACCGCCTGTGAAAAATTGGGTTGAGCAAAGGCTTGATTTCGGCCGGCCGATTTCGGGGGGGGGCCCGGGGCCGGTATTACGCTACGTCCCTGCCCAGGAGCCTTAACAGCATTTTATTTTTTTTTAGTCGCTCACTACACACCCTGTTCTGAATCATTGGAAACCGTCCCCGTCCCCATAATCGGATCAGGAAGGGCCGAGTAGATCAGGTCTCATCTATTTTTGGGCAACGAGCCATCCGGAAATGCAAAGCAAAAAAACGTGGGAGAAAGGGGGCCAAGACTAGAGGGCGCAGAGACGTTTTCCGCAAATCCAGAAACCAAAAAATTTCTTCAGCGGAATTAAATCTCAAATCTTCTTATTCAAATCAAATCGGACCAGGGTTGAAAAACCGCATCGCGACTTTTCAACCCTGGCCCCGTCTGACCCCATTTTATCCGTCACTTTGCATAATTGTCCTAAATTCAGATGACAAAAAATTAAAAACAACCTCTCCTGTCCATTTATATAGTCGAAGCCCCACTTCCGGTCTATGCTAATTATTCCTAACAAAGAAGTTTTCACAAAAACTTAAATTTAATGTCGAAAATAGGTATTTTTGTTAAATATCATATGCGTGCAGCCATCTCCAGGCCATTACGCACCTAATGACGTATCATACATACCTTAAAATTCATCCCTATTGAGATATCCTCCGGACAGACAGACGGAAGTGGATGCAAAGTGGCACACACACACAAGACACACACAGACATAGTATAGTAGGATTTGAGTCGGATTTGATTTGAATAATAACCTCTCTACTTTGAAGTAACCGTATGAAATATGCTCACCAGCAACGGCGCCTTGTCCCATATCATATCCATGGTGAGAGAGGAGAGCCTTCGGTCGTGGCAAATCCATTTCCAGTATATTTTGAAGACGAGACGAGCCGAGCTGGTCGAACGCCGGCTCGAAATGCTAAAAATCCGCAGTGCTATTTTTGGTTGGTTCATTGGTGCCTATAGGGTTGATGGAAAAATCGGGGAACGCGAAAAAGGAATCTCACTAAGGGATCTTATCATTTAGACTTACAAAGCGTCGATTTGCCACCTCCAACCACTAGAAGGTGTTGTGGAAGTTGAAAACAATAGAACACTACCCACTCATATTGAGCCCTTTTTCGGCAAATTTCTAGGTGTGCGCTTCCATTTAGGTAGGCTTTTCCTAATTATTATTTTCAGACCCCCATTTGAAGGGAACGCTGAGCGGACACAGATGCACGTTGTTGCCTGTGTATTTTTCGATAATTTAAACATACTGATTAAAAATTCATGGCAGGGCGCGCGAAAATTAATACAGCATCCATAGCCTCGAGCGTGCTTTTAACGATAATCCTAACTTATATAATTTTGGGGTGTATCTCTGTGTGTGGGTGTGTGTGAATGTCACTTTCGAGCCCGGGTTTAAGGGCCTTCCCGTGTTCAAAATGGCTAATTCTCGGGGAAATCGGCCCTCCCCTTTCCGATGGCGTTCTCAGAATTTCGATAAAAAAAAAGTTTAAAAGTTAAAGCCGATTTTATTTATTTTTTGGGGTCCGTGCGGGCTAATTTGCACAATGTGAAAAATCGAAATTTTCTCATTCTTGCCGTTGCACTCGCAAGTGTGGTCGGGGCAGGGGGTCCGCAGGACCCGAGTTATCGGAAAGTCTAATTTCTCATGCAAAGGCCGCATTCCAGCGCCCAAGGCCCGCGAAGCGGGGTTTGGGCGCTGGTCAACAATCATTTTGGGCAGCAGGACATTGCTCGTCCGCGCAAAGATGAGAAGCTTGACAAAGCGGCGCAATTCAAGGGTCTCCCGATTTGGTTAGGGCCTATGGGAAAAGAGGAGGTTCCTTGTCTTTCTCCAGCCGTCTGATAGCCCAAGGCTCCGAAAGGGAAGCTCTGCGGGAGATTTCCCAATAGCATTTCACTAGAAATCTTCCCTGGCAGTTTCCCATTGTCACGGATACCCGCCCGGACGTGGCAATAATGTTATGAACGTACGTTGTATTTTCTCGCTAGCTACTTTCTTTTTATGTTACCAACCTTCTCGAGTACATCAAGCGGAGGAGCAGTCACCGGGGCGTCGGTTGGCAACGGCACCTGGGCCGGCGTCACGGACATCTGCAAATAGCATTTTAGACGATATATTAAAACTTCATGGAAAAGTGAACCTGGAGGGATGCCACCATACAACTTCGATACATCCCCTAAAGGTACACAAGCTCGGGCCGGCCGGTAACCGTCCGCGGGATAACAAACAGGGTTACGGTAGGGGCACCGCGGAGCAAAACGAACCGCGCCCCCCGCCTGGGACAAGCGCTTCGGACCACTAGGCCATGGGACAGACGGGAAGTACGGAGGGGAGAGGCTACAGGAAGGGGCTGGGGTTAGGTGCGGCCGAGAGCCCAAATTTCGTCCCGCAACCGAACTTTTCAACGAGATTTTAGTGTACCTTTAAAACACTTTTTCCGAAACAGATTCCCAGTAATTCCATTTTCCTAATTAAAAAACGGGTGCCCTTTCCGGTGGGAGTACCAATTAAGGGTGTACGTGATGCCGACCCCAAATCGTCGAAAAAAGCCGAAAACTTTTCTGGTATGAGAAAGATTAGGCCGACGCGTGTTTGCGGTGGCCGCTTCTGGAAAATACAAAGTACATGGCCCATTTCGAGAGGGCTCATCAATTTTAATTGAGACCTCCCAGCCACCACCCCGTAATATTTGCGCTGGTATTGAGTGTAGGGGGCAGCAATGTGATGAAAAGAACGGCATTATGCATTTCCCGGTGGAAATACGAGCCCACGGATCCAAAAAGGGTGCCCCGCCCGGTTCATGAAGATAATTGGGATCCGCGTGTGTTGCCTGCCGATTCTGGATTCAAATTGTTCGGCTAGGGGAAAGGAAAGAAGGAGCCTAGGGGAAAGAGCGTTCTTTTCGGATTTTAGGCAATACATATTCTAGATCTGTGGTCATTGATGTGCTACTGTTAGCCAAAATCGTGATCTAGCCGCGCCTGCGACCAGTGGTAATAATGATGTTAGTCGAATGGGTGTGTCGTTGGCCGTTGGGCCCTAAGCCGGCAAAAGGGCGGGAGTACGGGCATCGGATTGGGCCCTGGGCCGCTACCCCCATCGCCCGGGGAAATTGCCCTGAGGGCATTGGGGGGCGTGTGTTGGAAAAAGATACTGGCCCTGCTGGGTGGGATGGGCCTCGAGAGCTGCCCCTTCTCCCGAATTAATTATATCGAAATTGCGATCGAGCCGTCGTCCCCCTGCGGCGGGAAAAAGTTTTCCTTCCCCCATCCATGTTTGAGTGTCTGTTAGCCAGTCATGCCCCTAAATCCAAGTCCCATTTAATTCGATGTGGGAATGGCGGTAGGGGCAGAGCTTAGTCCTGGGAACACTTAGTCGCGGCTGAAAAATGACTACGAGCGGCGACTAGCTACGCAATCTGCCTGTACCCTTGCATGCGCATGAAACAAAGGTCACCGGGACAGGAAGTAAGGGCGTTGTGGGGCCCGGACAGTTAGTCTAATATCAGCCGCTTTTGCTTTTTTGCGAGTTAATCTTTCCAATCGAAAAGCGCGGGGTAAAATAACAGCTGGGGCCAACGCTAGACGTACTCCAATCGTAATTGGCATCGTTTTACGGCGCGGACCCGTAAGACTCGGACGATATGCCCACTTAGCTCTTTGTTTTTGCCATATTTCTCTCTCCCTCCCTCTCTCGCATTCCTTCCCTTGCCTTTGTAACCCTGAGTGGGACCGCATTTTCGCCGAAAAAGTACGTACAAAAACGCTTACCGTAATGATGAATTCATTCGATAGGATGCGCCCTTTTTGCATCGCGCACTGCACGCTGTAGATGCGTTTGCTGTAGCTCTCCGGGCGGGTGTTGAAGTAGTGAATCTACAGGCGCACATGTCAAGAAAATGGTGGCGGCATACCTTGCTCAGCACATCCAGGTAGCCCTTCACGGATTCCTCGCCGCGTAGAAGGATGCCCTCAAGAATTACTGTTACAAATTGTTGATAAAATCGATACCAATGCCTAAGCACTTTATGGGATCGCTCCTTACCTCCTTGTCGTGCTCAAAGTCGATGCGCATGCCGGCAATGATGCTGGCCGGCGATGAGAAGTATTCGAGGTCCATATCGCGTGAAGGCTTTAGATGAACCTTGCACCAATCTAGTGTGCTAGCGCTTGTTGCCTCGCCAACCTCTCCGTCTGAAATATCAATACCGTATTGATATACAGGTACTGGTACTAACTAGCCGGCTCACGAAATCCGTGCGCGTCCGCTTTCAATGACTTTTTCCAAAATGGCGCTAACTTACCAGGGCCCGTCTGGCTGACCGTGATCTTGATGTTTGGTAGCATCGAGGTACCAACCTGAAACAAGACAGAGGTTTATTGCAGCTACTTGGAAATGAATGTTCTAACACTACCTGTATTTTTGGGCCCTCTTACTTGCAAGGAGATGGTCTCTGCTCGGGATTCGGTTCGAAACTTGTGCATACTTACAGAGCTCGAAGAGAAGAATCGACTGATTTATCTTTTAGCTATTATATACGCAATAAAACAGCGTTATAAGCGTCCTAATCTCAAATCTAATTCGGTTCCGAACCAGGAAGACATACAGGGTGTCCCAAAAAACGAACCATCTGGCATTTCGCCGTGTTACATCCGATCGGCCCCAAATTTGAACCAGAGGTGTATCAAACCCTAAATAACAACAATCCTGAGTAATAGCCCTATAGCTACGGTCGTTCACGAGTTATAACAAAAAGAACTTTATTTTCCATTTTTCATAGGGTTTCCGTGGAATTAGACCCCATAACATTAAGTGAAATTAGGGATTCGCAACCGGAAGTGGATGGAAATCGATGCAAAGTGCAAAAAGATAGCGGAAAAAACTATTAAGAATCGCGTAAAAAATAGGATTTTGGCGATAACTCGAAAACTACTGTAGCGATTGGGCTATAACCATGGATTGTGGTTATTTAGGGTTTAATACACCCTTGTGCAAAGTATGGGATCGACCGGATTAGGCGGCGAAATGCCAGATGGTTCGTTTTTTTGGGACACCCTGTATTTGTTCCCCCTCCCATCCAGCAAAACATATCCTCACCTTCAAGGCATGTTGATCGGCGGTGGTGAGGGCATCCCCGGAGATGGAGATCTCAGGTTCGGCAGGTTTTTGCACGAACAGATACGACTTATAGCTGGGTAGGTCGACCTGGAATATTGTCAAATACGAAAATGACGGCGTTGAAACGTTTTCCCAACAACACGAACGCTCCCACAAATCGTGCCCACCTTTTTGCCCTGAGCACAGACCACGGCCGGGGAAACGGTAATTTGACGATGGCCTTGCAGTGGCTGCTCTCGGCTATTCACATAGGCAACGCGCTGCAGCATACGGCTCAGCGAAGCCGTCGATGAAGCGTTGAGGTGCAATGACGACTGCTCAGCATTCAAGATGGCTGACTGGAATTGGCAAGTCAAAATTTTGGACTCTATCACTCGCCTCCCCATCGGTCAATTCGTCGGAGCCGCTGAAGGCCAGCTGTTCGGGGCATCGATGCGCGCAGGTTAGTGCTTCTTCCGACTCGGCCTGTCCGACGAGGAGGCGCCTTGAAATCAGATGAATTTCCAAAACGGCATCGAATATTTCTGTCGGAATACCAACGGCCTGGGTCTCCTCAGCCGTTATATTTTTATGTAATCTACGTTTTCTCTGCTTCCTTTGTGAAAACGGCCGCTTAAGCATCATAGGCTGATGCGCCAAAATCCCGAAATTCATAACGTCGAAAGTTCGGATATTCGTAACTCCGGAATATCTACATTTCAATATGTCGAAATTTACTCAGGCACATCTCCCGGAAAAACGTCCAAATGCTCGGCAAAAAATTTCGACGGATTAAGATTTGGACATTCTGATATTTCGGCACTAGGAAATTTCGGCATTATGAGAGCAGATCCGGTTAAACGTATTCGGTTTCCTTACATATTCGAAAGACGGCCTTGGAAGAACTGCGCCATCTGCTGTTGTCTGCCATGCCAGCACGCCCCAACGACGAGGCGCGTCGTTTGTTGCTTCGTCTGATGTAGCGGCCAGTCATCCAGAATCTCCGGGTTTCGCTCGTCATGGCTATGGTGGTTCCATTAAAAACTCGGTATGGGAAGCTCTCACCGGTTTCCCTTTCCATCAACCATCACATTCACGTCGTCGACGCCGTTGAACAACACCGTGTACGAGTGCCACGCGCCATCGCAGACCTAGTGGGTTGTGTTAGGGGGGCTACAGCTCGGCTCGCCAGGAAGAAATACAGGGTACTTTTGATAGAGGAATAATCAACCATATGTTACCATGCCAAAAGTTTTAAATATGTCATGACCAGAGAATTAGATCAACTTGATTTCTTCGATTTCAGGCGACGCAATGATACAAATGACACCTGAAAATGTGCTTTTCAAAAACCGTGTATTACAGTTTTCTGGCGTTCTAGGGGTGGGAGCCTCGAATTTTTGGTGTGTAAGTAGCTGCTAGGTGTGGCTAGTCCCTGACAAAACTTCATAATATTCGAAGGTGCGCGTCAAGTTTTGTAAGTTCTAAGTTTAATACGGAATGTTAACCTAGTTTCCTGGTTAAATCAATCTCATAATTTTCTGAACATAGCTCTACCCCTAGCAGCTACTTACACCAAAAATTGCAACAATCCCAACACTAGAGCGTCGGAAAAATGCACGGCACGTTTTTACGGAACGCACCTTTTATGAGTGTCATTTTTCGAATTTGTGTGTATGTCGTCGAAAATCGAAAACTTCAAGCTGAGTTTTTTGCTCTTTCCTGACATATTTAAGCATTTTGGCATGTTCAATTATTCCTCTAGCAAAGTTATTCAAACCTGAAGTTGAGAACAATTTTTTTGAAAACCCTGTAGAAAAAAAAATTGCTTCGAAACAGCTACAAAAACTTTGGATCTCTGTTTTTCTAATGTCTCTCTGGGAAAAGTCTCACCTCCGGAAGGGCCCATCGCCATTCGGCAGCCCGGAATTCCGGCGCGGCGCCATACTCTCGGCGGAAGACGACCTGCAATCAACTCTCAAATTGCTTGCCGCGAGCCCTGCTCGATAACTTTGTTCTACAAAGAGCCCTGGCAATTTATTCAAGCAACCTTTACAGGGAGAGTGCGACTCAAGGATTCTGCGCCAGCAAGCTATGAATACAGGGTGTCCCAATAAAAAAGGTCACGCTGGCATTTCGCCATTTCAAATCTGTTCTATCTGAACTTTGGAACAGAGCGGCGGAAGGGAATTTGAAATGTTCACAGAAACTTTCAGCCCGATCCCTACAGTAGTTTTCGAGTTATAACAAAAATACTGTTTTTTCAACAGCTTTGCTCCATTTTTTCGGCTATCTTTTTGGACGGTCGATCAATTAGCATCAATTTCGGCCCTAAATCCCTCATTCTTCTTAACATCGGGGATGATAACACCTTAATAAAATTAATTAAACAACCTATTTCCAAGACGAATTTTACGAAATAAAAAATTTTGTGGGGTAAAAAAGGGTCGGCACTTCATTTTTGCCATATATTAGCAGGCTCAATTCCGGCGAAATCCAGGTTAAAAACGTAAAATAAAGTTTATTTTTGCTATAACTCGAAAACTACTGTACCGATCGGGCTGAAAGTTTCTGTGAACGTTTTAAATGCCCTTCCGCAGCTCTGTTCCAAATTTCAGGTCGATCCGATTTGAAATGACAAAATGCCAGCGTGACCTTTTTTATTGGGACACCCTGTACACATCACAACGCCCGCCATTCGATGGCATTATAGCGTATTGCCCTTATGCCGTCCACGCGCCGCGGACCCGGCAACTACTCTAGATAACGCCCGGTCAACAGAATTCACCGTTGCACCTTGCCATTTTCTCGAAACGCTTAATTTTTTTAATCTCACCTCCAGTTTACAATGACGTATATACACGGAAAAGTGGTGGCGGTTGAGGGCTGAAAATTAGGCATGTGAAAAATTCGCACCAAAAGAAGCAAAAGAGAAACAATGGCTTACTGAAATCGTCCGTCTCGCAGAGAATGTTCTGTTTATTGTTCTGCTGCTCCTTATCGCCTCGTTCATGCTTCATGGAGAAAGACAGCGTAAATTTCTCCGGGATAAGCCCTGAAATAATTCGATCACTGAGCGTCTGGCGACTTTTCAAGATACCACACGGTGTTGGGAGCCTTAAACTTTCAAACATACCCTTGATAGCATGGGCGGGCACGATTATTGCATTGGTGTGTCCGTCGAAGGATTGTCCTTCTCCGGCCTCGGCAACCTCATTCTCCTCGTTGGATTCGGACGAAGACGATGCTTCCGCGGAGCCGGAAGTCGTTTCGCCAAGAAGATCCACATGAGCCGGCGAAAGACCGCAACTTAAAGGACTCATCGAATCCCTGCGTGAAGGTATTATTTTAATTAACAAATGCCGTCGTTAGTGAATCCCTATGAAATTATGGAACCAAAATACGTACTTTTTAACATTGTCAGCCCCGAAGACATTCTGGCGAGAACAACCACCGTTGACATGGGCCATCTTCAGCTCGACCATCGCCTCCGCGCCCACAATTTCACATTCCGAGCGCTGGAAAAGGAATGTCAATGGGCATTGGGTGAAATATCTATTATTATTACTCTCTCTCGCTACCTTACCTGTTGACATGAATGTGCCTGTGCGTCAGCAAATAGTGTCTTTGCCCCACTGCCTGGCGCATAGCTGATCCGTTCAGGCACGTTGCTAACACCCTCCACGCACGCTTCTGGGAACACCGGAAATTTCTCGCAGCTACTACACCAAATACCCTTGACATTGATGGTGATGAGGGCACTCTTGCTCCGCTTCATCCCACAATCATGAGCTACCACCGTGAGGATGTATGATTTGGCTTGAGTGTAGTTGAGGGGGCGAGTGTTCCGTAGTACTCCCTGGAAGGCAGCTTGGTTAACCGAATTCGGAAGGCGATTTTTTGTCAAATGATGATTTTCGGAAATTAGTTTTTTTTCTTTTTCTCGTGGCCTACCTGATTCGAGATTGCGAACGGGAAATTGTCGAGTCCGTTGGTGATTTCATATTCGCAGACTTCACCAAAGGGATGTCCACAGTCCGCGTCCGTAGCCGTTAATTGCGCGATTTCCTTGTGGATACGGGCTGAAGGCAAGCGTGTTTCGGACTTTACAGAGGATCTATGGCTTTTAAGGTATCTTGCCACAGCTCGTAGCTTTACTTGACCAACGCTTCTTTTGATGTGAACCTACCTTCATCAACCGAAAACGTGTACCAGGGTTGCTCGAATTCGGGCGCATGATTGTTGGTGTCACGAACCGTGATGCGTAGCGGCACCCTAAAAATTTACAATACAAATTCAATTTTTAATATCTCACCTATGCAGTTTGACAGGGACTTTTCTTACATTTACTTTTTAATTTTTTGCAAAACGGGCGGATTTTCCGATGTTTTCCGATCAAAGGATATTTTTAGAAAAATCATAACTTATAAATTATTACGCCTTTACTGGCAGCCCAAGGACCGTTTTTTGCAAGCCGTTTGAAAGAACACAGGTTGGGTGACCATTAGACCGGTTAATTTCGGGGTTTTTTGCAGAAAAGAGTGTCCCTTCTGCATGAAAAATGCCCAAAATTGAACAAAAAGCTGCTGGATTTCGAATATAGGAGGCTGTTCTGGACTCGGTTTTCCAAGGGGTTTCGCTAGGTGCCTAAATCGTAAAAACCGGACTCGTCTACCGGGAGGGTAGGAGGATTTTAGGTTTGTGCCCTTGTTTGGAGCTATGTTCTAATAATCGCTATTCGCTGAACACACGTGTTTCGACAGTCATTTTCGGTTTTTGAGCGTCTTGCAATCGCAATACCCGGTGCCATTAGTACTATCCATCAATTGCCTTGGCACTCGCTTATTAGGAGGCGGGGTACGGTAGGTGGCTGGGCACTAAATTGCCCCCCAAGCCGCCACGCTGCCATTGGCATATGTTTTTGTCGTAGCTCTTTTTGCTTTTTTTGGGACCGCGCGCCGTCTGAATAAGTTCGCGCTTTTTGAAGGTATCATCCCTTTAATATAAAACAAATATAATTTGGTCGTTTGTGCATCTCCCATCAGGTTGTAAGGTGGTTGTCTCGATAAGAAAAAAAGCCAATTGTATTTTTGCTTTGTCATTAGATGGGTAATGGGCTCGAGATAACTGCTTAGTTTTTACCCTCGACTTTCGCTGTTAAAATCAGCTTTTGTTGAAAAATCGCAAAAATAGAAAAGCCATTGGTCCGAAAGGGTTAGTATCTACCCGAAGTAGGGTAGCTTATATAAAAGGGACAGTTGCGCAAGTTGTCCTTTTTTGGATCGACATTTGGGTGTAACTTATAATGGGTGCCAGACGGACGGAGGGTTGAAAAGGGGAAAACGCCATTAGTCCTCAAAGCCATTAGTCATAACCTCAGTAGTCATAGACTCATTAGTCATAAACCCATTAGCCATAAATTCCAACAGTCAAAAAATCATTCGTCATAAATTTCGGTAAGACTCCAGATAACCCCCCCAGCCGGCACCCAACTTTTGTATCTCGGCTCGCTGTTCATCTACAGGTGTGTAAAGTATACCAAAATGTTCGTCTTGCTGTGGCGAGTATTTTGGTATACTTTACACACCTGTAGATGAACAGCGAGCCGAGATACGGTAGGTGGGGGTCGGCTGGGGGGCGGTATCTCGGAGTTTAGCCAAAAATTGTGCCAGTGACAGTCAGTTTGACCCCCCTAAATATTTATGACTAACGGTTTTATCACTACTGGAATTTATGACTAATGGATTTATGACTAATGGTTTTATGACTAATGAGTTTATGACTTTTGGAATTTATGACTAATGGTTTTATGACTAATGGGGGGCAATCGTTGAAAAGTCGCGCAGGGTGTTTTCAAAACTGATGTACGCTACTCTGTTAAATCTCAATGCCATCTTAAGGACGTCGGTGAGTCAGAGTCATCAAAATACTCTCTCTCTTCTCTCTCTCTCTCTCTTTTTAGCGCCCTGCTACCACCTGAAAATCCGGGCGAAATCCGAAAGCCAAGCCGTCAACTCAAAACGAATAATCCATCCACTCCAACGCGTTTTAATTTCCGCGGATTTGGTGGGAGAGTTATTTTGCAAACCCCCGTCAGCCGGTTTTGGCCATGAGTGGGTAGATAATCCCCCATGTCCGAGCATAAATCTTCCCAGGCTACAGTAACCCTAAACTGGCCTTCCCCGGCTGGCCCCTACGATCAGATAAAAGGACGGCGGATTTTCATTAGTTGCTGTGAGCGGGTGTGTATTCGCACCATCCATCTCAACGCCTCAACAGCCCTCGTCTACACACATTAGGGGTTGGTATTATAGTAAACGCCAGCCCACGGGGGAAAAAAGGCAGCAGCAAAATGCATTAACCGTGATTTGGGGCCTGAAAACGTACCCCTCGGAATGGACGCCCTCCGTCCCACAGCGAATGGCGGTCACGGTCAGATTGTACTCTGGAGTCTTGCAATCCAACGCAAGAGCATCCTGTAAGTTTTTCATTTAGATTTCACAGCTAGTTTAGTACGAAGGGTTTGTATAGATCTGGAGCTCATTCTCGCAGTTCTCTCTCACTCACTCCCTCTGACATAGACTCTTAATGTCGGCTAGATCTTGGCGATGCACAAACATGTTCCTCATTAAACGTCCCTTGTCTGAATTCTCACCTTAACCCGTATGACGGCGGCTCCGGTATATTTGTCAACGAGCTGCACTTCGAATGGCACAGCGCCGCCACCACCATTCGTCAGCTCGTACGAGCAAACGGGACCTGAAAAGCGAGCATCAGTTTCCGTTGCCCTACACGAATCAAACTGCTTGAACGGCTCTAAAGACTCACCGGTCTCATCAACAATCGATAGCTCAGGCACCGTCGTCAGTACGTTTTCGTCCTCGCGGACCGACGCTGTGAGCAGTTCGGCTCCGTGAAGGTTGATGATCGGTACTGCAACGGGAGGTTTTAGGTGGGTACTTTGGGTGGATAGATCGGGGTTGTGTTTTGTTTTAATTCCGATTTGGATGCCGGCATCCAACATGTCGAAGGCTAACATGGCTTAAAGGGGCTCCGAAATCTGGTCCACGGCCCCCTGCTGTGATTCCTGGCAAATAGCCAGATGCGACCGCAACGCGACCGCGCCGCATGACCTTTTGCCCCTGTTTGGACGCGTAAACGCTTGAATTTAAAAATTCTGATGCCATTTTTGGAATCCTCAACGAATTTGGATCATTACAGACTTTTAAATTATCAAAATTGATCAGTCGATCGCCGAGATCGAGAGATTGGGTGCCTTACAAGGCATTACGACAGGTAATCGCCGCGCACTCAAAATGTCGTTTTCGCGCCAAAAAGAATTCGGATTTTCTCAAATATTTTACGTTTTTTCGCAATGAAATCACTTTTCTGGCACTTCTCGGCAGTGACCCTTGCGTTTTTTGACCAGTAGGTTCAATCCCCGCACGCACGAATTTTGACTTCTGAGCCCCTTTTAAATGCAGGGGTTTCCGGGTGTGATTGGTGACTCGCGATGCCACATAACTCATCAGATAGTTAAATACATGTAAAAATCAAG
The DNA here is from genome assembly GCA_958295435.1 of Mesorhabditis spiculigera. Taxonomy (NCBI): domain Eukaryota; kingdom Metazoa; phylum Nematoda; class Chromadorea; order Rhabditida; family Rhabditidae; genus Mesorhabditis; species Mesorhabditis spiculigera. The sequence goes on along the minus strand of CATQJA010002644.1, from coordinate 1,455,212 downwards.
ACGTCTAAATTTTGCTTGGGCGAATAGCGGGTAAAGCATCATTTCGGCGTAGATTTTCCCCAGGACGGTTTATCAGGCTGCAGCTTTGAAAAACATGACTCATCTAGAATTTCAAGCTACATCGAATATTCTATTAAAACGCAACTTGAAATGCCCGCCTATCTTCACGTCCCAGCTTTAACCAACTTCTTGCCCTGTAGCTGTTCATGTTTAGCCTGCCCCGAGAGGCATTGCCCTTTTTTAATTGATCGAGCTGTGGGAGGAGGGTGGTGTCCCTCCATCGCCTGGGGCAACGTCATGGGCCCTCCTCCCCTATCAAAAACACTCATTTGAGGGGATCGGGGTGAGGGCATGGAAATTGCGCCTCACCAGGGCTCCTTCTCCCTGCATTTCCAAGGAGCCAGCGCTGCTCCACGCCAACAATTTGGTGCTATTAAAGGGACATGGATCTGTGTTCCTCCTTCCATACCCTTCCCCGAGGGATCTTTGACTGCATGCTGTGCTCATCCCTTTATGCAGCCTCTGCCTCAAGTAACTTCAGTTTCTGACGCAGTTGACGACAAGCTTGGTATAATGTATCATTAAATCCTAGACGAACCGGGCTGCTAGGGTTTTTTAGGGCGTCTGGACCGGCTAAGGATGAGCACGTCAAGCTAATGTCACAAACCGACCTCTTGGATGCAGATGATGCTTTGTATGGGCTATGGCCACGCAAAAAAGTAGAAGAATTGTCGCACGCATTGCCGACGACACTCCCACGATGACCGATGGAGGGGAGGAGGTCGAGACGACGACTATCTGAAAGGGGGATTAGGCATCGAAATAAGCATTTGCATTCAAGGAGAGCTAGAGAGAGAGAGAGAGAGAGAGCAAACGCTAAACTTTCGAAAAAACAGTATCTACCAAAAGAAATAGAAAAATACCAAAGAAAGAGAGGAGGCAGAGTAGGCGACAAAGTCAACTTTGAATTGATAGCGCCAACTAATACGAAATAGCGAAGTCTAGTGAGACAGATGGAGAGAGGAGAGAGAGAGAGAGAGAGAGAGAGAGAGAGAGAGAGAGAGAGAGAGAGAGAGAGCAAACGTTAGTAAACTAGAGTAAAAATATTCTTTAGCGCGGAACGACGGTGGGCAGCGGAATGTGATAATTGGGTGTGTGGCAGTGGGCTGGCGAGGAGAAGTCCCTCCTCCCCTCTCCATGGAAACGAAGCAAAAAACTGGGATGAGAGGGATTAGAAAGGAGAGAGCAGGTAGAATTCGGAGGGCGCGGAGTGGGACGGGTCAGAAGACGTCCAATTGATCTCACGCGCCCCCCCGTCTCCTCCTGGGCCCCAGAAGAGGCCCACTGGGGGCGAGAAGGGCCCGAGGACAGGTGTTCCACTTTTGCCACCCCTGGATTCCGCAAGGGGGAAGTCGTAGTATTGAACTGTTTAACAAAATATGGATATGGCTGGAATGTTGTGTCAATGGCGGGCATGAAATAGAAGGCCCGGACACGAAAATGACTTCGGGAATGCCCGGAAAGGCCAAAGCCAGTCGTCAAGGTGAACAGAACTCTCGAGGGCCCGCGGTGTTATGTGATGTATCCGGGAGTCTGTCAACCTACCCGCCAACGAGACGTATCGCCTCGGAATTTCGGAAAGTTTGGGGGATGGAGGGCCCCCAGGGGCGCTCGTCGGCTCGGGTTTCGCCCATTTCGGCAATTATTGTGATGGGTCCGTTCACATAAAGGCCCTTTTAGCTCGAGTGAGGCAAATATCTCTTTCCTCGAGATATCGCTTCGAGGCGCAGACTTTGGGCAGTGCCAGTGAGCGAAAATTGATTTTTTTTTCTGGCTCTATGCTTGATAACACCTTTCCGATTTTTAATTCCGAAGTTGTTTTTAATACAGTTTGCAAAGCGATGTCGGGGACGTAGCGTGTTTTTGACACGGACACATAAAAGTGACAGCCACAATCAATAGTATCGGATAATGCGGGTTTACGAAAAGGAAGACAGAAGACGACACCTGATATGGCAGCCAAACCGGAGAAACCAAAATCGCGTAGCTAAGGGAATTTGCGATTATAACGGGGAAAGGGAAGGGGTGGGTGGATGAAAGTATGTCCCCCCGGAGCTTTCCAGGGTAATAAGGAAATTGTGGGGCCTGCAAGGGGCCGGGTGGCGATGCGAGTGAGTGACTGTGCGCGACGGGACCCACTAGCCCCCAATAGTGGCCCCAATAATATAATTGGGGGCCAGTGCTCGGGCCTAAATTCTAGAGCCAAGATGTCAATACCCAATCGAAGATGGGGTCGATATTTTTGCCCCGCCTGGCCCTTTTAAACGTAGGAGCAACGCCTGACTATGGGCTGCCCATACGTATATTATTCACATACTTATCGTAGATGTTGTTTAAATGGTCGGACGTTAAGCGTAAGCTAGCGCAAAGCGTGCGTATTTACACACCCAGTATTTAACTGAAGAGTCGCGTTACCATAGCAATTCCTCGCCTTACCGCAAAAAAAAACGTGGTGGAGCTAAAGTGTTGGTATGTCGACGCATGGCCGGGGGTCTCAATCCACCGGCTCGAGAGTGCCAAAGCGTGAAAATGGGCGTCCGAGGGCAATTTGCCCGTCACAGCGGAAGCGCTTTTCACTCGGCCACCGCTCGCCATTTCGGGTCCCTTTCCGGGCCACTCCCTATGCACGAATTTTTTGAGGTGTGAGGGGAGAAAAATTTGGCGCTAGGTGTCGATTATTAGGCGGGCCCCATCGCGCAAGTTCCGAATGCCAGGTGAGGAGCGACTGCGGGCAAAGGCTGGATTAGTATCAGCAAGTGTATCTGGAATGTTTTTTGGGCTTTGCAGTCTTTTCTGGACCCCCGGGGAAACTCCTTCTATAGTGTACATGATGGCGCGGGGGAAGTGGAAAAGCACAAGTTGTTAGCTGGAATAGATAGTGAGAGAGAGCGAGAGGGATAGCGATAGAGAGAAAGAGCGAGAGATTGGAGGGAAAGTGGATACGCCGTCGACCTATTGATCGTGAGGGCCCCTAGGGGGCCGACAGCCGGGGCCCACCCGGCCACAAAACTCCGACTCCATCCACGTGCCGATCCCAGGAAAGGGACGGGTATCCAAAATTAAATCGCGGTAATTGAAAAACGGGAAACTTTGGTCATTTTTGGGCTGAAAAATGGATTTTTCGACCTAAAATTCAATTTTTTTAATTAAATTTTGTAAAGTTTTTATGCTTAGGAATAGCTATAAACATTTAGAAACACTTCCGCCATTTATATAAACCTCCCCCCCCGGGAATACGCAAGAACCTAAATCGCGCCCTTTAGATTTGGGCTGGAATCTCCATGCCGATACCGTAATCCAGATGATCTTCGCGAAACGCAACTTCCGTTTTATCGGAGTGGAGCCCGGGGAAAAAACCGGAAATCCCGCGAAAGTTGGCCATACACACGGGGTAATGGAATGATGAAAAACATCAAGGTGGCCTCTCTGAGAAAGCTTAGCTGCCAGCACGACTAAATGGTAAGGATTACTTTCATTGGAAATTTGGAAAAAACGGTATTTTAGCGGATCCACGAAGCTGAACGAGTAATGGCGTTTACGGTCGTTGACGCATCCGTTAATGTGATACCGATCACACGACCGCCTATCCCTAGGCTACCGCCGCGCCCAATCAATAGGAAAAAACGAATTGGTGGATGGTAGTTACCAGTCTGCTTACAAGGACGCGTGTTTTAGTGGTGTCGGCGTTTCAAGCTGATATCAAGCCTAGCTTCTACAGAATTTTGCGAAAGCTTACGAAGTCAGTTTACTAAATTTTCCGAAATTTATGCGCGTCCGAAGAAGCCAGCTGATACGGTCCGCCTGGCTTGAATCGTGCATAACTTTCGGAAAATGTCGATTCCGCAAATTTGAAAATAGATCCGGAATCAGCGAAGAATTCTGCACAAGATAGGCTTTCCTAACTTGAAACCCCCTACGACACTAGAAAACGTCTCCTTGTTAGTGCGGCACGTCTAAACTAGCAAAAAGACCTTCCTGCGGGCCTGCCATTTTGGCCCAAAAATTCGGTGGTCTAGATGTAGATGGATAGCGATTAGGATAAATCAACACGAAGCAGAGGGCAGAAAATGACAATGAAGAGAATCGAGAGGACGGGGGAAATGAAAAAAATTTCATCAACGCCCTATGGGGGTGGCCGATGCGACCTGGGTTGGGTAACAGCATCCGCGTGTTTGGCCCTCATTTAGCCTTCCGTTGGGCCTTCCACAGCCAGCGGGCCCGAGCCCCGGGGGTAGCGCTAATTAAAATGGAAGGACGGGGGTGTCGGCGGATGACACCTCCCATCGCTTTCCGACAGCACGGATACGGTAGCTCGTGTTTTTTAGCATTTCGAATCGACCAGAGAGCAACTGCTGCAACGGGGTGAACAACGAATTTGGGAAATAAACTTGGCAAATGCTTCGGATTACCGTTTAGTGTTAACAATTTAATGTAAGAATTAATGTTTTTAGTAGTTTTTGATTATTAAAAAGTTACAAAAACATTTTAAATATTTTTCACAAATTTTTGGCCAAACCGCAGAAAATTTTCACCCCAATAAATATAATTTTAATATATTTAATAAATAATAAATAATTTAAAAAAAAAAATATAATTATATTTTTAAAAATTTTAAAAAAAAAAAAAAAAAAAAAAAAAAAAAAAATTAAAAAAAAATTTTAAATTTTTTTTTTTTTTTTTTTTTTTTTTTTTATTTTAAATTTTTTTTTTAAAAAATTTTTATTTTAAATATTTTTTTTAAAAAATATTTTTTTAAAAAAAAAAGTCACCCCGAAAATTTTCAATATTTTCAAAGTTTTTTGAAAATGATTTATATTCATTATCGGACAGTACAGGATTATTGGCAGAATTAATCTCGCCCAAGTAAAGATCCTCCCTGCTAACAGTCCAGTTTTCGCTGACGAGGCGAGCTTTTCATAATCTACGAAACGACCAGAATAATAAAATTATGATTAGTGTACAAAAATTCGTAATCTGTTATCCGGCCCTTGCACGTGTTCTACGCCGTCATGATTTTACATCTACGGTAAGCGGTTGTTTTTGTTGTATTACACACAGATAAAACCTAAAATACCCCAACCTCTCAAGTTAATTCGCCTGTCCAAACGGCAATCTACGGTACCCTGGGGGTCGTGTTTTAACGTGCAAATCGAGTCAGCGAGCGCAGAAAATCAAGGGATAGGGGGGTTTCTAGGAACGCGATAATTTATTCCTTGGCCCCCGTCGGCCACTGCGGCCGCGCTTAGGACCAAACGGGTTTAGATTTGTGACGGATTTGAAAGAAAGACTATTCTCCTCGAGCGCTAGATGGAGCGGTCATAAACAGTGGGCTATCGGCTGTATGGTCAATTATCGTTTGAAAAACACTAAAAATGTTGTTGAAAGCTGGAGCAGGGCGGCCCGGGTGTCGAACCGGCGTGAGTGGCCACACGGAGCGAAAATGGTGTTTGTGCCGAAACGCTTTGATAGGCAAATAGACAGAGAGGCGGGAGAAGGATGAGTAAGCCGCTGGGCAGAACCTGCGGCATTGAAACCGGCCAAACGCAATGCGTTAATATAGAAATTTTCAGCAGATCAAATCAAAAGCAATCAAATTTTCACATTCGTTTAATTCAAATAATTTTCCGGTTGTCCCCCCTTATCGGGCGGACCAGCTTTTTTCTCAAAATCAAAATTTTCAATTGTAAATGGTGGAAGTTATTTTAACAATCCCTAAACGCCAAAACGTTACTAATTTCATTACAACATCTTAAAAATACCGATTTTCCGACGTCATACCGAATTACCAAGTAAAAATTACAAAAATGTCAATTTTGACCATAATTTCGGCTCTTTCAGGAAAATTTGCACGTTTTTAAGCAGTTTTTTAGTTTTAGAAATATAATATAATTTTAGAAATAATCTTCCACTAGACGACTTTGACGTTGCTAGATTTATAGAAAATATTTCTGATAATGCCAAGAACCAATTCTCCAAGCCTTATTTGCTTGATTGATTCGAGAAACTGAGAAGATCGACAACAACTACGGCGTTACGTTATGAAAGCGTTGCGCATGAACGTTAGGAAGCTACGTTGCAAAGGGATTTGTGAACGCATTCTTCGTTTCGAAGCTTCCATTCTCGCACCAAACTTTGCTTCACTGATCAAAAGTAAAAATGAGAACCCCTGCTCGCGCAAAGGGGCTGGATCTCTCGGGAATGTTAGAGGCGGAAGTATGGATAGCCCAATCCCAGCAACCACTTCAAAAAAAACATCGTTGGAAAGCAACGACAAGCCAAGGGAACACGACGCGAGAGTGATCCAATGCCGAAAAACAAGGGGTGAAGCCGCGCAGACACACGATGTGGCGGCCGCGGGCAACTATCGACGGGAAGGCCCCTGGGGGGAAACTAGGGCTAAAAGGGAAGAGGAGAGCAAGAGGCCGCCGAGGCCCGATACATGATGGCCAGAGGGGAAGCCCTATCGAGCAGGGCCCCATGTTGAGAGGGCCCAGACACAAGGCCAACGCCGCTCACTACGCCCCGCCCCCCCGCATCTTTCACCAGCGGAAAGTTCGTGATCAACCTGGCAGAGCATGCAAAAGCTTTTGGAGCAACTAGGTAGTAGCAAGCGGAACTCATCTCAAGCAAAAGGATTCATTAAATACTGCCAAAATTTATATGACAAGATTTTTCTAACAAGAAACGAGCAGATAAGACCACGGTAACGGTTTACATTTGTCGTGGAGTACCAACTTTTATTTCTTAGGAACTTTTTTCAAGTATAAAAGTGGAAGTCGTTCTAAACGGTTTCTACAGTTGCTAGGCGTTTTTAAACTTATGCAAAAAGTTCGGCCCCCAGATAATGGGAAAGAACCCGAAATACAAAATTAATACCATCAACCAGCCAAAAACCCAACTTCTCCCGAACTTCTGTATGCAAACTATTTCGTGATTGCTTGGAGTAATGCCCATTAAAAACTATCCATTTCAAAACTTATGCACTTGCTCCACTCAGTGGCCTTTCTCCGCTTCTAACCCTTCAGCTTCTCCGGCTCACCATGCCAATTTCGGAACGTGGGTAATGGGGCGGGGCGGCCGGACACGACACTTCTGCTCATCCCCCTTGACTGGCCGCTGATTGGCTCGCTAAGTCTTGTTGGCCACCTCTGGCAGCGCCCCTTGGCGAAGGCGGTGCAGAATCGCCTCGTCAATGCATATTCGATCAAGGGGCCGGCGTGGATATTTGGAGAGCGTGGGGCCTAGAAGCTAACACTTCTGACACAAAAAAAAACTTTATTCTATTGACGTTGTTTAAAAAGAAAAATAATTTAATCGCTATTTTTGGGTAACTGAAGGGACAGGTGGTGGACGGGTATCAAATACAGACGGTTTGCTTGTAGTTGGGATACAATCAATCTTAAGCCTTCTAAATTTTAGGGGAAAAACCCATTTTGAAACACCCGAAACGAACATTTTGAAAATGGCGAGGGATATTGGGCAATCGAGCGGAACGTAAGGGCTTAGCAATTGACGGCGAGAGGGCAGCTTCCAGGGTGCGTCTCTACGCGATCCACAATCCCGAAGTCAAGGGCTTCCTGGGCAGACATGAAACTAAAAAAAGATTGCTTTACTGATATGTAATCTCACTTACCGATCTCGGTCCAAAGTCCTCTCAATCACTTCGAGGGACTGCTTGGTGTGATGATTGTAGATCTCATTGAGACGCTTCTTGATCCGGATGATCTCTTCGGCACGGATCAAGATGTCCGAGGCTTGACCCTGAACAAGAACATTTCTCAATAGATTGCAATCTCTTCGCACCGGACCAGCCTTGAAAACGGCCCTGGTCCCGTATCTATAGGCTATCGCTTTTCCAGGCACGTGCTAATTGTTTCCTAACAATAAGGGCTGTTAGGTTTTTGCAAAGCCCAATTATAATCGTAAAAGTCCTATTTCTATAAAAATATGATATATTGTTGCCGTTTTTCTCCTTGCCTAAAAGCCTAAGCCACATCTAATGACATTCCTTACGTATCCAAAAAGACTTGCCCTGCGGCTTAGTTGCAGAATAGCGCCAGGGAAATTTGAAGCTAATGGCGCGCATGAACTTTTTATCTTGATAAAGCAGAATTTTCAAACAATAAGTACGTCACCCGATCGTTAATATCAAAGCCGGCACTTCGAAACGAACCTGTGCACCTCCGCTTGGCTGATGAACCATAATCCTCGCGTTTGGCAGCGATGTCCGATTGCCGGGCTCCCCAGCCGCCAAAAGCAAACTTCCCATGCTCGCCGCCTAAGAAACTTCTTAGAAAATAATAAAAACACTTACTTGTCCGATGCACCAGGTATGAACCGGAGCCTTGATATACTGCATCGTGTCGTAAATACCGAGCCCTGCGGTTACAACGCCGCCTGAAAAAGAACGATATTAACAACGATATCAAAGGTTCACATACCTGGCGAGTTAATGTACATGTGAATTGGCCTTTTCTGGCTTTCCATTTCCAGGAAGAGTAGCTGGGCAATGATTGCTGATGCCGAGTAGTCATCAATCTAGGACAAATTCTACAAACGTCCATTATATCATTCCCCATAAAAACCCTGCCGTTTATTTCAGATTTTCACGGAAGAAACAAGGATACCTGCGTCATAACGCATATAATGCGGTCTTTCAACAGTCGCGAATAGATATCATATGCGCGTTCGCCCTTTCCGTCATTTTCAATCACCAGAGGGATGGCGGAGCTGCGAGCTGAACTAACGTTTTCGCAGCAAAACAAGACTCACGAGAAATAGCCAAGCCACGCAAAGACGTCCGCATCAAATTAATAGAAGTACGAAGCATTCTGTAACCTAAACAGGTGTTCAGGAAACATTGCTAAATTTCTCTAGCTACTCTAGCTCAATGCGCTAAAAACAAATTTGTAGTGCATTGAACCCGTAATATCTTTCGAGAAAGCTTGAAGTAAAATTTATATACAACGGACGTGCAAAATGAAAACAGTATATAAGAACTAAATTGCTAACTTCACTAGCCAAATCGGAATGGGCCTCAATCACAGGTAAAGGACAGAACAACTGGTGAGATTGTTGATCACAAGATTATCGGTCAATACATATTAGTCTTCGAAGCGAAAAACGGAAAGGTATGATATTAAGAGGGCTACGATAATTCAATTGTGGATTGGAATCAGCGGAAATCTTCAGGGTTGAAAAGGCCCCGTGCTCGGTTGAGGATGCTGTCCTTGCTGGGATCATATGGAGCCTCTTTCGACGGGATTTCGAGGACGGCCGGGATGCTGGCGGTGTGCTGAACAGATAGATCGTAATAAGAAACGTTTGGCATAATACGCCACGCTTGTTTTCTAATCATGACCAACACAATACTAAAAAATACCAATCTAAAACCGGCCGAGCCCGTAACCCCGGTAAAATGCAAACCTGGTCAACGGCAAAACGAATCATTTCGGCGACATGCTGGTTGATTAGAATGATGGCAATATCGTCACGTGCGCAGAACGACTTGAAGGCATCTTCAATTTCCGCAACACCAGTGTTCTTGTCAACAATCAGATAGTTGGGCTTACGGGCCTAAATTGTGGTTAGCTAGAAAATTCGCCAGAAACAAATATCAACAATAACAAGCGGGAATAAAAACGGCCTACTCCATCCAGCTATTAAACCCATTATGGAATCGCAGTTACTCACCTTGTTTAATTCGCCAACGCCGCCCAGGAGGAACCCAACGACTGTGTCTTCATCGCCAATAATCGCCAGGATTTTGCCTTTGACCACGGACGCCATTCTGAAAATATAAATATAGCAGTGGACCGATTGGGAGCAGCGATATGGGAATGAAACGACCAGAATCTATAGCGTAGCCCGATTCAGAACACGCTAACAACAAAAACTTGAAAATTGCGAAAAGGGTAGAAGGAAAGTCGCCGGTTTACTTTTTAGAATCGAACATGCTAGCCTGATCTTTGGCTTGACGATCACTGGGGATAGCGCTGATGCGCAGGTGAATCGTTGCGGGACCGACGAAACTATGGAACTCGTAGAGGAGCGGGAAACACGAATGTACAAGTTTTGCCGTGTTCTTGCCCAACAACAATTGTCGTGCCCCTCTTTCCGATTGTCTTGCCATCCCATTTCCCATGTAAACTTACATGCATACGTTTTTTGAGTAACAAACTAGTTTCCATAGGGGCGAACCCCATCTTATGCTGAATTTGGCGCTGATTCCGGTTCTGTTTTCAAAAGCTGAGAAACCTCCAGAGTTTAAAAGTGATGACGCTTTTCAGCGCGAGAAGTGCGAAATTTCGAAAAAATGTCACCCTCAAAAATTTTGAAAACTGATTCGGCATCAGCAGAAAAATTCTGCACAAGGTAGTTTTGGTCTCGTGGAAGCTCAATTGTCACGTGTCTCCTTGTTAGTCATGTCGTCTTTAGGCATCAAAATGTGGAACCAGAGCTTCAACGAAAACGGCGGATGGGGCGAGGCCTCCTTTGCGACCAGTAATTTTGTGGCATTGATAATAAATGTATTTTAGACCAGCATGTCGACAGTTCGACGCAACGTATTGCGGAGAAGTTGCCGTTTCCCGTGACCGTTGTGCAACTCACCCAGACGAACTGCCCCGATGACAAGTTCCCCGTCGGGAAGTATGGCTTTAGCCAGGTTAGTCTTGCCGAATTGTATTAATTATACTGTTTCCCATTGGTGCTATATAAGGTTGCTTTGCTTCTTTTATGCGGTGTAGTTATCGATATCATAGTTTCCTTTTTAGCTGCGTATAATGGCCCAAGTCGAATCGACACAGGAGGTGGAACAGGGAGCCACTATAAGGATCACATTGGTGGATCCAGACAACAGCAACGCACGAATCACGGCAAATATTCTCCGAACTGTAAGCTTATCGTGTTTCTGCCTTTGATTTGTACATAGTTCACGCCGGATGAAGAGCCAGTAAGCATCGTGGAGGAGACGTTCATCCAGGTCATTGGCAAGATCCGTAATTCTGGCGACGAGATGGCTGTATTGGTTCTGAAGGTCCGTTAACGGGTCAATGTTCTGGTTATTTTTTTGAAGATTTCTTTGATTTAGAGTCAGGCTGATTGATTGGCTGTTTTGCCTGGAGCTTATTTTTCCTATTTTAGCACCGCGAGGCTGATGCAAAAGAATACGAATGTTTCAAGCTTGAGGCTGAGATCGCCCGGCTGTTTCACGACCAGGTGAGCATCCTTCCTGTTCGGGTTTCAGTTAATTTACTATTTTAGGAGGTTGCCGATCAGCTACGAGCAGGCGCTTTGATGCAGCAGCTCCGCGGGTGTGCGGCGGGACCTATGCAGGAAACGGTATCTTACGACGCCGTTGTCGACCGCTGGTTTTTTCAGGACCCTGCTGCACCTGGACGCGGTGCTGCCGTGGCCCAACGACAAACCGCCCAAACACTCGGAGAACTGAAGAAGCCCGCTCCAACTGCCGGGCCTCCGTCTGAACGTGATAAGGTTATTGGCCTCTTGAATATATGTGTACGCTAAGTTTCTTTAGGTTTTGAAGACTCTCAAGCAGGAATGCAAGATACAGGGAGACGTCGGCTGCACCCCAGAACATATTGCCAGGGTATTGCGTTACATACATTTCGATCCTCTTTTTAGATCGTTGGAATCGAGCCGAAGCTCGCAAAGGAATACATGGAATACTTTGTCGGTGAGGGTGAATGCTTCGCAACGACCGATGAGAACCATTTCGCTATCTTCTAAAATTTGAACAACTTTTCGATTTGATCTCGACCATTTCAAGCCGGTTTATTCAGTGAAATTGCATACACGATTTGAATAAAGTTGTAATTTTAATAAACCCGCGCCAGCCACATATAAAAGGCGAATCAAAGCCTGGAAATCGACATTTTCTATTCATGTATTCTTCACCTACTTATGTGCGAGCAACCCATGCGACGCGGCTTTTGAAGGCACGTGGCTGCCTTTGGTCGGTAAACGTGTGGTTGCGCAGGAAATCGACGAGTTCACGCGGCACGACCATCCATATGCCCGCGGTGCCATCAAGCACGTCACGCCGGACATCGTGGAACTGGATCTGATTGTGGTCGGCGTCAATTTAGGCAATCGAAATGATGTTATCTCAAGTACATCGTCGGTGATTCAAATAGTCTCGAAAGGGTTACTTTCAGCAAGGCTCTTTTTTGTCGTTTGATTAGCACGTAACCTAGAAAAGGCGAACAACGTTAACCTTTTATTAATAGCTAGTCGCATATAAATCGCACGCTACGCCGCTATTTCAGTTTGCTCGCCCCATTTATATATGGCCAAAACTTCAATTTCGCAAAAACTGAACCAGAAAATTGAGGCTTTGGCCATATATGTGGGGCCAGCAAATTGAATTAGCGCCCACGCTACTAAAAAAGTGCTCACGCGCCGCGCATATAATCGCTTCAGGTTAGAGTGCAGTTTACCCCCCCCAGCCGGCACCCACCTACCGTATCTCGGCTCCCTGGTCATCTACAGGTGTGTAAAGCATACCAAAATACTCGCCAGAGCAAGAGGAAAATTTTGGTATACTTTACACACCTGTGGACGAACAGGGAGCCAATATACGGTAGGTGGGTGCCGGCTGGGGGGGGGGGGTAAACTGCACTTAAGCCTCGCTTCACCCTGATTTAGAATGAGGCGCCATGGCGCAATGCTGCGCATGTGCTTCGCATCGACTTCAGCGGCGATTTCCCCTTCTTGGCTCCACGCGTCTATTTTCCGAATAAGGTAATGGCGATATGTAGCGGCACCAAAAGCTTTAGCAATACCATCCGAACGTTTCATCGGTGAACGGAGAGGTAGTGCATATCGTTATTACCCCAAATCCATGATAGGTTTGCCTGGCGCTGCTCTCGTTCGAAAATTGGCGGCCGGCGACTACTTTGGAAGCTAGTAGGTATTATAAATAGTCGTGAAGTCCCATCCTAGTCATCCTTGCCATCATCTCCATGCTTACCGAGCCGGACATTTCTCGAGCCGTCGAGCCCGCGATTGCTGATGAGTTCATCCGGGTATCCGCGAAAGTTCAAGCTCCGTACAACGACCATGATAGCCTTGAAAATGGCATGAAGCATCATACATTTTTTAGAACCAGCCACTATACCTCAAGAAGGCCAGCGCTCACATTGAAGACGTTGAAAAGACGCTGCAGCGCATCAAGTCCAAGGGGCGCTCCCGTTCCCGGAGGTCAAGCCGCTCAGCGAGGCGCAAATAAAGGATCTACTTCCATGTTAAGCGATCTAATGTGCGACGTTGATCAATAAACGTTTCTATTTATTCGGAACGTTCAGCCGGACTGTTGCAACAAGGAGACAATGAAAACATGTTAGATCAATGGGCAACCCAGAAGAAAATAGGGCTTCAGCGACGACAAAATGAAGATCAGAACAATCGACGGATTTGTGGGAGTTGAATAAATTAAAACTTCATCTTGTGGTATTCATTGGGATCGTGGTATGACGTTACGACGGTGCGTTGAGCGAATTTCCGTCCCGTAAGTGCGGCTTGTGCCTTCTGGCAATCGGCAGTGGAGACGAACTCGACGAACACCTAAAATATTTTTTTTTAAAAAGATTCACGCCACACCTTTCCAACACCCGGAATCACCACGCCATCAACTGGACGAGGAATCTCGACGGAGACGACGACGCCGTATTTGTTACACTCTTCCCGAATGTCTTCCATGATATCTGCAACGAAAAATTGATCTAAATATATAAGAACCGACCTTCGTATTCCTCATCGTTCTTCAGTTCATCCTCACCAACCATGTTCATCAGGCAAAGAACGGTCGTGGCCTCACCGGCGCCCTGCGAGAGATCGATTCCTGAAAGAGAGTCAGTGGTGAACCGGATCAAACACAAACGAACCTGATGATTGCAATGGATTGTAGGAGATGGCTCGTTGTTGCTCGCAGGCCAGTTGGACGATGAGCTTCTTGTCACCGAGCTGCATCCCGTTCAACCCAACAATAGCCTAAAACCGTAATTGATCAGCAGTAAGGCACAACAATGGCAATGCCATGTCTGGCCAATCTTGAAAAATTACTTGATCAGTGAGCGTCGGATCGAGGTACTCGCAGAAAGCGTAGCCTTTGCTCTGTCCGGCCGAATCCAAAGACAGGTTGAATGCTTTCAGTTGTCCAAACGAGGAGAGCAGCTCTTTCACCTTAAAAAATGTTAACGCAAAGAGACCGGCGCCAACCTGGTCCTCCGTCAAGTATGTAGGCAGCCCTCCAACGTAGATTTTGTTCGCACTGTCCACCACGATGTTCGACACTAAAAACTTGGTGACTGCCAAAGGATTACTGATACCTGGCAATCGAGAGTTCAGCTCATAGTTGACAGAAACCGGCTGATAATCACGCGGGCGGCGAATTTTCAGCGATTGACCCATGAAATTGATGCCTGAAAACAGGTGTAAAATCATTTGCTACACAAACCATCGAAGGCCATCCCAGCAGTCGTCTCATCCACCGAACGGAATTCTATGAACGCAAAGTTCTTGTCGAGATTGATTTGACAGGCCAATACTGGATTTCCCGCCGCCTGCGCCAAGCCGCATAGGTGCATCTAAACAGCACAACTGCGAAGCCCAAGTAAAATAGTACCTGTTGGTTGAAAAAGTCGAGCATAGCTTCTTCGTTCACGCCAAACGGTATGTTGCCAACGTATAGACGGCGTGATTGGCAAGTAATGGAGGGTCCAACGATTGGCACCGCAGACTGTAGTGTGTGGCGAGGGATCACGCCGAGAGCTGAAAAAATTACATTGCTCATCCAAAACTTAGCTCCGTAAGATTTAAAAGCTTGAAAAGCAGATGGAGAACGCTAAATCACTAAAAACCTACCGATCTGCTCTTTATACTCGCGTGGGGTCATGTGCTCGAAGCCTGGCGGCGGTACATCCCAATATTTATTTTTGCGCCTCGGTAGCGGCTCTTCGCGCCGTCTGGTGTCACCACGATCACGGTCGCCACGGCCTCCGCGGTCACGGTCACGACGTTCACGCCTGCAAAGAGGTAAAACTCATCACTAGATGCTTACGATCGACTGCGACTGCGCCTCTTCTCCTTTCGGTCCCGTGAGCGAGAGCGCTTCCTATCTTTTTTGCGATCGCGCTCCCTAAAAACAAAGTGATAATGAGAAAAGAAAGCAAACTTGTCGCGGCGCTCCCCATCATCAGCTCGATCCACGTCCGGCTTGAATTCGATGTGGGGCGGCGGCGCATCCTCGGTCGGAGCAAGCAACGGCTTAACCTAGAAACAAAGAATTCAGAAATCCAGTCTCGAAATGGCAAAAAGGCACCCTCGATAACAACTTACATCGAGGGCCTCATCTTGATATCCATAGTTTTGATCCTGGCCGTGGCCCTGTTCCACTTCCATCTTTGGCGCAATGCGTTCTAAACAGATACAGTGAATAACTAAGCGAAAGCTAAATGTGGAGTTGATCGACCGCTTCAAAGATATTTTAGGCCAGAGACCAAATGGGGGATTTTCGAAATGCACATCTAAGAAGGTTTATGTGATGGAAGGACACGAAATGAATCAACAACCCGAAAACGCAACGCCAAATGTAACACAAGCGGGTGAGACAGGGAAATTGGGAACAAAACATAGGATACTAAGCGAACATCGAAGATTGGCAGGATGTCCGTCGTAGTTTCAAAAGCCGTGGACCTTGCAATTCTCTTCTTTGACGATGCCCACCTAAAAACAACGGGTTAGTGCGCGCTCCGGTCCGAATGGAAAAGAGGGCGAGGGAAGGCAGAACCTAGATACACAGACAGAAAAGGGTCCCCCTTGCCCTTGCCAGGATTCGATTGGGGAACTGGTAACGCGTCTTGGGACACCGAGTGACCCTTTATCAAGACTAGAGAAAGTTATACCTTGGTGAGGAAGTTCTTTATGTGTTGGCGTTGATCCCCGCTGAGCTGGATGACCTCGCCGTATTCAGGGTGCTCGACGACAGTCCCGTTACAGTTGTATTCTTTCTTTAAGTACCTAGGAAAATGTCAGCCCCTGTAAAAACCTTTGTACCTCACGATCTTCTTCAATTCATATTCGGAGGATATGCCCTGGACGGTGGTGATCGTCTTTCTGCCTGTTCGCTGTTGCAACCGAATGTGGCAGAAAGCCTAGAAACAGTTGTGAGTGCGAAACAAAACGATGCTAACTTGTTTCGATCCAGAATCCTCGACGTCGAGCTGCTCGAAAACGTCGCGCGGCCGGTTCAGGTTTTGGATGTCGCCCATGGAGGATCTTCTGCAAATTAAAAGTATCAAAGATTTCGGTGGCAGAACAAGAGAAAGCAGAGTGTCAACCTGGGATTAGTGGACGGCGGTCCGCTAAACAAAGAAGCAAAGCTACAAAACAATGTGCTCCTAAAATTAGCAAAAAACTGGGTTGAGTTTTTGCCTGCAACTGGTTGCATCATCGTACCAATTCTTCAAAGCGCAGCCTTTCCACCCGTCCCAATTATAAACGCGCATCTCGGAGCTAAACGTCGCGGATGGTGGATTGAGAAAATGACAAAACCCTTGCGAAAAAGGAGTTAGGGCTTCTAATGTTAAAACGTTCAAAAAGGCGTGCACGGTTTTCAAAATCGCCTACGCGAAAAACCCTCCTTCTTTCTTTCTAAAAAGCCCGTGCATGATACGGTAGAACGAGCGCAGTTTTATTCATCACTCACAATGTCACACATCGGAAAAAGATCCAACGATCGAATCGCCATTGGCGCAGAAAAATAGACGCGGGAATATTCCCGCGTTGATCATATTATTCGAGGAACAATAAAGTAGTATAGTATAATAAGGGGGGATACCGAGAAAATTTTTGCAAAAAGGGAGCAAAAAGAGCGCTCAGACAAATGCCTCAATTCACCATGACGAATGGATTTCTGACTCTTGTATTTTTCTCTTCATTGCTGCGTTGTTGGGGGCTGACAGGAGCGCCCTTTATACCCCTGTCTACCCGGGTGAGCCAGGTCGGTTGCGTTTCGGGGGCGCAGGAGGAAGCCAGTCTTTTTGAGCGAGGATTGCTTTATACCTTGTTTTATTTTTATAATCATCAACCTGAAACAAACAGGTAACAACGTTTTTCGCTATGGCTCGTAGGATAAGGGGAAGTAGAGGGGTTGATATCCAAAATATGCACTAGGCAAAACGAATTCGTTTTTCGAGCGGAATTCCTTGTCGGACAGCATAATTGACTACATCCTTCTCAAATGCCAACGAACCGCAAACGATCAGTGTGGGGTTCCGGGAAATGCTTTCTGAAATGTACGTTTTCTTTGAAACAACAGCCACGTGCCTAATTTAGCTATTTCTGTTTCGAAGTCCGTTTCGTTTAAGCGATGATTGTGACACTCGACCAAGTAAGGGAGGGCGGCATTCTAAAAAGACGGCATTTTCTGCAAAAACCGTTTTGCTACTATTAGATTGTAAAGAATAGCTTTGCTCGTTCGTTCATTCTGGCAATATATTCTACCGTATTTGACGGACGGCTGAAGTACACGGAGATGTTGCAGTTCCATTGGCTAGCCCAAAAGCCGAGTTCTCGGCCGAAGATCAGACTAGTCGGGTCGCTGAAGCAACAAACGACGCGGACACTAAAATCATCATACTAATTCCTAAAGCAATTTGCGTGGAATGCCAATAACTCTCGTTCATTTGTCTCATTTCCGATTATTTTCCGGGTTTCGGGTGATGAAGTTGATGTCATAGTGACGAACCGAGTCTCCGCGCGATCATCTGCGAATAATTTTTGCAGAATCCGGGGTATCGGCGCGATTCCGGTGCCAGAACAGACGATCAGTAGCGATGGTAACTAAAATAAGAATGATGTACAACGGCAAATGTCTTCCGGCTGCATCCAAAAGCCGGGCTGACTTTTTTAATGGTCTAAGGTCTAATGCTTACTTCTCTAAAATTAAAATGATGATCCGTGTCGTAAGGTCCTCTCCAGTCAACCGGATCTCCGACGGCCCATTGTGCGATGATATTTGAGAATCGCCCTTCTTCATAAACCTATAACTCGATCGTTGATTACCACATAGATTACAGAGCCAGAAGCTGTGAAAACTGAATACCTTAATTGGAACTTCGATGAAGCCAGCGCCAACATTAGAGGGTGTGAATTGGCGCGTCAGATACCGGCCCTCGGTTGATTTACCCCTAAAAACGCTTACAAATAGCGGAGCTTCCCAAGCACATTTTAGACTCCTGTACGACCGCAAGTATCGTTAAATAATTATAGCATAGTAGTTTTACGGTACTGGACTGTTATCGGGGGGGGGAGGATTTTTAGCAGGGGACAGTATTTTATGCGGTTTTAGATCTAAAAACACATAAAACACTTATAAAAATGTTCGCGAATTTTGGCGTTATTCCGCGCATTCCCTCCCCTTCCAAATGACCGCAACTAGCGAAAAAGAGACAGCCACAATCACCAGCTGACGACGACCCTTTGTTCTCGCTGCTCCATCCTCGACTCGGCTGAAATTGGACGCAATGCTCAAAACAGCGTCCAGTGTTCCGGCGGTTAATCAGAAACCGGATCTGGAATCTGGAATCACGGGTTTTTTGCAAAAATATTCGCTCAAATTTATCAGCTTCCGCTCTTTAGTACTGGATTGTTAGCGGGGGGGGCATTTAGCAGGGGAAAATATTTTTTGTTTTTGTAGTTTTTATAGTTTTACCTATTGATGATACACAATAAATTGGTGCTTTCCTGTTAGCGGGGGAGCCATTTTTAGCGGGGGTGGGGGCAAAGAATAATTTTTTTGTGAAGGCGTTTTAGGGGTGAAGTAATTAAAGTTAAACAATTTCCGATGGCATTTTACGGTGATTTCATTCAACTGCAAACACAAATACATATACAAACGCTTTCAAAAAATTATCAAACTTCAGAAAACACTGATTTTTCGCGCCCAAACGTATGAAAAATGACCCATTTGGACAGAAACTTAGGTCACAAGTTAATATTATAAGATGTTCTGATAAGGTTTTCCAGTGTTTTGGTGATCAGAAACTACCAAAAACCCTACTAAACTATATTTTAGTTCATTGCTATGCAGGCATAGGCTTAATTCAAAAATTCGCTTTGCTCCCCCGCTAGCACGGAAGCACTAATAAATTTATAGCGTTTTTAGTAGTTTTTGGTTGTTAGAAAGTTGTAAATATATCTTAGCAAATTTCGAAAATTTAAAAATTTTTACCTTTTTTGCCATCGTCATACATTTTTAGCCCAAAATTCAACAATTTTAGAAAACTGCTTATTTTAGAAAGTTTTTTATGAGCTTTTCATAGCTGAAAACTCTGTAAAATGCTATAAAAATTCTATAATTATAAGTCTGTGTTGTGTGTCTGTGGGGCCGCACAGAATTACTGGGAGAAATTTGGGTTCCCACAGCTGATCCCCCTGTTAACAGTCCAGTCCAAGGTATATTTCCTTTTATTAAGTTTTTTCCTCACTGCGAGTTGTGCATAGGCATGTGTTAGCTATCTTTTCCCCCCACTAATCAGCAGGCCATTTTTGGTGTCGTCGGGATTTCAACTTAATTAGGACCACCTTGTGCCGGATTTTATGCTGATTCCGAACATATTTACCACATTTACTGATTGGCCATTTTCCCAAAGTTATGTACGGCATAAGACAATACGCTCAAAATGAGCCACTTTCAATGGTTTTCCTAATTTAAATAGTTGCTCTCTTTCGGTAAATCGCGATTCCGCAAATTAGCCGAACCGGAATCAGGAAAGAAATTCTTTAAAGACCGTCAGAACTCTGGAAGGGAACGGCGCTTATCAGTTTGATCAGATCGTTATCAGTGCACAGATAGGCGATAGGCGCGGCGCGTTGCCGCCCCCGGGCACAATATCCTCTCATTAGTGCGCGCTTTTGGCAACGCACGGTTCCAATTTGCGTTTGGTTCAGGTGTCCTTTTGGTTTGCCACCCTCGGGGTGACAGTGCGCGTTCCATCGTTCTGACAGTCTTTAAACCCCGCCGACCTTAAGAAAAGCGTCTCCTTGTAAGGGTGAAGAACACAAATTGACCGAGATGATGTATTTCATGGGAACCCATGGTTCGGGTGGGAAAACATTCGTTTAGGTGGGTTGAATGGGGGACGAAGAGGGGGGACCCATTAGACGAGTATCCTGGCGCCGAATAGTACAACCGCGAACAACGGCTCACCACGACCAAGGTCATCTCCCATGACCATCCCCCCGCCCCACTCCCCAACTTGCACGCCGAGATTCCCACCAACCTATCACACCTGCCGGTGAAGCTCTTATTTGCTCATTTCCGGCTCACGATCATTCACCTTTCGATACATTATTGATTTTTTTGCGTGTTTCAAGGGATTAAGTGTCTAAAGGGATCTTTGCCCTGATCCCGGTTTTGGGCAACATCAGCGAAAATAATTTGCAAATTAAACTGTCCCTAAGCCCAATGTCCAGAGTTTCGCCTCGTAAGGGTCTATCACACCTGCCGGTGAAGCTTTTCATATACGATAGAATGGACGGATCTCGCCCGCGCTCGGAAGCTTCTAGAGATCACCCCCCGGTTCTCAAGTCGTGTTTTCGCTTCAATGTGTCGACATCGACAAATGGAAATCCGGGAGGTTTGCCCGGTGGACGACACGTATTCATTCCCGCAAAAGTTTAGCCTCTCCCTAGGGATAATCAGTGCGTGTCTGAGTCTGGAGGGAGGCTAGATGGGGATAGCACCGGGAGGGACCGAGGGG
This sequence comes from Mesorhabditis spiculigera, assembly GCA_958295435.1. NCBI lineage: Eukaryota > Metazoa > Nematoda > Chromadorea > Rhabditida > Rhabditidae > Mesorhabditis > Mesorhabditis spiculigera. The sequence continues at coordinate 1,434,366 of CATQJA010002644.1, read as the reverse complement.
GGGGATCCAGGTCAATCTCTTCCCAACACATCCACACATCGATCTCAACCCAGTCAAACACTCATCCTCATCATTCAGACTATCCGGCCCACCTTTTTTAGATGGTCTAGGAAGAGCCATCAGACCAGAGAATCGATAAGACTCTTGAAAAACCGGTCCTTTTATTATCTAGCCAAAAGCGGTACAACTTGGTTTTTAAAGGGACTGTCAACACCTCATTCATGCTTAATCGAATGGCGGTCACTGTATATCGGCTGTGGTCAACACAGTCGTCCCCCGGAATCCTGATTTCAACAGGTTGTCGGCCCTATTCCCCCCCCCCAAAATCCGGCCCAGCCGCACCTAGTTGGGTGCCAGCTCACAGCCTCCACCACAATATACCCAACTCTGTTTTCGCCTCCATCAAACGCTCCCTATCCCAATTTCTGGAAATTTCCAAAAAGGAAGATTTTCGTAAATATTCCAGAGACCGCCTGGCTGAGGCTAACAAGGAGTCGTTTTTAGGTGATATTGGAGTTTTTGAGCGAGACCTAGCTAGTTCGATAGAGAAAAAGATTCTGAGCAGGATGTCGTTTTCCAAATCTGCTAACCGTGTATTGTATTCGATAAAAATTAATTTGAAAATCATTAATTTCGCCATCATTTCTCACCTGATCCGCAGTTTTGGCTCTGGTGGTGCGCGTGAACATAGCCCCCTTCAGACCCTTGAACCACCACGATCGCGTAGTGCACTTGTTTCATAATTTTCATTTTTTTTGCCTTCGGGCTCGACTCCTAGCTAGTAAAACTCTTTTGCTTTTTGCTCTGTGATGCCAAATATGACCTCAATAGCGTTTAAAACCAAAAAGCAAAACAGCTAACCAAAAAAAGTTCTGAACTTCGAGCATAAATTTGCAAAAGTTTGATAGGCGCCTGCACTATCCACTAAGCCACCATCTCATGCGGATGCTGGTGGCATTGCGGCCTATGTCCCGGGCCTGATCCATCTGTGGCAGCGTGGCGCCACGGAATTTTTTCATTAAATTTCATTTTTATCGAATACAATACACGGTTAGCAGATTTGGAAAACGACATCTTGCTCAGAATTTTTTCTCTATCGAACTAGCTAGGTCTCGCTCAAAAACTCCAATATCACCTAAAAACGACTCCCTGTAAGGTCAAGTTTGTGAAGGTAAAAATCGGATGCCTTTTTTGGGAAGCCTCAACTTTCCATTTTCACGGGATTCCACAATGTATTCCAATTTTCTGTCACTCGGTATGACGGGCGATCAGGTTCCGAGATGTGTCACCTTTAGTCTCCTCCAATGCTCGAAATAAGAAAATACGCTGTGCCCTTGTGAAGCCAAGAAAATCATTCAAGGATTGTCATTGTTTATCTTCAATCATTTTTACTATTTTTTGTCATTTATCCTATGCCATCCTACTTTTCTTGATTTAGAAGGGCTTCACAGAGTGTAGACCAGCCCATATAATTTCCTGGGATTCAAGGCGCCGGCAAGATGGCTGGTACAGAGGTACGTACAAACTTCACTTGGTTTCTTAGGCTAATTGGGTTCAATCGTAGCCTGATTCCGGGTTAGCCTAGGTAAATTTGTGAAGCTCTAACAGCTATGGCTCAATTTTCGTAAAGTACATCTGTGTAGGTGAGAAGACGTCGGCCATCCCCATCGGAGCCACAGACTTCCGACGAGGCAAAATTCGACCAGCCTTCTGCCAGCCAAGAGCCATGCGCAGCAAGAAACTATGGCCGTTCGAAAAACGCATACCGACTACCGTGGCCGGTTCGCCATTTCCCCTACTACTGTTTCTACGGCTTTTGGTTCATCTTTGGGCTGCTCGTCATACGGTATGTAGTCGTTTGAATAGGATAAGCGTCATTTTTTGCATCGCGTACTTGCTCGCGATTTGCGCTATGCAATTTGCTTACGGTTTTGCAGGAAAACCAACAATGCTATCTCAGCCGTACGTTACGTGAAAGCACACGGACCATCGGTGGGCGTGGACATACTGGAGAATTCAAGGGAATTCGACGCGTTGGTCCGGATGTTAGATCGCGAATTCATGCGACCGCCGGCTTTTTTGATGCTCAACCAGTTTGCGTTGAACATGACGGACAACTTTCTATGCAATACACAGTCGCTCGGCGTACACGATAGGTAAGGGGAATGGAAGAGGAAGTGCTAATCCCAACCTTCGTGTTAAATTTTTTATTTGAAACAGCATCAATCCATTTTACGTAGATTTTTAGCCGATTAAAACTAAAACGTACTTCGTAATTTCGTTGCAAGTTCCATGACTTTTTTAAGCCGGTCGTTTAGCATGTTCAGCAAGCAATTCTCCGTAAGCTAGAATTGTTAAGTTTTGAAACTGTTAGCGGGGGGGGGGGTTATAGGTGGAAAACCACATCCTGTTTTTGCACCTATTTATGATATATTATATATTTTTATTGTGTTTTTAATAGTTTTTGACTGATAGAAAGTTATACAAACATTTTTTTAATTTTGAAAATTCGAAAATTTTGCCCCTGTTTTGGTCATTTTCGATACATTTTTGACCACGGTCAACAATTTTCGTAAATTTTTATCATTTTTATATTGTTTTTACAACTAAAAACTATGTGAAATGCTATTAAAATGGTTAAGATTTTGTTATAGGGCCGTAGAGAATCACAGGGAAAAAGTTGTTTCCCCCGCTAACAGACCCTAAAACGTCTTCTTGTCACAGCCTAGACACCTTATCCCGCACTCTAAAAATGGCATTTTCAGATTCATCTTTGTGACATTAGACACGGTTGCCCGCGACGCGATGCGGAAACGTTGGCCCAACATCCGGCAATTCCACTGGCCAACTCCTTCACTATATGTGGGTTACCAATTTACGCAAAAGGAATGTTGAGATTCATAGAAACCATTTTCCTTCGCTGAGGGCCCATATCAGATGATCTACCTGCTGAGGGCGAATCTTGCTATTTCCCTGATTCGGCGTGGGAAAAGCTTCTGGATGATGCAACAGGTGAACACCGTCTTTCGCTTTATCGTTGGGGAGGGGTAAAGGTACGACAAGTGCTATTTGTCCTATTAGTCTATTATTAGTAGAAGCATGCCTATTAACATCAAATTCAGTATTTTAATTGCGTTGGAAGTAAGCTTTGCTTCTACTTGAAGTGGAAAAACTTTCTTAAAGGCTTTAAAAAAATTTTGTAATTTATGTAAATTGCCTTTATAATTCGTAAACATTTTGAAAAATTGATCTTTTTGTATTCTTTAAAAAACATTATAAAGTGTTTCACTTGAGGATAAAAATGGGTTAGAAACACTTCCTCTTGTTATATTCGAACAAAGGGATTCTAGAAAAAAAATGTTGGCGTCTGCCCCACCCCCTGATAATGCCAAAGTAGCTACTTATTTTTTAACTCTATTCTATGCCTGGCTTTTAGGACACATTTTGGCGCAAGAATCTGTTTGACTTGAACTACGAGGATGACCTCAGCTACGACGCGATTTTCGATCAGATCGGCATCGATGAGACATCGGAACGGGCCGAATGGGTCAACGGTACGCGAGCACACAATAGTTTGACAGTACGCATCGATTAGGCGCCAACTGGTTCATCCGGGCCGGTAATAACACACTCGAATTCTTTGAGCGCCTCTCTGACAAGCTGGCTCATTGGTGGGTTTTTGGTTCCCACTTGCAGGGAAATTCATTTTTCAGCTTTGATGAGCCAATTCAGGTACACGCCGGACATGGGCATCATGATTCACCAGTGCCACACCTGGGGCAGCGTCAAATGTGCTTATATTCCCCACAAGTCAGTCAGGGAGTTTCCCCTTAGCAGATCCGATACCCAGAGCAAAAACTATAGGACAACGGGCGCTTTCACATCTAAACGTCAAAAAGATCGGAGTCTGATTTTCCGTAGCAACACCAGCGATTTCAGAACAACCCGTCTTGGCGGCTTTGATAGAGGCAATAGGACTACAAAAAATGGCTACGGTTTACTTTACACCCCCCCACCCAGCCGGAAGCTTTTGGTTATAACTTTTTTATTTTACATTATTGTAGGTTCAAATTAAAACTCTTAGTATATTTTTCGACGCTCTATCGAATGGCGCTGCAAAAATCCCGAAAAATAAGCGAAATTACCGACAACTTTGAGACCCTTCCGGTGTGGGGGGGGGGGGCAAAGTAACCTCATGCCCAAAAAATGCCCCGCATCAAAAACTAATAAAAACTCCCCCCTGTTGGCTTTGAATACCACTTAAATTTCACCTAGATCGCCTTCAAAAACAAAAATAACGAATGACCGACCACTTGGGGGACAAAGTAAAAGGAACGGTTTCGGTAAACACCCTACTATATATTCCTGCTATAAAAATACAGGGTGTCCAATAAAAAACACCCCCCCTCTAACTCGAGGCAGAAGTATCGGATCGACATGATAGTTACACCATTCGAAAGCTCTTGAAACGGCCAGTTTCCAACAATCTTCATAACCATGTTTTTATCTAAATCCTCTATTTTACAAGCCATTTTGTAAAATTTTCCAGTTTCTCGAGGTTGCAGACGAGCTAATTTGCCTGAATTTCGCCATACAAAATGACCGGAAGTAGCCGTTAATTAGATGTAGGGAACGTTCCTTAAAGGGATGCCGACGGCATAGTCAATCGGTTACGCGCTGGAAATAAAGTCTCTGAGCCTCTCCCCAGGGCGCGCTCTCTCCCCTGTTGGATACTTGCCAATTTGTTGATGAGGGGGGATCGACACATTGTAAATGGCGGATTTAAATGAAAACCTGGTTTTGAAGTTTGTGGCAAATTCGCCGTTTCAAGGGCTGGTTTCAAGGAATGGTTTAACTACCATTCCGTTTGCACCCTTCCCCGTTGAGATAGAGGGGGGTGTTTTTTTTATTGGGACACCCTGTAGTTCCTGTGTGTGTGCATTTGCATGCAAATTCCGTCACCGCGTCCGGGAAATATCTCAAGAGGGGAAGGGACTTAAGCTACGTATTTTTCGTCTTTAGGTGCGTAACGGCCCCGGAGACTGCACGCATATCAGATTTTGCAAATGATGCTGTTTTCGACATTAAGGTTCTTTAGGATTTAGGGGGAAGGGGGGAAACCAATTTTTTTCGGCACAATCCTAGACTTTTTTTATAAATAGCGCATGCGTTTCTAAATGGTTTTTAACTATTCCTGAGAATCAAAACTACCCGCATTTTAATTAAAAAATTAATTTTAGGTCGAAAAATCCTATAGAACCTTTAGGATTAGCGGGGGGGGGAAGACCCAAAATGACTAAATTTTCGACTTTTTCAAACATTTTTCTAACTTTTTTGGAAGGTTTTTGTATTTTAAATATAGTTAAAATTTACTAAAAACAATGTGAAAACACTTTATATTTGATTAGTAGGTCAACCGGGAAAACCAGGAAAAATTTGGTTTCCCCGGAAATCCTAAAGAACCGACATTAAAATTGGGTTTTTGTTAAAAAATCGGGCAGCCTTCTTTGTTAGGAAATAATTAGCATGCGCCTGAAGTGACGGTAGCCTATATATAAAGCGAGGCGCGTCACCTCATTATTTGCCGAAATCGGCTACAAACCTATACGTCTTCTTTGGGTTCTGCATCGGATTATTCCGAACTCGGAAGATTGAGATCTCCTTTAGCTAGCCCCTTTTCCCCTTCGAGTTGAAATCGACTTCACACGAACTGAACAGACACCTCGCAAAATCATTACGGTTGATTTTAGAGTGGCCCACAGTTGGGAATGGATGTACACAGATCAACAGCACCCACCCCACATCATCCAACTCGACTGCGAGACGGACGGAGGCAGCAAGCTGATGCAACTCGGAAAATTCGGCTTCCACTTCACGAATAGAGATGGGACGTGTAACGAGGAAAAGGTGAGAAAGTTGTACGGTACTGGCCAAAATTCTATCATATTTTTTGTCTTAAAGCCATAACTTCACGGAACTGTCGCGGTTTTTGATGAAATTTGCACAGAGTGTTGGCTAAAGCGTAATATACTTGCTGTAGCGTTTTCATAACTTTTGGATTTAGCGTCGGCCCGTACGATCCCTTTTGTCGAAAAATTAAGTTAAAATTTGTGTCTCCTTTTTTTGGGAACAATATTTGAAGCACAAAAGCTTACCAAAAAAAAGATAAAAACAGGTAAAAGCCTGAATCGTACATTACATTAATCTACATTACTACATTAATCTACGGCAGACCAAAAACACAGGCAGGTACTATCGGCCGCGGCGTAATTTATTAAGAAATACTACTTAATAAACGTCTTATGATATTATTTAATGAGTTTTAATATACTATAATCGATTCTACATATTTATTGGACTTAGTTATATAGTTTTTACTTAAATCGTTGCGATATATACCAAAAGAGTGCTTATGAACACCCGCGGCCGATAGTACCTGCCTGTGCGTGTGGTATGCAGTCATTAATCTTAGGTCCAAAAAATCAATGGTCGTCCCAAAAAATAAGTTTTTAACCGAAATTTCTTAGTTTTCGGTTTTTCGGCTCCACAATAGTTAGAATATTTTTTTTATTCATAATGTACAAACGAACCCGCTTGTTGAAAATCTAGGCTAGAGCCGAAATGGTCCCCCCCCGGAATATTCAAGAATCAGCTTTGAAGTATGCGGTTAGTAAAAAAAACCTATAGGTATTATTGGCGCGGGCTCGGATGGCAAATGGTACCGTCTCGGCAGGGTATCAGCGGGCCACTTTCCCGAGTTGGGGACGCCTTCAGTTCAAGGTATGGCTTTTCATTGTTTCAAAAGCATGCAAGACGACAATAAATCCCCTTTAAAGGGCTGCCGACAGGATGTGTCGATCCCCCCTCATCAACAAATTGGCAATTAGCCAACAGGGGAGAGAGCGCGCCCAGGGGAGAGGCGCAGAGACATTCTCTTTTCCGCGCGTAATCGATTGACTATGCCGTCGGCATCCCTTTAAAATACAACGTTATGCATCCGGATTTTTTTTTGTCCATTTCAGGCGTATTGGTATATTGTCGACTGTATCATTTGGACGCCGTACATCGGACCACTACTGAAGCCGTATCTCCCACTGGTCGGATATATTCTAATGATCACCATGTAGAGATCTCTGCCAATGGCTAATTCCCGCATAAACCGCTCAATTTCGCGTTCCTCGTTCCGGCCCATGCTTTACCCACTACCAAAAACCCCCCAGAAATCCTCGAAAAATGTGCGGCCATTGCTCAACGTATTTTTCTCTCTTTATGCTTTCTGTATATCATGTTGCCAATGGGTTCAGTGCCCGTCTGCTAAAGTTCTCTTTTTGTTAGTGATACTGTGGTGCAACTGTCTTTGTGACTACTAGTCCTTTTTACAAATATGGAGGGGAGATGCTTCAAAAACAAACAACGAAAATAGAGCGGTTGCGTAATTATAAAAACCCCGTAAATGAATAAAGGATGTGTCGTATCATACAGACTTACAAAATATCGCACAATACTGCCCCATTAAAGTTTTTTTTGGTAAGTGCTTTTCCCGATAAGATTGAGCATGACGCTTTCTCTAGCCGTGCGTTGCGACAAGGGCCAGGAGCCCCTCCCCCCTCGCTGGGCTGGGTCTCCCGAGAGTCGCTTCAATGCGATTCGCGTCCTTCTCCCCCTGAGACCCGGGGCTCCTCCTTCTCTTCACGGCCTCCCTTCCTTCCTTCTTGGCCCACCCATTCGATTTCCAAGAATAATTAGGTGTGCTGCCCTAATTCGGAGTCGCTACTCGTGAGGTGCCAAGCGAGTGGAAATTCTTGCTAGCCGCTGCAACTCCCTTCTAAAGGCACGCTGAGCTCGTCTCTAGTTGCAAAGCCATATCTAAACCCTTTTCCAATTGTGCCGGTCCTTATGATTACGGCTACAAAGAAATCCATACAATTTTACAAGACGCCCCTCCGTCAGGCCTCTGAAGTAGTTGTGAATTCAATCATCCTTTCCCTGGCTCACTCATCCGCGGGACCTCTAATCCCACAAGGCTAATGGGTGGGCCCTTGGGCCATCTGCTCGTGTTTCGGCCCATATCCACCACCCCATTGCATATACACAGACAGAACACACGCACACAATGGCTGCCCACCACTCCAATTGATTGCCGAGTATGTCCACCACGGCTTGTGTTTCGATTCTCATTTCCACACAATTTAGTTAAAATAGCATTATAGACCCTAGAACGTCATACCAATGCAGGCTACCAATGATTAAGTCGTAAAGTCATTACTTCTCAAAGTAATTAGTTCTAAAATTCGCCGAAAAACTTAATAATGCGACGTACTGAATTTTAAAAGTAACGAATTTAACAGTCATTTCAACAGAACTACTTTAAAACTTTTATCAAAGTACTAATTTAGAAGCTATACCTTTTGGGGGTCAACAACAATCCCATCTTTCAAAAACTGCTGGACGGCCACGGGTTTGGGGAAAATTCGCCCTGAAAGTGTCGCTTTTGCCCATTTTCGGCCCGCTCTTAATGAAAAGGTAAACTTTGTGAAACTTTTTCCCATTCTTGGGTGTTGTTCAATCGTTTTTCAAAGGTGGGTTTAAGTACCACCTAAAAACGCTCCCTGCAAGCGGCGTGGCCATGGCTGCGAAGTTAATCTATAGCATCATTTCTCCATCACTTTTTCCTTATGCGGCTATCGCGTCGACTTACAATATGATATTATCGAATCGAAGTTTTGCTATAGGCGGCGAAGACGATGGTCGAGCCGCAGTTCGATTTCCCACAGCGCAGAGGCCGGTCGATTGCAGCCCCGTGTAGCGTCCGCCGAAATCCCAGTTCAGGCTGGTGGTTTCACCAAAAAGAAGTTCGGTGAGCCATCTCGCTGCAGAAAAGAATTAATTTATTTGGCAACTTGTAAAACACAACAAACTCCTGGGCGCTTAGCTGAAATAGTGGCAGCGGGGGTGGCAAACACTCCAAGCTTGTATACAATTTCGATTTTCAAATCGACTTTCTCAACAGCTTTCCTTGAGCCGTTTTTAATCACTTGCAATCCGATTGTTTTCAGGTTTCGCTCGGTCTCGCTGTCGAGAAACTTTAAGCGACAGGACAACACTCTTGGACTGCTTAAAAGTAACGTATTACTTGCGACTTTGATTTATATTTCATGTTCAGGTCTACGGCTAAGTGCTGGTCCGACAATGAATCGACGAGGCGGCGGCAACCATGGTTCAGGCCCAATTCCTGACAGGTTCGTTGAAAATCTCCTGCCGACCTTTTTTCTAGATGGCTTCAATATCTCCCAATCGGCAAGCACATCGAACAGACGCGATTCTTGCCATTGAAGTGCCCGCTTGATAAGAAATTCTTCATGCGAAACCGCTGCAGCGACGAGCAGCTTTTCACCATTGATTGCTTGTTGGCGATGGTCAGCAAGCCTTTAATTTTTTTTTGTATAATCGCTGATTTTAGGCAGGCAACGTTAACAAGAAGATTGGTCTCATCATCGACCTCACAAACACGCATCGGTATTTGACAACCCTGTTCTAATGCGTTATTAGATATTACAACCCGGAAGAATTTACTAGTCAGGGCATTCAACACGTCAAGCTACAGTGTCCCGGTCATGAGGTGAAGTTTTTTAGTGATGTTTTACTGTTTTTCTAGGTGGATGGTCGCGAAGATATTGTCCGGGAATTTATACAAATTGTTGACAATTACTTGGCCGTGGCACCACCAGGTTCTTTCCTCTCATAATATGAATTTACATTTATAGATACATTAATCGGTGTCCACTGCACTCATGGATTGAATCGTACCGGATACTTGATCGGCCGATACCTGATACAGAAAGGCGACTGGAACGCAGATGAGTATTTGCAAAGTACGTTCATGTTGCCGATGATTATTATTCGTTACTATTTCAGTGTTCGAGCACTGCCGCGGACATCCCATCGAGCGTGAGGCGTATAAAGCAAAACTGCGCTGGGCCCAAGAACAACGGGACGCAATATTGAAGCAAAACGTGGATACCTAATGCTCATAAATGCACTGATTTGACGGTTCTGATTTGTATGTTGTTGCACGCGGGTAGATATGAATAAATTGTACCGGGTTGGCGACTGAGTTAACCATATTAGAGCTAGCTAGAAATTCTCCCCACGTACCCACCTTGCAATCAAATGGCAGCCGAGCGGTAGGTTGATCCGGCCGACATCAACTTTGAAGCGAAACAATTTTGTGCATGCGTTCAGTGACTCGACGGCGATGATATTTAGTGGATGGTATTCGTCGCGTGAGAATGCTTCCTGTAATTTGGCAAAGGTTTTGCGAAATGTTAACGGTTGGCCTGTCTAACGAGTCATAGTTTCCGGACGCGGTTGAGCGTATGTTTCTCTTACCCGCTCTCCATGCTTCTCTTCTTCAACGCCCATAATATCCTCAAATAATGTTTTACCCGTGTCGGTGTCGATTGATCGAGCACATTCCTGGATGGTGTTATATTAATGCGGTCTGAATCTCCCACCTTTGCCCAATGCACAATGTCTTGCTGGTGTAAGTCGAAAATGCAGGGATTACACGATAACCCGCAGCAATCCTGCCAAAGGAGTTCTTTTTTGTGGAAATTATCTACCTGTGGCCGCGGATCTTCCGGCTCGTCGTTTTGCCGCTTCTTCTCTTCTGGATTGCTCGCAAAGTATTTCCGCACCATTCGCACCAGTTTCTCTTCCGGTTTCTCATGGCCATACATACCCGTCCTTTCCTGAAAACTGAATTAGGATATTTCCACCTTTATGATACATTCAGAATTTTCAGAGCGCACGCAATGAATTCGGGGGTAACGTTGCTTGGGCCAGAAGATAGCCTCTTCCTTGGAAATGCCAGTGAGATGCGTCAAGGAAATTACGAAGGAACGCAACAGGATTCAAGTAACTTTTGCGCAGTTTCATAAATTTTTTTATTTAGATCGTTCCGAGCAGCATTCGGACTTGTTGGATCGCTTGGTCTGCCCATATGACGAGGTATGGCCCTTGCGGACTTATCATGAGCGTTTTGCGCTTTAGATGCACCTTGACATCGACCGCATTGATTTCGAGGACCATTTGTCCCGCTGCCGTGGAGAATACATGCGCATGTTTCCGCATTGTCCAATTTTGCAGTAAGTTGCTTCATGGAGATCGCTTTCTACCTTTCCCAGATGCACTTATAATGCAGATCACTGGGTGCCGGATCGCGAGTACCCCTTCCACCGCCTACATTGTCCGAATTCCGAAGAATATTTTGTAACCATTGGCCCTTTTCTATATGAATTCTATTCAGGGAATGATGTCATCGAAAGGCGGACCAACAACTCCTTGGATAGCAGAACCGAAAAAGGAGGACCGTGAGGGTTGCCACGTATAATTCTTTGTGTTTGTTTTTGCAAATTGTGCTGCTAGACGATGACCCTTGCGCTCGCCGACTTTGAAGCTACTGAGTATGTGATACGGATGGGCGCCGTCGAGCCGGTAGCGGAAGACTCGGATGATTCAGAGGAATTGGTATAATTTGTCTTCGTTTCGGACCAATCTTACTTTTTGAGATATGCCAATCGCAACCGGTGCCCAAAGAGGAATCGCCTTACGAATTTGTCGAAATCCATTCCGATGACGATTTTGACTGATGGGATCAATTAACGATCGGAATAGTACGGTTATTCTATTTTTGGAATAATAAACACTTAGATGTGTACCTATGTTATTTTCTGATAATAAATAAAACGTTGTGGTAGCATTGGCGCTTTGGTTGATGTAGTTTCTGGCGGGCGCGGCTACTCGATCAATATCTGCACAAGATATCCCAGGGATATTTATTGGCACGAAAGCAATATTGATCAGGGACAACAAGAAAAGTGACCGGTTTAGGAGAAACAATGCTATTGGTGGTAGGGTGAGCGGGAGGGAATGGGCAATGACGGAGAAATGCGAATAATTTGGCTCGGGTTGAGTATCAATGATGCACGCAATATTGGGATAACAATCTTCTTGTTTCTGCTTGAAAATGGTTGTATTTGATTTAAAAAATAACAAACATAAATGAATGGATGCAATAGCTTTTTTGCAGGTATGGGTCACGCTTCCTTCACAATTTTAAAGCTAAAATGGCATTTACACAAATAACAAATTTCATGCCTTTTAGAGTGAATCGGGGAATAGACACGTAAACGTTTGAGAGCGCGGGCACAGCTGTAAGTCTTTCATTGCGTAAACCACCCTTGCAATACCACTGGAGATGTTATGGAGGAGTCTGTTGGAGTCATGGCCTGCGGAGCGGACGCTGCTGTCTAAAGTCACTTTCGTGGTTTGTCAAAATTGGCATGGATGCATTTGTTGAAGACGCACCTGGGCTTCCCAGAACCGGTGGCTGTGGGTGGTGTGGTGGCCAGGCTGAATTTCCAGATGGCCCTTTCTGCATACAGGCTTCGCCCGATCCATGAACACCTAATAATGGGGGATCTTATTGATTTTGTTTGTGAACACATTTGGTTTAATAGTACCATCCCGATGGTAAATTGATCTACAGGTTCCCCCGAAAATCCCTCTCCTCCCCCCCCCCCTAGCCGTCCCGAGACGTCCGATTTTTCCAGGTATCTATCGAAATCTTTCGACGAGTTGCGGAATTTTTGATTGAATTTTTGGCGTTTGTAGTGCGAAAGTTAGACGTTTTTCCTTAAAAACTCCGCTTCATCGGATTAAGCGGGATCCAAGCGGCATTTTCTCAAATGGCTTGCAAAAAGCTGCCTTCGTGCCGCCGAAAAGGTGTAAAAATCAGCAACTGCTATTTTGTAGAAAAGTTTCAGAAAATTGGACCCATATCGCTAAAATGTTAGCAAATTTTAACGAAAATGGGGGAATTTAGAAAATCGGTATTTTTGGGACACCATGTACGTGCCTTCTTTTCTTAATCACTAACCATATCGGAGTCCCTAAATGCCATCGGAATCGCCCCAGGACCGCTTCCCTCCTCAACGGGGGCGAAGTTGTCGTCTTCATCCAACGGCAGCAGCTGTTCAATGCCTGTAGGTAGCGACGCACACCGGCGGATCAATTGCCGCAGGGATGATTGCATCGCACCCGTGCTGCTACTACTCATCCGACAACGATGCGGACCGACCAACTTCCGCTCGCGGAACCTTCATGCACTTTTATAGTCGTTTATTATTTGTCTCGCTTACCGTTCATCAGTGAGAAACGGATTTCCGGACGACTCCATTTGCTCTGTCGACCGCTCGGGGACGAAATTCCGCGCCAATTCTTCGACCGCAGATGTCGTTGGTGGTTTTGATATTGGCACCCCTGTATGACTCCTTGCAAGTGAAATACTGGGTTGGCTCACCTTCCGAGACAGGGTAAATACAGCGCGTCGCGAGACAGGCAGCTTTTGAACCACGAAGGCGCAAAGATGGGGCACGTCTTAGCGCCGCATCCGAACGAGATCTAATTTTTCGTTTAGCAAAGCAGTGCGTTTACGGCGTCTGGTAATATCCATACTACAACGATAGCCCACCTTGTAACTCGAGCATTTGCTTGCAGCTTGCGAAGGATTCCAGGCGAGGGCGGTCGCGAGAGTTTCATCTGCTCCAATTCTCGACTTATTTTTTCGAAAGACGGCCTTGAGTCTGGATTCATCTAGAATTCAAGGATGATTTGCGATCATAATGTCGAAAGTTCATAACGTTACAACTAGTTAAGAAACGTTATAACGTAGGAATTTCAATATATCGACATGTTTTTCCGGGGACTTTCTTAGGTAAAATTCGGCATTATTAGATTTCTATATTTTGAAATTTCGACATGATGAACGTTCTGCATTGTGAATTTCGACATTTTGAAAGTAACCCGTCAAGGGTAGCGTTAGATCACAAACTGACCAGACAGCAACTGAATGCCAATTTCAGAAGGCTCAACGGCGTATCGGGCGGACAATAGGTGGCGAATCGAACATAATTGAGCCCAAAGTTCTTGGTCCTATGCAGGCCTAAATTGCATTTTTTTGGGGTTCGGCTATGCCGTTTTACCACATTCGGGGTCCGCATCAATACGGGCTATCAGTTGGCACAGAATGAGACCGTAGGAGAAGACGTCCGTTTGCTGGTTGTAGTACTTCTCGTTGAGGCATTCCGGCGACATATAGTACGTTGTTCCCACTTGCGGTAGGATCTAACGATTGGGTGAGCATAAAGGGTGTCCCAAAAAAAACTACCCATCTGGCATTTCGCCGTGTTACATCCAATCGGTCCCAACTTTGGACCAGTGGTGTATCGGACCCTAAATAACAACAATCCTGACTTAAAGTCCCGCAGCTATAGTGGTTCTCGAGTTATAACATAAATACTGTTTTTCCCGGAATTCTGAACAGTTTTTTCGGCTATCTTTTTGGACTTTGCATCGATTTGCATCGACTTCCGGCAGCGAATCCCTAATTTCGCTTAAGAACTTGGGTAACTTTGCGTTGTAAAAATAGCCTAAACCAAAGCGTATTTGATTAATTTTAGCCCGGAAAAAAATTTCTTAAGGTAAAGAAGGCCTACCGAATCATTTTCACTTAATGTTTAGGGGGTCTAATTCCACGAAAACCCTATGGAAAATGGCAAATAAAGTTTGTTTTTGCTATAACTCGAGTACTACTGTAGCAATGGGGCTAAAAGTCAGGATTGGTGTTATTTAGGGTTTGATACACCCCTGGTCCAATTTTGGGACCGATTGGTTGTAACACGGCGAAATGCCAGATGGTTCGTTTTTTTTGGGACACCCTGTACATATATAATGCGAAGTTACGCGAAAAGCTACACGGAGGACAGGATGTCCCAAAAATGCCCCGTATAGCAAAATATCAACCATTTTCATCACATGAAAAAGGACCAAAAAAGGTAAAATTTTCGAATTTTTATAATTTGTAACAAACCCGAGTGCACATTGAGGCTCACCTCATCATCGCGCGGGAATTCGCAAGAAAGACCAAAATCGGACACTATTGCGCGGTCCCAGGATGGTGGATTCTGAGGGCCGTTTACACGCTTCCGAAGCAGCACATTCTAAGGGATAACTCGTTTTTGGATGGTGTTCGGTGGGTGGATACCATGCTGGTGAGATCGCGGTGGATGATACGTCTCGAATGCAGATGGTCAAGCGCATCTGAGATGTCGATCGCGTACGCAATTCGCTCAGCCCATCTCATTGGGCGCTGGGCATCGAGTAGCACCCGTTGCAAGCTGCCGCCGTCGCAATAGTCTGTCAGAAGGTGCACATCCCAGCCAACTGAAATCGGGGGCATTAGTTATTTGAGAAATTAGGTTCTTAGCCTAGGTATTTCCTCCTATATCTATACGAAAAACTTGATAAAAAATCTAGGTAAGACTCCAGATAACCCCCCCCCCCAGCCGGCCCCCGACTTTTGTATCTCGGCTCCCCGCTCATCTACAGGTGTGTAAATTATACCAAAATGTTTGTCTTGCTCTGGCGAGTATTTTAATATACTTTACACACCTGTAGATGAACAGGGAGCCGAGATACGGTAGGTGGGGGTCGGCTGGGGGGGGGGTTTCTGGAGTTTAGCCATAAACTCTACTAACATTTGCTCCTTTCGACGCAGACGCCGCGTAGCCCGAGGACGCTATGATGAGAGAGTCGTCTAAGGATTGACATCTCGCGGGCGATTGTCGTATGCTCGTCCCGTCGACTGCCTCCTCCTTTCGCCACCTTCAAGACGAACAGCTCGCCGGTCGTCCGCACCCGTATCTAATTAGCAAAAGATGCTTTGAGAATGCGATTGAGACAGGGATGCAACTCGCGTTGCTATTTTCAAGGTGCCAACCGGCTTCACGCCAACCTTGTGCACGAAACTGAAGAAACCCTCTCCAAGAGATTCGAGAATATCGAAGTCATGAGGCGCAAAAAGTCGACCGAGTGCTCTGGCGGAAGGCGTGTAGCTCGGCGAGTCCCACTATAAATATTTATTAAACTGTATTACATCTAAATCGAAACACCGTGATTTAATTTTGGGTTGCGCCCACCTCATTTTCCGAGTCGTTGGATGTCGACGCCACGCTTGAGCATTTCAGCAAAGTGGATTTTGAGGGGAGATTGGCAAACGGGAAGGTGTTCTCGTCGTGGTACCTCAAATATCGGGTTTGGTTTAGCTAATTTTTCATACCACGGTCTTGAAACGGGGACTGGGAGTAGCATTCTGCTGAATTGCTCGCTTTCTCGGGCTGAAAAGCGATGCAGTCAGGAAAGCAGATCGTGACCTTTACACCCAAAAAGAGATTTAAAATAGCGTGTTTAAATAGCAGGATATGGCAAAATGCAAACGGTTTGTATAGAACCAGATGGTTCCAGTCGCTTCGCGACTGTAACTATCTGGCCTTCGGGCTATCCTACATGTCCCACACCACCACATCCTTCCCCACCTCCATCAATACCCACGCTAACAGCTTCCGATACCCCCCTACAGCTGAAATCCCCTTCAAAAACTACCTATAAACCTTCCTGATGGCTTTAGATAGCTCCCCTAGCCGATATCCCTTAAAAAAACTACTTCGATACCTCCCCCTAGCCAAAATCCCCTTAAAAAAACTACTTCGATAGCTCCCTGATGGCTTTAGATAGCTCCCCTAGCCGAAATCCCCTTCAAAAACTACCTAAATACCTTCCCGGTGACTTTAGATACTTTAAATTATTTAAATAATGAATTAACATAATTAAAAAGTATTAAAAAGTATTAAAGTAACTTAAAAAGCTATCTGGGCGCGGGATAGAGCCTGGTGAAGAGGGGCCGGGGAAAGGGGGCGTGGCCTCCCGGGAGAGAGCCCCCCACTCGTTTTATTAAGGCTCCACTTTCACAGTTAATTTTAATAATTTAAACTAAAAATTTTTCATAATTTTTTATCAGTTTGGGGGTTTCTGATGGCGCTCTATCCGAATCCGAAGAGAGCTAAGCTCTAGCTCCTTTCCCCTTCGAGTTGAATTCGGCTTCAGAAAGACAGACAGACAGACGGAGACCACAGCAAAATTATTATAGTTGATTTTACAGATTTTAAAGCATAAAAGCCTAATACAAGCTGCTAAAATTGTTCAAAGGTTTTTGACTTTTTCGCCAAAAATGTATGAAAACTGACCAAAAAAGGCAAAATTTTCGAAATTTAAAACATTTTTAAAATATTTTTGTAACTTTATGGCAATCAAAGACTACTAAAAACATTATAAAATATATTAGATTTTCTCAACAGCTTGGTATGGTCGGAGAGACAGTAATTACTAATTAGTTTCCCCCTGCTAAGAGTCAAGTACCCAAAAGTGTAAAAAGTTTATGTTGTTGCCATAACGCAAAACAAGGCAAGCCACGAATATGGGCGATTGGCCCAATTTGGCGGCAGCCAGCCAGAGATGCGCCTGCAGATAGCGTTGGTATGCGAAAGCCGTGAAGCAACGAATTCACGGATCAAGGAAGCTCCGCAGATCAGGAATGGCGGGTATCATTTACGGATTAAAGCATTAGAAGGATCCGATAGTATTGGTCTTTTTTTCTAAGGACCCAATTTCTCGAATATAAATAGAGAAAGTGTTTCGAAACAGCTTTGATTTTTTGATTTTGATTCCTAAACGTAAAAACCCTATTTTTCCAGTCCCTATAAATGCCCACAAGAATGCCAAGAAAAGCTTTAAAAGATCGATTTTCAAACACTTTTACCTTTCTGGCAATCAAAAACTGCTAAGAATACTATAAAATATATTGTATATTATCAAAGATCGCAAATATCGCTAGGGGGACAGATCAATGGCCGGTGGGTGGAATGCAGTGAGAAATGCGGGTGGGGAGGAAGAGGGGGAGAATGGAATGCATGCAGACTGTAAGCCCTGCGGCTTTTCCAGGGCGAGAGATTGGGGAAGATAGAGAGACAGAGCGACTGTCCTGCAGTCCTATGTAGCCGTCGCTTCAAAGCATCGCATTCCTCGCGAACCCGCAGCCCCTAACGGGGGACAACCCGCCAAATGCAAATTTGCAGCGGGCGCGCGGCAGCCGATGCTTGCAGACGACAGGTTCTATTCTTTCGCCTATGCCATCTAAGAAGATACCCGAATTCCATGGAAATCCCTCAGCAACCCCCGGCCCACGGCTCACAATAATGGCATTGGATAATGCTAATCCAGGCGCTCGGGTTAAGGGGGGAAAATGCCTCAAGGTCGAGAACTGCGTTTCTGGGAAAAGGCCGTTCCGCTAGTAGCTGACAGGGGAACCACCAATGGATAAGTTGGCATTTCGACACGGGACCTAGCCTATCTTGTGCTGAATTTTTACTGATTCGAAATCCCGTTTTTTAGTAAATAGCTAGATTTCAAAAGTCACCGTGATTCTAAAATAATATTTGCCCAAATTTTCCGAACTTGACGGTCAACTTCATTGATTTGATCTTCCCAGCTGGTTTTTCAAAAACAAATCTCGTCATCGTATTCAGAATTTTTTTGCTCTATCAGCCTTATAACTAAAAATTGCTGAAAACTTCAAAAAACGACGATTTATTGAAGGGAAGTGGTGAAAAACAGCGATTTCACACCCCGTAGGGCGACGTCTAGAGACTGTGACGCACTAATGAGTGGCACCATTCGACATAGAATAAAATTCTCCATCAGCTAGGCTACTTAAAATAAATTGGAATATTAAAAAAAAAGTAGAACATCATGGCATAGGACCGATCCCGCGCCTACAAATGATCTAATTATCGCTGTAACTTTTTTGAATCGACTATTTGGCAAAACTTTAAAACGAATTTGGTATCACTGAGAAATTGTTCCACTGAGTTTCTTTTCTTTATTCTCGTTATTCGCTGTCTACGGGAGCATACATAAGCAAACATAGGTTTCTAGCCCTGCTAACGGGCCAAAACGCCCTCCAATTTCGTGATTAATAACGACCGCTTCAGATCTGCGTATGGTGTAGTGGAATCGAATAGAGAAAGCGAAATTTCTAAAGAATCCATCGCCAACAATAAAAAAATTGCCGAATTTCGTCGAAAAAAAAGGTTGTCAACAGGCCGAGACTACGACCCAGCCGAATGTCCTGAAATGGGCAATGGGGGCAGAGGGCTATTTGCCGACCGCTGACTCAACCATCGAAGGGATTAAGTGACCCTGTCCAACGAAATGCCCCCCTCCTTCACACCGGCCAATAAAAAAAGAGACTAAAGGCCCCCTAAAGTTCGGTCGGGCAACAATGGGTGCATGGCCGAGCGTCAGGCTACGCATTTAAATCCGAACAATTCCCGATGTTTTGGAATCAATTTACAATCATTGAATTGATTTGCTAAACAAAAAATAAGAATTGGCGCCCCAACAGTTGTTTCGAGGCTGCGTGCAATGGATTGGAAGCAAATCCGGAACTGTCAAAAGAGGTGCCGGTTCCTCGGCCAGGTGCCGCCGCGTGGCCCACGACAACTAAAGGCCACTGATTCGACGTATCGTAGTTCATTAGTTCATCTTTTCTTAATGTCTCCTCCCCCGCTGACAGTCCAGAACCATTTCAAACGGCGCACAAGTCTATAAAAACGGCCAGCCTTTAATTAGCCGCGCCGCACGATATTATAGAAAAAAAGTTCGCAACCGTCCCTCGCTAAAATAATCGACCCCCGATAACCTGGAAGCACCGAGATTTTTCTACAACGCAAAAAAAATGTATTATAAAAGTTTTATAGCCTAAAAACTATTTTTGAAAACTATGGGCAGCACATAGGATAACGGTAGGGGGGCATATTTTCGGCGTTTTGAATATTTTCGATATTTTGAAAATGCCATTCGATAGAGGATATTCGATAGTATTCTAAGAGCTTTTGTATGGTCCAAAAAAGCATATTTAAAAATACTTTTATCATAAAAACTTTGAGTGTGGCTACAACCCCAACTTGTAGCCACGACCAAACCAAAAAGGGTCTTGTGATCGTGCAATTCGTATAAGAATGTCAGTTGTGTGGCGTTTCTCATTATTCATTTCATGTTTTCAAATAGCCATCGCTTAGGGTTTTTCGCATCATCCCGCGTCGAGACGGGACCGATTTATCCAGGGCGGTTGATCTTGCCTAAAAGCATTTCATGCGTTCATAAAAAGGCAGCTTAATTGTTAAGCTCTCCTTTATTGGACTTACTAGGGAACCAGCGTCGTCGTCGCGCGCTTCTTTTCTCCACTTGGGAGGTCAACTTGGCATCGGATTTCCGGTTGAAATATAGTTGTAAGGCCCTCTAAGACCAGGAAAAATAGATTATCGACTGTTCCAAAAGGGGTACGCGTTTGAAACAGCTTACAGGCAAGGTCGTCTGGCGTGCTAACCTGGGGCTCGGACCGCCTTCGATGGAATTCACTTAAACATTGCAGCATTTACCGGTGGTACAGCACGGTTGAAAAAGTATGAGTATCTCCGGGGGAGCGGCGACAGCAAAACTTTCGCTTTTTTAGATAAATAGGGGATGCGCTTAGCATTTTTTTTACTATTCCTGAGCATAAAAATTTTCTAAAAAAACTAACAAAAATTTAAGTGTAGGTAGAAAACCTGCTTTTTCGAGCCAAAATTGCCAAAATTTCCTTTACCAAAAACGTATAAAAACAATTTCTGTTTGATTACTAGGCCATCCTGGACTGATAGGAAAAAAGTCGCCCACCCCGCCGCCCCCCGCAAATACTCAAGTACTCAAAATAACACTTTTCTTTCGGAAAAAACTTTACATTGCAGCCCTTACCACGGGTTCCTTCCGCAACGATCAGGCTTAAAGCAACGACAACGTAGATGATGGTGAAAAAGCGCCCCATATCCACGAAATACTAGTTCTAGCGAGATTTTCCACCGTTCAAAAGCCGCTGATGTTGACCGTCCACCGTTTTATGCGGGTTGACACACATTCCTTGAATGGCAAAATGGCGTTTCGCCCCCTTTACGAGGCAGTAACTCTTCAATATTGATTGCTCATGTCTTTCAAAAACTCTGGACCACACGGCTTACATTTTAAACTTTCATCGAGGTTGAAACCTCGTCACTGCGTACCTTTCGTCACATTAACCAGAAACCATTTATTCGAGTGCTCAGCAATCATAAAGGAACCAAGGAGAAAGAGGACTGTTTCATCAAATCGAATTATTTTCGTGCATTTTAAGGGGGGTTGAAGGTTCAGCGTGGTCAAGCAGCCATCGTGTGGCTTGATGTCCATCGGAAATTCAGGTCTCCACGTCGACGGGAGTCACGTCAACAGCTGTCGACATGTCGCTCTGATCCTAAGCATAGACGTCCGAGAAAGCGAAGCCTTTTTGTAACAGAAATTATACAACTAGGTGCAAAAAAATTGCCAGAGAACGTACCAACAACAAGGCGGAGGCTTGGTCCGACTGTCCCAGGTCGCCGACCCAGTTCGCTTTGCGCTGGATGCGTTTGTTCTTCTGAAAGACGGTAGTGTGGAGAGATTCGGCTAGAGGGCGACTTCGAATGTCTAAGCGGAAATTTGTCATGGGAGAAGGCATTCGTTGTTTGCCACTAACCATCCAATCAATCGGTTCGTTCAGGTCGACATTCATTGCAACGGCGCATGCCTCAAGCTTGGCTCGAAGCAGGCGATAATCAGGGCGCTCGAAGAAGCTGAACAATTACCGGTACTAAACTGTTAGCGAGGGTGGGGGGGGCGGTGTTATTAGCAGGAGAAGCTGATTTTTTGTTTTCCGCCGCTACCTACCTGTTGATAAGACATAATGTATTTCATAGCGTTTTTAGTAATATTTAATTGCTAGAAAGTCATTTCATGATGAACATTTTATTCTTTTTGGCCATTTTTAAATATTTCTGCCTAGAAAATCAAAAAATCGAAAACTTTCATATCTAAAAACCGAGAGTTAAATGTTATAAAAATGCTCTATATTTCGTTATAGGGCCATACGGGATTGCTGGGGAAAAATTTTGGTTCCCCGGCTAAATGCCCTCCACCGCTAACAGTCTAGTACAAAACGACATCCGATTGAGGATGAATGCTTTTCTTTTGCTAAGGCGGGTACCCACCCGATGCGGTCAATGGCGCGGAGTATCTCCTCAAACTGTGGCGGGAGGTTGAGCAGGAATTCCTGGCTGGAATCTTCGCGTAAAGTTTGCTTTTAAAAACCCTACAGGCCAGGCCCGCGGATGAACTGCTTCCACTCGAGGATCAGCTGATGACGTTCGACGCCGTAGAGATGGGCCCACGGCAACGTTCCTACAGTCGAGAAATCGAATCGGAACGGTCACGAACCCTTCAATAGCTCCCAAGCCATGTAGAACCAGCTCTCCACGTCGTCACGACGGCACTGCTCTTCGCTAAAAACCGGGGTTATGCTATTTAACCAACATTATTACTCCCACCGATTGTGTGAGGCCATGGGTGCGTAAAGAAAAGTGCCCATCAAGGCCCCAGCCGGTCGCGGCTTCATCAATACCCCGTTTTTGTCCCTAAACGAGCAGCGGGCCATCACCTGTCCATTCACAGTCCAACGCACTTGAATTTGCGGGCGAACCCGAAGTCGAGCATGTAGATCGTCGATGCCTGGCGGTCCAGACCAATGGCAAAGTTCGGCGCCTTCACGTCCCTAAGCAGTATCGGGTCGATTGGATTGCAATAGTGAGTACCGGCAGAGCAGTCCGTGGTCGTGAAGGGTCTCGAGACGTTCAAGAGTTTGGATGCACACCTGTAGGGCGGTTGATGTTGAGAAACTAAATGGATTAGTCAATGGATGCTTAGTAACTACTCACCGTTTCTCGGGCATCGAGCGGCGAACACGTGCCAGATCCGGCCCGAGCAGCTCCATGATACAGTACTTATAATACGGCGTCTGGCCGGCACCCAGAAAGCGCGGGAACCCGGTGCCGCCGTTCATCTCCCGCAGCACGTAGACGTCCAGCTTCAAAACCGGGCTGTAGCACATGATAGTGATGAATGGCAAAGCATCTACCGTATGTTGCCGACCTGACGCTCCACCTTCATCGCATACTTCTCGCTGAGGTTTTTGTCCTGAAACGTAATATGTCTACACCTCGAGCGCTTCTAGCATCGTTTTACCCTGCCGAGCAGGTAAACATCCGAGAAGGGGCCCGAATAAATGACGCGTAACACACGGTATCGGCCCTTCGTCTCCGTGTGCGGCTCGATGATCTGCCCTACCTAAAAGCTGAATATTTCGGAAGGAAAGGCGACCCTCGACTGTAGCAGGGGCAACTGCTTTTCGTTTTTCCATCTACAGCTGTTAATAATTAATAGTAATAGCGTGAGCTTGTAATGTTTTTCGTAGTTTTTGACTGCGAGAAAGTTACAAAAAGATATCATAACCCTTTTTGAAAATTCGAAAATTTTTACGTTTTTGGCCATTTTCCGGGCATTTTGGCGAAAAGTCAAAACATGTCACATTTTTTGCGTTTTTGATGGCTGCTTTATATTTAAAAGTGTAAAATTCTATGTTTATAATTTGTTATAGGATCCCACAGCATTAGCTGGATAATTTAATTTTTTCCCCATGCTAACAGTCCAGCAACGCAAAAGCAAAACCTGCGGCATCTGCGGATCGTCGCGGCAATTCGAGCCCATCCCACCAAAATGGACTGGCCGTTGGAGAGGGTGCCTGCGAAATGACGGTAGCCGGCACGAAAAGGGATATCGCGCGCTCCTGTTGATTCAATTCAGTCTTCGAAGTGCATATGCTAATTTGCACAGCCAGCCCTCCTCTCTGTAATAAAACAAGAGCATAAGGAATTTATTATGGTCAGCCTAGAAAATACAGACAATCAACAATCTAATTCGCTGCAATATACGTCTTTCCGCCGGTCAACTTTTTCAGCTGGGCGCGGATGGCCAAGTAGTCGTTGAGCGGGATGTCCAAGGTTTGCAGTTTCTAGAAAAGCCATATACCGCATCTCCACAAAGTTTTATACCTTGGAAAAAGCAGCAATTTCCTTTCGCGTCGTCCGGACCGACAACAGGTTTTCCAGCTCAGTTTGAGCCCTAACGGCGCGTTTTCTGAAAAAAAAACGCTAGCTGTGCAAACAGCTATTGTCTTACCTGGCCTCTTGCAACTCTTCTCCCATAACGACGATGATTTTGCGCAGACCCTTCGACCTCGAATAATCGCGAATCAGGGCCAACTCGCCAATTTCCGCCGTCCGCCGAACATGGCTAAAATTAAGTGTGATGCGGGGTCGAGACGTCATACGTGCCGCAACATGTCTCCATGGCAAAAGGTAGCTCGCCTGCGCCACTGATGCTAACCACTCGAATTGTTGGCGGGTATTCTTTGCCCTAAAACCAACATTGAGCAGAATTTCTAGGCTCACTTTCCGAAATTCACTCTGCAGGCCCTCCAACCGTTTGGCTTCTGCTAGCGGCACATTACGGATCTGTACTTGATAGTCTCGCGTGACGACATCTGAGACCAAATCTAGCACTTGTTGCACCTACAAGAAGGATATTATTAAAAAGAAAAACAAACTAAGTACCTCATCTCGTTCCCCTGCGTTTTCTCCAGCAACGTACTCGAAACTACAAATGGTTCGATCTAAGGGAAAGGAAGCTTTACCTGACGCGATCCGGATATACAGAGCTGCCGGCCTGTCCCTCGCCGACGCCATACTTCCGCAAAGCCCAATTCAACAAATGTGTAGTCGTATGGGCACGCATCAGGGCCTCGCGTCTTTTCTAAACAAGTAGAGGTCCGCGGATCTTCGGAAATCAAACGCTAACGACATACCATATCAACTGCCTGCACAACCGATTCGCCAACGTTCAGCTGGCCACCCTCTACTTCCAACAAAACAATGCCATTGTTCTTGATCACGTCAACAACTTTGACCCGCTCGCCGTTCAACTCCAAAAAACCTAGATCGCTGGACTAAAGCAAAAAATAAAAATGATCAATGATCATACCTGTCCGCCTTCTTTCGCATAGAATTGACAGTGATCCAACACAATATGCCCACCATTCTCTAGCCGATCTGCGCGTCTACCATTACGGTCATAGAGAGCCAGGATTTTTGCTGTCTCCTAAATTGGGTTCTTACAAGAACAGGCCCAGATACCTTCACGTCTAATCGATATTTAGCCTCGTCCGAATGTTCTGGGAACTCTTTCCGAGACACGTCGAATTGATTTACAAATCGAATATCGCGGCCAGCCTAAGCATCCAAACAATCCGTTAACTATCGTCTTCACCGACTGCTCGTTTTTCATCCAACAACTTTTGGTACCCTTTCATGTCGAGCGTCAAGTTCGATTCTGTGGCGAGATCGCGGCACAGAGAAATTGGGACACCTAAGAGAACCAATATAAAGTTGCAAAATCGATGGACCTGCCTTGTGAGTTCAGTTTAAATAACAATTCGCCGGGTATCAGGCTTGCCCCAGGCGGCAGTAGTGCTTTGCCTTTTTCGAATTTCTCACGGCCGCCGTCAACGACTTTCCAGTACCTGGAATTAACGGCAGGCTATTGAAAAAACCTTAATCAGAAAACCTGCACCATTGAATCTGAAAAATTACCAGGATTCTTCTTTAGACAAAATACCCTGAATCCAGTTGGCATGTGAAGCCAGGTCAGGATAAGCATCTTCCAGCGTCGAAACGACAACTGGGATCACCGCTGAAATAATGCGTATTATGGCAGTTGCGCGACCTTAGCAATTCAAACACGTTAACAGGAAATGAGGGAAATGCGTACATTCCAGTGCTCCTCGAGGCATTCCCAGCCTACCGCCGCTTAGCATGGCGCGTCTGATTAGGAGTCGGACGAGACGCCTTTGAAGCTACGTTATTTCGATAGAGCAATATCTAACCCGGCTTCTGCCGTATCGGGGTTCGCCCCATCGGCGATGGCTATTGAAATGGCACGGAGATGATCGGCCACAATACGGTAGGACTGCGCCTTCTGTGGGTCACGTTCCACGGCTTGCCTATAGGGCGTGATGTTTGCAAGCTAAAAACTATGTATAAAGCACAATTTAAGGCTTCCAACACCAACCTTGCTGATTGCTATCAAGATCGGCTCGAAAATGTCGGTCTCGTAATTGCTGGGCACACCTTGAACAGCCGACGCCAACCTTTCCAAGCCCATCCCGGTGTCGATATGGAAAGCCGGTAGGGCTCTCAGGCTGCCGTCGGATTCCCTAAAAGTCTTTCAATTCAAAGTGCCAAGATTCTTACCGGCTATAGCTCATAAAAACAATATTCCATAACTCGACCACCGAATTGTTGCGATTGACCAGTTCAGCAGCTTGCCGCCCTAAACAGCGCGTTAGCTAATATGATCGCTATTCTACCGCCAATCCGGTCGTAGTGAATTTCAGTGCACGGCCCGCATGGACCGACTTTTCCCATTTCCCAAAAATTTTCAGAGGTGAAAGGGATGATTCGATCATTGGGAATCCTAAAAAACATTCAAGACAAAACCACAGGTGTACCCTATATCCAGCCATACTTGGCGACAATCTTCATCCGGCCCCAATCCCCATTCTTTTGATCCACCGAAATACGTCACGTACAATCGAGTCGAATCAAGGGCCAGACGTTCGGTCAGCAGCTCCCAAGCATATGTGCAGGCTTCTCGCTAAAAACCATTGTGTATCAGAACTATCAAACGTTGTACCTTGCCGTAACTCCCATTGAAAGACCAATTTCCAAGCATTTCAAAAAAGGTTTGGTGATGTACATCATGGCCTACCACTTCTAGAAAGAAAAATTAAAAGATTGTCCGTGTCTGATCCAACCTAAGTCATTGTGCTTCCCTCCCACGCGTATGCACTTTTGGTAGTTGACATATTTCAGCTGATGCTTATCGTTGCCAAGGAGAATGGACTTGAACTAAACTCAAGATCATAAAAAACGGACTCTGCGACCTGATTCATGCCGGAATTCGTGAAAAGCAATGTCGAGTCATCGTCATTGGGCAAAACGGAACTTGATGGGACATGGAGATGATCTTTCTCCTAAGCAAAAAGTCTATAAGAAAGTGAAATATATAACCTCGAAAAAGTCGATAAATTTTCGACGGATGGCGCTGACAGAGTGAAAAGTACGCTGCAATAACAATTTGGGACACTCAGCGTTGTTCATACCCGGATTCGCCCTGGAAAGATTTTCCATCGACTTTTCAGCATGTTTGCGCGATCTGAAAAGCCAATATTGTGGTGAACTCATCGAATTTGACAAGGGAAAACGAAACGACGAAAATATATTGCAATGAAATGCATGACTGTCGTGTTCGGTGCAGGGGATACGCATGAGATCGAAATTTATCCCGTTAAAATGATCGTTCATTGGCCAAAAATAACAGGCCTTCTCCGGCGTACATAAAAAGCTTTTTTAGCACTATCAACATAGGATCACGCCTTCCAAACAGGTCGTAAATATAACAGATCATCGACAAGAAACAAGACACTGTTCCGACGAGCCGGAGCGAATGCATCTAAACAATTTCATGAAATCTGCAGCCGTTTCAGTCCTGGCTTCAAGCTGCTTTTAAACCCACTGCTACTGAATCATCCATCTCTCCGCAGCCTCCGAATTGCACAAATGAGCCCGCCATCGCCACAAGAAGCACGGAAGACAGCAGGGAAGACGACAAAAGCAGTACCTAAAAGTTGTTCGGTTTGTTATTCCTTGCCTACTAAGAATGGAATTGATATGAAAACGTCTGAGAAGATCAGCGCGAAAGCGGCGAAAAAGGTCACCGCGGCAAGTAAAAGGAAAGGAGCCGACCTGTGTATGGATTATTTATAGGCTTAATGAGAACAAACCATTCACGGAGATGCGGCAGCAACGCAACCATGTATAAAACATGGGAGAACGCCGCAAATAGAGCTGCGATACCGAAGAGTAGGTGGGCTTCGAACAGGTAATTTCCGAGGGCTTAATTTTTCGGGGCTACTACTGTCTTTTAATACTTACCTAAGAACAAGAATGAAGCGGCCGTTGGAAATTTCACTCTTTCTCGTATATTCGTAAATAACGTGAGCGCTGTTAGAACTAGGTATGGAAGCGATCCCAGGAATGGAGAATTCGAGTAGAGGCCATGGGTTTCCAAATAAACCTAAACTGCCAAAAATTAATGATGATTATTAATAATATTATTAGCATTAAAAAACCTACCAAAAAAACGCTACCGCCGTAGATAGCTAATCCTCGAGCCGGTGCCGCAGCAGACATTATTAGCAAAAATTTACGCCAAACCCAATAATCGGCCAAAGCGATGCGTGTGAGGGGCCGAGGAAAACAACCAGCAAGCCCACATTTCGCCCGAAGAGAGCTCTCTCTCCCTCTTGGCCCATGCTTTTCCAGTAAACAAGAGAGCGCAGGCGAAAAAGACACCCAAATAGCCGGTTGACTGCGATGTCACAGTGTTTGTGCCCAAAAAAAGCTCCACAGATCCCGCCAAAACTTTTATTTCAATGAGCAGTATAAGTGCAGCGACTAATTTGATTTTACTCCTTTCTTTGCGTTTCCCCGGTTCTGAGCGTCGTCGATGTAGTCTCCAGATTCACAATGGACGAGGCCCTTCAGGATGAAATATTGCGAGGAGTAATAGGTACCTGAATCATGTCAGGAAAGCTTACGGCTTATTACCTAGGATCAAAATTTCGCTGTATGGAATGGGGTATCCGCAGTGGTCGAAGATCAACATGTTGTCCGAGGCGTAAAATAAGGCGAAGCCGAGGAGTCGGTAGAAAAGAGCCTTAATCAGTTAAATAGATAAAGATCAAGTAGATGAATTTCTTACATCAGATCCTGCCTTATGTCGCGCGGTTCCCAGTTGATAATGGGAGTATGAGAAGACCAGGCAGGCGGTCAGGAGCAATGAGTAGACCATCATGATGCCGACTGCGTAGGGATGATCCTGAAATCTAGCAATTAGTCCGAAGGAACCCCGTGAACATGATCCACTTTCTAGATGGGAAAGTAACCGTTCCCAAAGTCGTTTCTGGCACGTACCTTAATCATCGGGACGAGACATAGCTGATTGGCCACAAGTCCCCAAGCGAGAGTTCCTGCGAGGAAGGCTGGCACGACTTTGACATTTCCCGGAACGAAGAGTGCCTAGGAGGAAAAATAGCACGCCTTTAAAATTTCGCACCATGTAGCAAAGGTGGCCAAGGCCAAACGCAATGGCTCCGGTGACTATGCCTTCCTTCGTCGAGCCGATCAACCAGTCGCCGACTCCACCAAGAACTACACAAACCTCCATATAAATTCATAAACGCAAAACCGACCGATTCCAAGCGTTTGAATTTTGCGTGCCCTCTCATTCAAACCAGCTCCGTGAAAATAAGTAAAGAGGGCGAGCGCAACGATCGGGCTAATTTTCCTAAAAAATATTCAATTGATGTTAGGGATCTATCCAGGATTGCTTTCAAACGCCACAAAAAGCATTTAGTAGACATTGACACAGCTGTGGCAGAGTTCTGTCCTGGATAAAAAGCATTTTTCTGTTCCTTTCTGAGACTTTGCGACAGAAGGGTAACGTTTTTATAGATACAGATCCACAAACACTTTTAGCATCAACAGAACGCTGCCAACGCTGCACATACAACTATTCTAGGCAGACTTGCAACCGGACATTACGAAAAGTGGGGCGGAGTAGAGGGACTCACATGAGTTTCCTGAAAAGGGGAATCAGAGGAAAATGTGGCCAAGCGATTAATTACTAACCACAAGCAGTATCGGTCATCGTAGAACTTGACGAATCCGCCAGACTGGTAGCCGAAGTTGGCGACCAGTAGTCCATAAAGCAGCCCAAATTCGAGCAAGCCGTTCTGCATCTGAATAGGGAACACTCGATTCATGTCTGGCAACGTAACGTTTTCCTCCTAACTAATGGGAATCGGGCCGCTTCTATAGCAACCAGTAGTCCTTGGGCACAGCGAAAATAATGAATCTCATAAAATGACAGGAAAACAACCCAACGAGCAATAGAAGCGCCCAAAACTATATATTCAAAATCAACGATGCAGTTATGCCAAAAAAATTTTAATTATGCTAGTCATTTTTGGTTCAACATTGCAGCCATCTATGCTTATCAGTTTGTGATAAAGCGAGGTCGCGAAAGGCTCAAGGATCAAGACTAGATTCTCTGCTGTGCAAGACTCCAAACGAAGTCAAGACCACAAGCTTTAGTTGACGGGCCTTGCACTGCGATTGATGGTTTCCCTCAACTCAACAATACATTGCAGAAGATCAGGAGGGTGAACTTGCCTTGCCAACATCTTCGATCCCGACGTAGCGATTCAAAATGTTGAACATCTTTTAAATGGTCTGAATACCGTCAATCTGACCTGAATAAGAGAAAAATGAGGACTGGAATTCGTGTGAGAACGAGCACGAGACAACTCAACCCTCGAGCAGACAGGTGGACCAAGTACTTTGAGAGAAAATATTTGCGTCATCGAGGATCAGAGCAACTGCGCCCAGAGAGAGAGAGAAGGACCAGGAAAACAAAAAGGTTATGACTATCCCATCGATAAACAGACAAATAGACCAACAAACATCAGCAAGGACAATAGCACACAACCAAAATGTTCTATAGGCATTAACCCTCACGACTTCTCGCCCTCATAATATGTGATAAAGAAATGTGTACTACACTTTAATAATTCATAATTTATTTGTCTACGCTTTAAAAATAAAGCACGTGCCAGCCCAAATGGATGATAAAAAATAACACCTAGTAAGAACATCATACGAACTAATGACCAACATCTACACATCATTATTTGAGCAGCATAAATACAACGGCGACGGGGGAATAAACCGGGAAATTAAACCTCATTGCGGGCCGTGTTCAGTTTCCCTTCAGCACCTCTTTCCTGAACTCGCCAACACACGCCTCGTAGCCGCTCACAAGTTTTTTACAGTTGAGAAGTCGATTCGGATTTGCTTTTAGGCACGACATGATTTCCTGGAAAGAAGACTTTAAATAAAAAAATAGGTCTCAGCTAAAAGGGCGCATTTATGGGCTGCATTCTTCCCCAACTTAGCAACATCGATTGAAAACTGAACCAAACCTGTTCATTCTCTTGGCAAACGTTCTCTCGCCGGTAGTTGAAAAACTGCTTCTCGACTCTTTAAAGGATAATATTGATTGATTTAGATGCATTACCGTTGAACGGTTTCATCAAAAATCTTCTTCCTGTCCTCGATGTCGCTTCCCAGAGAAATGGCGGATCTAGAGAAGCAATAAAACCGAACATTTCACACCGACATACCGATCCCCCAATGATCTCTGCTGCAATTCCGTTAGGCGCCTCATCTCGCTGACTTCGGTGCGGAGAGATTCTTTTTCACCGCGCTCTTTCGCGAGTTCCGCTCTAAAAAAAAGAAATTGAAAAATCAGCATACGCCTGACCGCAGCTTTTGCACATCGATATCGGCTGCAATCCCAGAATTAGGAGGCGAACCGGCAGGGCGCTGCGAGTTTACGCGGTTGACAACAGCTCCAGAGACGCCGACCTGCAAAATCGGGATCTTGGACAATTAATCAGTCGTGGTTTCTACCGATTAGAGCTAACAATTCAACAACACCAACTCAAATGACCCAGGTCACCCCTAGATCGTTGAAAAAAAACCCACTGAACGATATTCTTCAGGAATCTGGTCTCGATTTATTCGAACGACTTGAGGCTGTGGACCCGTAGCTGGCTGACTCTGCGAGGAGCCCATGCCCTGAAAAAAAAGCAATAGATTAGCGT
Source organism: Mesorhabditis spiculigera (assembly GCA_958295435.1). Classification (NCBI taxonomy): domain Eukaryota; kingdom Metazoa; phylum Nematoda; class Chromadorea; order Rhabditida; family Rhabditidae; genus Mesorhabditis; species Mesorhabditis spiculigera. The sequence goes on along the minus strand of CATQJA010002644.1, from coordinate 1,402,625 downwards.
AATTTAATTTTAAAAATATTTTATTTAACTGAGATCTTCAGTGGAATGCTCTGAAAGCTTTTTTTTGGCAAACGCCATGGAAAAGCACAAGAAATGATTGTCGTGAACGCATGAAGCTGTTCGTCGAAAGTATCCCCTCGTAGCCCTCCTCTCAAGGGTTGTTCGCAAGCTGCGTTAACGTTATATGTAAATTTTTGCGGTTTACGAACCACGTGGCCCTCCCTTTTTGAATTGCGGAAACGTTCACGGATTTACTTAGATTTCGATTGAGCGCAGGGGGGTGGCGGATAACCGGAAGCACTCGTTTTACTCGTAAAGCAAACTAGCCGGTAGAATCGACGGATGACGGGCTTAGCCGCTAGCAGCATGCTAAACTCGAAGCAGACTGACTAATTGGACGATACTATTTTATATTCCATCGAGAAACGAGCGTAAAATTAGCTAAAACCCTTGAAATAACCGAAAAAGCTAAAGCTAAAAAAGCTAACGTAGAAAAGGGGCAGCTTCGCATGTTATCTTGTGTTTTCGCTGTATTATGGAGTATTCACCATATAGATCATCTTTTACAGAGTATTTATACAACTTTCCAGTGGTTTAATAGTGTTTTAGGGGCTTCTACAGGCTTTTTTGTTTACAAACTCGTGTCCCTGGTTGTAGAGCATCTGCATATTTAGACGTAAAACAAGCTTTCAAACAATTTATACCGTGTTTTTGTATCCGGTAAATGCTCACGAATCTTGCGAGATCACAGGAGATAGTAAGGGTTCAGAATTTGCCATTAGAAAATATGACTACTTCAACCCAATGATATGTGGACTAGATATCAGACACCCAAGTCGAAACGGATATGAATAGAAATTGCGATCAATCAGCCAATCGATCCAGCAACGCCGCCAATCGATCAGGGTTCGATGTGCCGGATTGCAGGCATTTCCTGAGGATTGAGACTGAAATGTTCAGGCGTTCCATCTGGATGGAATGTTGCTCCTGCCGCCGTTGTTCTTCATTCATCATGTGCTCAATCTCCAACTCCAGCTTTTGCCTTTGTAGTTGATCCAGACTTGGTCTCAACTCTTCTGCATTTTGAGAGGGTGCAGGGCGACTGCGTTTTGGAGGCGGAGGGTCGGTGGCTGTTCTGGACGGAGTGGCTGATAGGGGTGGAGGAGCGGCACAAGGAGACGAAGCTTCGGGGCTCGGGAAAGCGCAGGCAAATGTGGCCAAAGCATTTCGTAGAGCACTGTAATCGCTTTATTAGAGAATAGACTCGACGCCTGATCTTGACCTTTTTCCGGAAATACAGGGTCCCCCCTACCTAGCGGTCCGCAGACATATCCGTGTTTTATGATTCAGGTATCGATCGAAAGCTCTCGACGACTGAAGGGATATGTTCTCACCGATTTTCTGATGTTTATCCAATGAAGGGGCCTTCTTCCAAAAGCACAATTGATGAATTTTCGGTACTCTCAAGTTGGGGGGGCAAATTTTTTTAGGTCATTTTTGGGCTACTTGATCAGTTTTGCGCGGCTACTTCAGCGCAATAGTCAACTCCTAAGCTAAGCCTAAGTCAAGCCAATACTAAGCTAAGCTAAGCCTATGCCAGAGAAAAACTGACCAAGTAGCCCAAAAATGACCCAAAAAATTTTGCCCCCCAACTTACCGAATTTTCACGCCTTTCGCGACAACCCAACAACAGCTTTTTGAAAGCGATTTGAGCAAAATACAGTTGACATGATGCGTAAGCCGATTAAATTGGGTTTTTGAAAGAAACTTGTAACAGGCATGAAAAATACTGACAATCAAAGGAAAAATTCAGTAAAGAAAGGAATCGGAAGCTTCCGATAGATAACTAGATCGTGAAAAATTGGACACGTCTACGGACCGATAGGCATTTTTTTTGGCAGACACTATACTTTCCCCGTGTCTACAACTCCTACTTACTTGTCCATCCCATTGCATTTTCGACCGGTAGTAGATAATGCCGGCCCGGCGTTGTCTGACGAGCCTCCTGAGGGCGGCGGTGTGATGATGGCGTAATCGTCGGGGGTCTATGTTTTTCATATTATCAAAACTCGCTTAATTACTTCTTGGAGTTCGACAAACGAAGGGCTCTGTCGCTCTGTTACACCGAGTAGCGAGCAAAGTTGAGCCCCGAAGACGTCGTTTGACTCCTAAAATGCTCACAGGTTATAATCTAGGCATCTTGTTAGATTGGTTATGCCCCCCTCCGAACCCTCGCCCATACATGCAAATACATAAAAATGCGCCCATTATCTCTTACCCGCGCGTAGAGCCGCTGAAAACATGATTTTACTTTTATTGGTGGTATTGATCGCTTACCTGGGCAACATTGTTGTTGATAGGCTTGTCGCCCTGCACGATTTCTACGACGATTTGATCCAACTCGCTAAGGCGGCCCGTCTAAAAGTTTCCGATTATTTTTGAAGCAGACTTGCGAGCACCGGTAATTTATGCACATTTTGAAAAACAGTTTAATAACACACGGACCGATACTTTCCCATTCTCGAACCGATTCATGGCATGGCGCCGGATGTACTGCCAATCGTGATCTCTCAGCCTCATCCATTGCTTGCCCTGGAAGGAGCCTTGGTACTGATCTGTTAGCAGCGGGGGGACTAATTTTCCCCAGTAATCCTCTACGGTCCCGTTAACAAAATATAACCCATTTTTTATATTATTTACAACATTTTTAGCAATAGTGCGCTCGTAAAACCCTTAAAAATTTGCGGAAATTGTTGACCTTTTCTGAAAATATACAATGCTGACCTTTTCTGAAAAATATAGAAAATGATGAAAAAGATCAACATTACAAATTTTCAAAAAGGTATAAATATTTTTTTGTAAGTTTCTAGAAATGAGAAACTACGAACACTTAATAAAAATACGGTATTAATTATTAACAGGTCGGTATAGATGAAGAAACAAAATTACCCCCCCTGCTAACACTCCAGTACCGAAATCTTCATAGCAAAAACTTTATCAAAAGATTTCCCGGGTCACACTGAGTATCTTCTAACCTTAAACGAATCGGCGCCCATCGTTTCGAGTTCACTCTGGATGTCGCGCCATGCATCTTCCTTCGTCTTCGCTGTCACCTTAAAAAATTGTCATTAAATTAATTATGTAATTTAGACGATTTTGATTTAATGAAATAAAAAAGTAGTACTAAAAGAAAACTAAGTTTCATTAAAATTTAACAAATTTGCATGAACTGACCAGAGCCCCATCACATTCCCCAAAAAGGATGTGCTTGCGTTCTCGGATGAGCTTCGCAAATTCGATCTGAAAAGCGGAATTTTTTAACAAATCAATGGGCCTGAGTAAATTGAACTTGACGCAGTCGTCGCTTCCGAAGCACGTACTTTTTGCCATGTCCTGAAATCACGCTTGTCGCGATCGAGCCGCGATTCGGAGCATGGCTTATCGTCGGAGCGACCGGGGACTTCTTCCTTCACATCTGTCCCGAGGCCCTCCTCGCACATTTGAGCACTTAGATTTTCCACAATCTGTGCCAGCACCTGGTCCATGGCTGAAAATATAAGTGATTAGTAGGCACAGTGTCGGGGGCATGATGTGCCGCGAAAAGGAACGTTTTGGTAAAAACCATTATGCCATGATCTTCTAATGCGGTTCTTTGCGGGGGAGGGGGCCAACTTGGTACTGGGCTATTAGCAGGGGGGACGTTTATTTTTCCGTATAATATGTTGATGTTAATCATAAAAAGTGTATTTGTATAATGTTATGGTAGTTTTTGATTGCTAAAAAACTCGAAAATTTTTGATCTTTTCTGGTCATTTTTCATGCATTTTTGGTCAACAGGTCAAAAATGTTCGAAAATTTTGATGATATGCATAATGTATAAAAATTATCTATATTTTGTTATGGGACGGTACAGGCTTACTGAAAAAAATTGGGGTATGAGTTTACTTTACCCCCTCCCCCCCCACAGCCGAAGGGTCTGAAAGTTTTCGGTATTTTCGCTTATTTTGTCGGGATTTTTGCAACGTCATTCGATAGAGCGTCGAAAAATATACTAAGAGTTTTAATTTGAGCCTACAATAATGTAAAATAAAGAAGTTATAGCCAAAAACGTCCGGCTGGGGGGGTAAAGTAAACCGTAGCCACGGAAAGCACGCATTCTCTGCTGGATTAGAAGCCCCTGGTCAGGACAGAAACTGAAGAAAGGTCTCCAAGACTAGGCAGTAATAATCGCAACTCGGAGAAACATCAGCTTCTAGATGACACAGCTACGGAAACGTGTAACCGCTGCTGAATCGTGAAAGGGTGAATAGTGTATGCGTGCATAGACTGTGGACAGAGTGTCAAGTGACAACTCGCCGGAGGGGACAGACGAGGTCTCCGAAATGGCCTCGGAAATCGCCTCGAATGACAGGCCCACTATGGCCCAGCAAGGGCAAACAGACGATGACAGTCCGTCAAACAGTCCCCCCCCCATCCCCCGCTGCTCAAAACCACCCGCAATTCAACACCATTCTCCGTTTGGTCACATCGTCATGCCGAAGATGGAATAGCAATACACTAGCCGGACACGAAAAAGCGCTAATGATGTGGTATGGGACTGTTTGCAGCGGGAACTTATTTCTATTTTACCGTCTATACCTACATACGGTATTTTTATAAAGTTTTTCGTAGTTTTGATTGCTAGCAAGTTACAAAAATCCTTTAGAAATTCTTGACCTTTTCTGTTCAGTTTTCATACATTTTTGGTCAAAAAGCAAAAATATTGGAAAGGTTTTACACGTTTGTGATAAGATTAGTATATCTAAAAATGGTATCAAATGGTTTATATTTTGTTATTAGGACCGCATAGGAGTAAACGGAAAGTTTGGTTTCCGCTCTGCTGATCCTTTTTTGGAAACTTAAAAATCAATGAACAGAAAAGGTCGAAAATTTGTAAAATATTTCTGAAACTCTCTGACGATCATAAACTACGAAAAACATTCTAAAAATACCGTATTTATTATTGGGTAGGTATAGACGGCAAAAAAATTCCTCCCTGCCGATAGTCCAGTACCACTTTTACTAGTTAACATGAAAGCAAAAATGTTGTGAAAAAAGAAAGTAGCTTCTAAAAACTTCTAAAAAGACGGCGCGGAATCAACTGTAGAGATCGGCTATGTCCCCTGCTGGAATCTCCGTCCGCAGCGGGAGATGCCGGCGGCCCTTTTCGAAAAATCGGTGGCCCTAATCCGGGTGTTTTGCCTGTTTCGAGAGATTGGGGCGGGGAGGTGTTGAGGAGCCGAGAATCGCATAATGAGCGAAGCGGAGAGTGGCGGCCAAATGGAGGACCGGTGTGGTCCTGAAGTGAAGCGAGGGGCAAAAGGGGGGAGGGTTGTGGGCCGAGTATCGACCCGGAGACATGGGGCCCTAATAGCAAATGGCAGTGACAGCCCGGCCACTCCCTCCACAACATTGCCCATAGGCCAGATGACAGCCACCGCAAAAAGAGAGTGTGGCGGCCGGAGAAGAGGTGAGGGCACTGGCAAAGAGACACCAGGCGCCCCGACCCGCGCCAACAACGCCTTCTTTCAGAAATTGCCGAAATTCTACAAACCTTTTCGCCGCATCTGAGGCGACGGGAGGAGGGGACGCTGGATTTGTTGCCAGCTCACCGATTGCCAACTCGCTGAAAATTAATAAAAGCTAGTTAAGATGGTGGGACTAATTTTTCCCAGTTAATCTGTACGGTCCTGTAACAACTTCGAAACAATTTTTATAGCATTTTAGACAGAGCACTACAAAAAAGACACAAAGACACTAATTTTTAACAGGTGACATAGTCGGAAAAAACAAAATTATTGTTTTGCTGTCCTCCTCCCCCTGCTAACAGCCCAGTACCGTCAAAATTCGGTGATGTGAATAATCCGGTGAGCATCCGGTGAGGTGAAATGAAATTTTGTCGTATGAGATACAAATGAGAGTCACGACAAATAATTCCGAGCTCTATGCAAGGGGCAATCTTTGATCGCTTATAACTTTTTAGTTAAGATCCTAACGTCAAAAAGTGGATTTACAGAGTTATCGAGCAGATGCGCTGATTCGAATCTGACTAAATCGGAAGAAAATTGAATTTCAGAACGAGCTGAAGGAAGGCTTCGTAGTTTCTAGTTTTAGAGTAGTCTTTGGCCCAATGTGGCGTCGCCTAAGCATTGCTTGTCCAAATGTCCCATTTTTCGTTGCGGCCGAAACCATCGCTTGAGTTGCCGTGGCCCAGCTGCTGCCTTTTATTGCCCCTGTCGTTCGTTGCTCCCTATTAGCTAGCCTTGCACTTGAATCAGTTGAAGAAACAAAGCATTCCTAATAATAATAATAATGATTCAATGGTGCAGGACTCGAAACTCAACAACTCAAAGCTCAATTAATGTCGGGGGGCCTAGTATTCAAACATAACAAGGCTGTATGCTTAGCTTCTAACTGCCGGTTTCCAAGTGCATATGTCAAACGCGGCTCCGCGTCTTATCACACCTTTTAAGCATTTTCAACTTTAAAAATGCCTAAAATCACATTTTACACTTTGCAAAAATAAATTCAGGAGAGGTATTCCGTTCTATACGCCTTACGTAAACGCGTAATGTGACGCCCGGGGGTCAAAAACCTGAGTCACATGTGCTAGGTGCTCGAGTTTTATTTTCGCCAACATTATATCCATTCGCAACTTTTGCCTGTAATTTTCTTCCCCTTTTAGCTTTTAGTCAGTAGTCAGTCACTCCTTTCTCCCCCACCCTTTCAAATGAAGTACGGTAGTGTGGACGCCGTATTACGATCGACGCCGCCCGGCCGGGTGCCCGCTGTCGCGGCACGGTTGCGGTGCGGCGTTCACGTTTTGGCAAGCCACTTTCCAGGTTTCCCCACATTAGTGTCTTTTATAAAGCACGCTTGGGTCGGTCCGCGCTATAGCCGTCGCCCGTTTGAATACCTCGTGCAATCGCTTATCCTATCTAATAAAAATGAAAACATTCAGTTCTGCGTGCGCATGGAACGACATCAACCTGATGACGGCTCGGCGGGTCATCGAGCTGGCGATGAAGGTACCCTCATTGTTATTGGTTTTGTCAATTTGTATAATTCGAGCTGTCGAGCGAATCTTAATATTCGAGATTCCAGTAAATCTGTCAAGTTTTAGCGACTTTATAAAGTCTACCTGTAAGGGTTTACTTACGTAATAAATTTTCTATCCTGTAGTTTGACACATTAGGACAAATAATAAAGCTATCCATGATTGGGCCGCTGAATACCATTTTTAATGTATGAGTTATTAGATTTAGCTGTATAATATCATATGAGCAACCTATAATGCAAGTGTTTTAGTTATTTGTACTTTCTGTTTTCTAGACGTGCTGCGGTGACTATTAAAATCCGTGTAAATTCCTTCACCAAACTTTTTATAGTTACTCGAGCTTTATAAATTTGCTGGAACGCTCGAATTTTGCGAGTAGGCAGAGTTTTAATAGCATCTTCTGTAGCCACACACTTTGGATTGTCTTTGATTTTTATGGATTCAAGGTTTCCGTAATTTCAATCTTGTTCCAGTGGAGATGCAGGACCTTGAGGATCTGGAAGAGGAAGTGGTCGTGAATTACACAGGTATTCTTTCTTGGCGGCGACGTTTTTCTATAAGATAATTCAGAAAACGGTGGCTATGATGGCTATGAAGAGGTCGAGGAAGAAGTCGTCGACGCGGATGGACAGATCTACGTGGATGATGACATTATGGATGATGGATACGAAATGGATCAGCGGGTCAGTGTTTATCTAAAAAAAGAGTTTTGTTATTTAGCGCCGCTGGTGCTAAAAACTTGTATATTTGATGACTGTGCTATTGATTCTATTTTTAGCACCAACACGGAGCTCGTCAGGCGCTGGTCACCTCTCGTGGAGACTTGGGAACGCTAATGCAAATGGCACGCAACCCGCTCCACTCACGCAAAAGTGTTCGCGCCTTTTTGGACGAAGTTGGGGTATGAATTTGACTGCGGACTTTTGATTTCTTCGATTCAGGCTGTTGACGATGTGCACGCCCAAAGTTCACGCGGATACGACGGCGTTCGAGTACAGCCATCATCCTCACGTCTCCTTCCCGTTTCCACTCTGCAGCGCGTTGGCGTTGGTAGCTATGTGGTACAGAAACCGTACCAAATGCGGACGTGAGACATTTTGCTCAAGCTCATCCTTTTTCGTTTAGCGATTGGCGCGATGAGCAAAGAAGAGATTTGGAAATTTGCGAATTCTTTGACTCGTTGCCTAGTGATCGGCAGGTTTGTCATTTTCCGCCGCGTTCCATTTTGCAGGGTTTTCGATAATAAGTTATTGGTTTTTTCAGATAGCTTTCCGCAAGATGTTGGAGCGTCTCGGCGAACGAATCCCGAAACCTCTCATGGGCTCGCGTAAATACTTTCGAAGCACATTGGCGCCCCACGTTAAGGTATTTTCCGGAACGACTACCCGCACCATTGTCCGTCTTCCAGATCCCGATCCCATCAAACTCTAAGTTGGAGCTGCTTAGCGACCAGGCGATGAATCGTGTTCGCACCGAAGCCGGCGCCGAGCCAATGCCCAGCTCGGATAAGGCTAAAGAAAACGAATTTCTGATGCGTGGCGGAGTGTAGGTTTCTAAACTATTTCCATTATTTATGCGCCTAAATCAGTTGTAATGACCACAGTATCATACCATTTTAGAGAATACGTCTATGAGAACGAGCAATTCGAGGGTAAAGCTTTCGCCTCGGCGCACTACGATGACGTTATCCAAGAGGAGGTCATTGGAGATGATGATATGTGAGGGTTTTTTCTATTTCAATATTTTGTTCAGTTTGGATGCAAGCGACATTGGTGGCAAGAATATGAACGATGGCGTGAGCGACGTGGGTTTTTTAATTTTGAGATTATTTTGCGTTTTTTCAGGACGACATGGATGGTCCTCCACCCATTGAGCCTCAAGAGCCAATGCCCGCCGAGCTGATGCCGCCACAGATCCACCATCACATGGATGTGAGTTTTTTTCCCGGGCCGCTGCCGAATCGATGCTAAAAAAGCAAAAACGTCGCCTTACAAGGGGACCTTTTTTAATGTCGTCCGGGTTTCAATTTGTAACCGAGCATATATTGCGCTAAGTTGTGCCGTGATTCCGAATACGTTGACCAAATTTGCGGACTAGCGACCGAAAGCTAGGAAGCATTTTTTTCGGGGATCCATAGAAGGTGGCTCATTTTGAGCGTTCACAACTTACTTAAAATAGCGATTCCGCAATTTTAGTGAACAGATTCTTATTCATGGCAAGGTTCTGCACAAGATAGGATTCGTCCCAACTTGAAACCCCGAAGGCCCTAAAAAACTCATTTGGCTAAACGTTGACTTTCAGAACATGTCCGGCCTGCATCGCGACTTTCGCTTCGGTGAAATGGGCGAGGTGCGCCAGCACGTCAATTTGAGCAAGGATCGCTGGTTCGTCGTGCCCGAGTTGCGCAAGGAATTGATCGGCCAGACGCACGTCAAAGTCAGTCGCGGAAGCATCGAGGCTACGACTCACTTCTGCCCGTCCTGCGGCGAGTACCTGCCTCGAAATGCCTTCGACACTCACAAGCGAAAGGTCTGAGCCTTGCTAGCGAGCCTGTATCCTTTATTTTGATGTCAGATCGAACGTTGGGGCTCTTGCGATCATTACACGCCGCGTCGTTTCCCTTGCACCGAGAAAGGGGTTGGTTTCGTTTCTTACTATACCCAAGAGTTGCGAAATTTGTTTAAGCGCTCTTTTTCTAGTGCCAACAACGCCTGCCGAGCATCGAGAAGCTTTGTAATCATCTGCACATCAGTCACCGAGTGCCCCTGCAGATCAAGGAAATCCAGTTTGCCAGTGAGGATGAATTCCAGGTGTGTGCTGGCTTTTCGTTACTGGATTTTATCAATAGGTCTTCCTCCGTGATCTTGAAGGAAAGGGTGGCAATTTCCGGATGTCGCGCGGCAACAAGTCATCTCGGGAGGGTGCAAATATTCGGTATCTTGAAAATGTGCGATTTTTATTGGTTTTTAGCTATTATCGTTGCAACCGCAATGTCCGTACTCAGCCCGGCAAGAAAATCATTACCCCTGAGGGTACTGTGGTGCGACCCGGCCTAAGCCAAGTTGACAATTTGATGGACGAAGTCGAAGATAATGATTATGAAGAAGAGGAGACCAGAGTATGAGTATCAATGAACTTGCTGTATTTAAGCCCTTGTAGCCTGGATTCCCGAAGATGACTCGCAAAAAGCCGAGCAAGTTGTACATCCACGGAATGTGCACGGCCTTCTTCAAGAAGATTGAGTTTCCCGAGGGGTTCGTGTTTGAAAGATACGATTTTTCTGTACTGATATGTGTCGTTTATTCCAACCGGGTAATAAAAAGCAAGCGAAACGATTAATTAAAATTATTATCATAATATTTCTCTGCTTCTAGGCGTATTGTCGTCCGTTATTGCGACTACCATCTACACAGTGACTCTGTCCTCCGCATCCCCGATGACGTCAGAGAACGGTACTGTTGTTTAGCTTGTTTTTACTTTGGCATTTAGAGTCAAGGAACTCAATCTGAAACGGCTTCCAGTTCCCGTCATCATCAAGGTTATTAAAGGTGACATTTTGTACATGCCGATCTATAGCTGTGCATTTTTAGCCGAGGTCAGCAGTTTTGCCGAAGAGGGCTCACCGCTCGAAGAGCGCATTCTCAATTTGAACGACAAAGATGTTCGAAATGTACTCTCACGGTTTGACCATTGCATCTTCCTGATTACGTTCATTTCAGCTGTGGATTGAAACCCATTCGTCTTCAGGTTTGCCGCAATAAGCTTTTCGCCGATCGGGTATGTTTTCGTCGTTTTATGCTACTAACTCCACGTTTGGGATCGCTTTATCCGGAGCAAACATGCATCTTTAGGATGATCTACCGATGTCGAGCGGAGGTGCGATGCAAGGCGACAACTACGGCCAACAGGTCTCGGCGCATGGAGACGAAATTTACATTGAGCAGCGGGAGGACGAATTTTTGGAGATGGCCTGTATGTTTTCTTTGTAGATTACATTGCTTCTGATCTAGTGGGAGAACCTGCCGCTATGGTCGATCCTAATCGACCTCCATCTCCTGATGGTCTTTCCCAGCTCGAACGCGTCTGCTATGAGAGTTGGCAACATGAGGCGAGTTTGATGTCCAATGAATTTTATTTACCCTTTCAAGGACGTGGAGACGATCCACGAGGCCGCTGAAAAGCGTCGCGAAGCTATCCAGCTCCGACGCCGTCGCGAGACCGTCCAAGAAGAGTGGGAAAATTGTCTGGAAAAGCTGAAGGTATTTCTCCTCACTTCTTACTAGGCTTTCCGGCTTATGTTTTTGGATTTTCACAAGATTTGGTTTTTAGGACCAGTTCTTTAATGCTCTCAACGACGATCAAGTCCTTCGCATCCGAGGAATGATTGATGATCTGCATCAAATGTGGAACGATACTGCTCAGGAACGCCATAAGGTTAGGTTGATCGGATTTTTCCAAGCTTTTAATTAGGGCATGTTGCGTTCGCGACGCCGTAAGACTTCGCCTGGAGGTTCGCGTCGCAGCGACGGAGCTCGCTTCAAGTATGGCGGTGAATACGGTGATGAGGGACAGATCGACATCAATGGCTATGACGATGGAATGGTTGAGGTGCGATTTTTTTAAGTAAATCTTACAAAGGCTGATTTCTGGTGGAACAGGTCGAGGCGATCGTTGATGGGGATGACACCGAAGAAATTACCGTAGCGGATGCGATTGCGCGCAACAGTCAGCCCGTGCCGCATCTTCAGGATCAGTCATTGGCTCCGATGGAGCCGCCGCATCGTGCGGCTGTTCGGCGGGTCGGCCAGATGCCTCAGGTAAATTTTGTTCTTTTACTATCACTTGCTCGATTTTTGTACAATTTCAAAATTTCTAGCGCCAACTGGAAATTCCCAAAAGTCCTTTGGCCTCAAATCAGCAGCCCGACGCCACGCTTGTCCCAGAGAAGCAACAACCGCAAATCTCGAACATTCGCCCCGCCAAAACGGAACACAGGGCTCAGGAGATCGTGAACGTCGTCGATGAGACACCGCAAACGACGCCCTTGAAAAGCCCGTCGAAGAGGAGGGCCGCCGAGGTAATTTTTAGCGTTTTCTTGGAAGTCATATCTTCTTTGTCTTCATCGAACGTGCCTTCGCTTTTCAGAAGCCGCCGGCGCTCGATAGCACTCCGTCAATTGGTCGTTCTCGAAGACGCGGTCAAGCGGAACTTCAGGGGACCGTAGTTGAAGAAGTCGTCGTGGTAATTTTGTGAGCATAGCAATCAACTGGTTTGTCTTTAGCCTGCGCCCGAGGAGAAGCCGTTCAAGAAAAGCCGTGCAAGGGCACCTAAGCCAAAAGTGGAGAAGTCGATCCAAGAGGCTGATTCGGAGGAAGCCCGTGCCGAAGGCAGTGACGTTGACGCTGATCCGGAAACGGCAGGACCAAGCAGCCCGCCGGTACTTTTTTTTCGCTTATTTCTTGTCGGAAACGTTTGAACTTTCAAAGGCAAAATGGCCTTCTTTCGCGGGGGTTCGCCTTTGAGGCTTCATGACTTTCTTATTGCAGCCGTTTAGCAGGTTCTGAAAACTAGGTCTTAATCAACAAAAATTACACAAAATAGGCTTGGTCACATTTCTAAACTCCATAGACACTCAAAAATGTCTCCTTGTCAGTTGAGTTGAAAATTCGTTGAGGTGACAATTCGGCCGGTCGAAACTCGGCGAAATGAGAATTCGGTGCGATCAAAATATTCGTACAAGCTTCATCAAAAATAATTTATTTTTAGGTGAAAAAGCCGCGTGCCCGCCGCAGTCAGGCTGTCGAAAAATCATATGAATATGCCTCAGCGGTGGTAGGCCTAATTGTTTCCATCCACTATTTTCTCTTTAGGTAGAAAACGAGGTCATCAGCAGGAGTGGTCGCCGGGTCAACAAGAAGAAATTTCTAGACATTTGAGCTGACGCATCATCTGCCCATGCGTTTAGCGTTTCCCACGTTGATTTCCACGACTTTATTGTGCCCATAAAACGCCAATATTGTGAAAAAACCTAGCATTTTGTTTAGGATTTTCCCAGCTGACCCCCTAAATTTCGTAAATATATGACATACACAATCCCCGCGCAAATGTCCAGGCTGATCGGCAGGGTACGAATCCCATAAGGAAGCCCCCCAAATCCCTTTTACTCGACTTCTCCCCGTAAGCAGCCATCGATCTCAGTTTGCTTTTAAGCCAATCGGTTTATTCTCACCGTTGTTAAAATTTTTGACGTTGTACCACTCTGCGCCTTATAATAAAAAGTTTTCCGATTGCACACGCTAGAAGTCGAGAGTTTTGCCGAGTTGCACAAATCAATGTCGCTAGCCCTAAGGCTGAACCAGAACCGGAGCGTTCTTTGGTTATATCTGTTTTAGTTGAGACGTAAACACGGACGTGTCACACGAACATGGTGGCGACCGTTGAAGTCGATAGGTTTCTTAATTTTCTTTTTAAATGGGGGTTTTTTTTCGCATTACCGGGGGACCAACTTCTTTCATTAGGACTAAAGTTGTTATCGACCCGGGTCGAAAGTTTGCCTGGCTGGAAGTTTCGACCCGGCATCCGTTCCAAAATCTTCATAAAACAGGCTGAAAAACTTTACTTTTGTGGTGTTTCGTATGAAAAACGTTTGAAGCTAAGCCAAAGCTCAAATGTTATGACAGTCGTCAATGTTAATGTGGTCTTTAGTCAACGGAAACTGCTAAAAACACCATTAAAGTCTACATTTGTCTACTTTAATGGAGACTAAAGACCAGGGCCGTAGCTGGCCCGAAATTTCGGGGGGCAGGGCCGAAAAAATTCTGATTAGACGTTTTTGTAAAATGGCGGAGAAACGGTGTAAAAACGCTAAAAACAGCACCGCAGGCAAAATTTTTGCAAAATTGGTTAAGAAAAAACTCTGGGATTGAGCAAAAGCGAGCAAAATCGCCGCAAAAATGCACTTTTGAACCGAAATTGCGATTCAATGACTGAAAAAATGAGCGTCGCAGGCAAAAAGTTTGAAAAACGGTGCCTATAGGATAAAAAATAGTGTTAAAGAGCGAGAAAAAGGCGCCGCAGGCAGTAAAGTTTTTTGCAAATGTGTCTGTATTATAAAAAATATCGTTCAAGAGCCATAAAAAGGCGCCGCAGGCAGAAAATTTTTTTTCGAAAAAAATCATAAGGGTCTTTTGCGCTTTTCGGGCTCGGTCGATTTTGGGGGTAGGTTTATTTCTCCTCACTCTTTATTGTTGTCGAGGGTGCCGTGAACAGGCAAGCGCTGCCGCGCTAAGTTACCGTTAGTAACCGGAATAAAGTGCTTTAGCAATACGGGTTTTCTGCTGTACATCGCCCTGAATTCTTCCTACTCTGGGCTTTCCATCGCTATATAGCACGGGGTCTCAGAGCGCGCACGGGGGTGGGGAGGGCGTGCCGAGTGGTCTGGCGGCGGTCAGGCCACAGGGGGGGGGGTGCTGGTTCGATACCTCGAACCCCCCGTACCGTCAGATCGATTTGCTCTTTTTTGCAAAAAGTGGTTGAAGGTGCCAGCAACCCCTCTATAGTGTACCCAATGCCGAAAAATAACAACTATTGGTTCCTGGTCAGAAACGACGAATCGCGAATAGTGGTGCTGGAGTACTCATTTGTCACATAGATATACAGAGCTGAATATATAGACAGATGTCATACAGTCGATTCAGCCAATGTTCAGTACTACTCCAGAATTCAAATTGCCATGGATGGGCCTCATCTCGTCCTTACAGCCCCCAACCCCGAAAGCAAGCAATTGATCCTTGGCAAGTCTCAGGCGATGCAAATATACGAAACGGATCCCAGAAAATGGCTATATTCAAGAAAGCGATGCGCACAAAGGGGTGAATTTTCGGTCTTCTGCTCTAAGGTTTTGAACTCCTTATTTTGATTCAGATTTGCTGCGAGCTCTTTTGGAAAAGGTGCCTTAGGGTCTGTTCTATCATATGCGAAAAGCCGCCTCGACCGTTTTTCTAGAAGTTATCGCATTTTGAAAGCGCGAAAATTTGTCACTTTTTCCCCCTTTTGTTAAGGCCTTTTGCGGGTCTCAGGGTTCGCTGTGCGCGCAGCCGGCCCACCTGTCCCGTGGGCGCCCCGTCCCTCGTGCGCGCCCTCCTGAATAGTCGGGACCCCGTGTTAGATCATCCCGATCCGTTACTTCTCCATGGAGTTATCACCGTATCATTATTGGCTATTTTGGGCTTTTCCTCCAAATATTAGCCCATTAATGGTGCCAAAAATAATCTTCTAACAACACCCAACCCCATCTGCCACCCTAACATCCGTTTCGACCCGGCATCGGGTCGAAACTTCCAGCCAGGCAAACTTTCGACTCGGGTCGATAACAAGTCTACTCTCAGCTGTTTTTTACTATTCCTGAACGTAGAAACTTTGAATGTTTATTAATAAATACCAAGAATATCGATTTTCGACCAAAAATAACCGATTTTTTACCAAAATTTCGTCTTTTTCAAAATTTTAAAGAGTTTGGATAGTTTTTCGACTTGCAATTTAGTTATCTTTTACGAAAAATACTAATAAAATACTTCCTCTGAAGTTACTAGGTTTTTTGCCAGAATTTTAGAAAAAAAACCGGTCATCCTCCCCCCCCTGCTAATGCGAAAGAACCTTAAATTGAGATAGTTTTCGATAATAACGATTCCTCGGTGCCTGCAAATTATTTCGCAAAGTTGCATTGTTGATGCCCTTTTTCGAATTGGCGCTGCAGTGGGCTTTGTGCGAGTCAAGCCCCGCCCAGCCTCCGAGACAGAAATCCGTCGAACGACCCCCCACCGCTGGTCGAGGCGATAACCCAGCTCCCCCACTACACACATACGCACGTTACGGGTCTCAACTTGCTGCCACCTCCTCACTGTGATATATCGAGCGTTCCTAGTCCACTAGATGATTTCAATGTTTGGGTGAGGAGAAAAGGCAAAGTAGAAGCGGAACCGAGGGAATTCTTGTGGCCGGCCGAAGTGCCCAGCTGAAACAGTCAATTCTCACAAGATTATTGCTTTATAAGCTCTGGAAGGGTCTAGCCGGTGGGTGCCTATCCTAGAATTGAACACAGTTTAGCGGAATAATTAGCAAGGGATGTCAAAAAGGGGGTCAGGTTGTGCCTGTCGTTACGGTGAATTCCACTTTCCAGAGAATTCGACAATGCCGGCTTCACCTATTCGGGTGGTAATGAAGGGATCGCGGAGAATCAAGATCACGTCATGAGCGCGGCGTTCGAATCGATCACGGTGCACAGCGTGGATGATCTTTGTCGGTAAGTGGAATTCTTCGATATTTCTTAATGAGATGCCGACGGCATAGTCAATCGGTTACGCGCTGGAAAGAAAACCTCTCTGCGCCTCTCCCCAGGGCGCGCTCTCTGCCCTGTTGGCTACTTGCCAGTTTGTCGATGGGGGGGGGGTCGACACATGCCGTCGGCAGCGCTTTAGGTTAGCTGCCCGGATATGTTCGTTGCAACCCAGCCTACTTTCTTTCGTTTTAGATTCATGAAGAACCAGACCGCGCCACCTGAATTGAAATTGAAGAAGTTGGCGAGTGCGTTTAAACAGATCGACTTTTATGATGATGACGAAGTGGGTTTGTGGAATACACCTTGAAAATAAAGATTATTGGAAAGCATTACTGGAACGGTTGGAAAGCGATGCGACTTAGGTGCTTATTGTTTTGATTAATCTACCTAACAGCTAAGTAACGATTTCTTCAGGTACGTCGAGTCGCGGAGACGTTTGCACCGAATCTGGTTGAGGGTGTAAAGAAGATGAACCACAAGGATGCCAAGTACGTAGTGTCTTTTGTGGCTTCAAACGGTTTCCTAGGGATATTCACGTTCTCATGATGCTCTGCCACATGATGACCGATTTCTTCGGCTGTGAATTCGAAAATCTGGTAACGCCCCCCTGGGGATCAAAGTCTACGTTTTGTTTTTCTTCAGGAACTAGAGGTGCTTGATGAGATGGCTTGTGAGGTTGCGGTGGTCATCGATCCACGCCAATATGACGTGTAGGGCTCGGTTTTTAAAGCATTATAATCAATCTCTCCTTAGGTTTCGCTGGCATCAATCAATCGACCATCACACCGATTACATCGAGGACCGGAACAAGATGGTCACACAGTGCGTTTCTTTTGATAACGTTATTTCATAAAAACATAATTTAGCGCAGCAGCCCATTTTTTGCGGCCCCGACTCGACGCCCTGATGCAGGAAGTGGTGGACAACACCTCGACCATGCCAAGCGAAGATCAAATGGCACAGATCACCGACTATTTCATGTTTGGACTATTGCTCTGCAATTGTTTTTTTAGTAAGTACGAGTGTATGCGCGCTGGATGGGAGCAGTCCGAGCACAAAACCACGCGGTTCATGAATGCGACGTAAGTTGTTATACTTTAACTTATATATTTGAATTTTAGAACATTCCTAGTAAGGCTGATGCGTACAGAGCATCTCGGCATGCACCCTCGTTATGTCATCCATCAGCTGGGCCAACAAATAAAGGTAAGGTTCGAGCACCCTATTGCAACGCATATCATCAAAATTCGTTTAGTTTTAGCTTACCGGGGGATTTTTGATTTACTACGGAGTTGTGAAATCGGATTACGCCTATTTTGTGCAGTATTTTTCATTGAGTAAAACCCAGTTTTTAGAATCTAAGAAACGACTAAGGTAGGAAAGTTAGCCGTTTTGCGCATTTTTCACAATAGAGTCCCCGTGATTTTTTTAAAATAAGCCGTTTCGCAGATTCTGAAAGGTACGTTTTTATCATCAAAAAAAATTCCGGAGAGGATACGCTTGGTACCAATTCGAAACTACGTCAACTTTCGAATGTCCCTCTTTGTTGGTCTACTCTAGTCATTGTATGGGTTTCGACAACGATGAATTTTTTTAGTGGATCATAAAAATGCTGGGCTTCGAGTGGACACAGCGCAACTACGAGACCTTCCTTCTCACGTTCACTTTTGCCTCTATCCAGCTATACGCGGAACTCGATAAGCACGATGATCTGGTACAGCTCATTCACTATCCTTTAAAAGAATCTTAGGCCGCCGTCGACAATGAAGCTCTGGATCAATGGACGACGGTGCTGGAGCGAGGCATAGAGTGCGTTCTTCTCATGCCTTGAAAACTAATATCTTTCAAAAAGACGTTTCTTGGTGTCGTCGGGGCTTTAAGGGGCTGCCAAGGGAGCGCCCAGGCCGTCAGATCCCCCTTAAAAGGATCAAACTGGCATAGTGAACGGCCACGCGGGGAGAAGCAAATTCCTGCGCCTCCCCGGGGAGGCGCCGAGACATTTTCTTTTCCGCTGGTTAACGGGGATTGACTATGCCGTCGGCAGCCCTTTAAGTTAACAAAACCATAGAAGGTTCTTCCCATAGAATTTTCGGCGTTTCTCGTGGTAGGTCGCAACTTTAGGAAAATAGCGATTCCCCCAAATTCGGCAACCATATTCGGAATCAGCGTAAATTCTGCACAAGCCAGGCCTGGTCACAATTTGAAACACCGACTACACTAAAATCTATCCTTGTTAACCTGAATGAACCTTAAAAATTAATGAAGTTTTCAGAATCAAATTCAAAATATTTTTTCAGATATCTGGATTTGATGGAAGGCGGAAAAGAGGAACGATGGCTGACAGATGAGGAGATGCTGAAATGCCTCCAAATCATCGATGTTTGTGAATCTCTATCACATAACCCCCTCTCGTTTTTAGAAAGGGCTCTTCCATATCGGCGATTACTTGCTCGAGTGTGATCGACGCGACGTCCGCGTGCCTTTGGACACCATGGCCGTTTTGCTTCGATGCTATTCGAAATTCACGCGGCACGGCAACGTTGTTCAGCTAGAAAAGGTATTTGGTCATCCTTCGGATTCGCTCCCTAGATTTCCGTTTGGATCTCCATTCGGTATGTCGGATTCAATTTGTCGAAATCGGAATGCGCAGAAATTTTAATTTGCGGGATGTTCGAGATAAATAATCCAGGCGGAAAGGGCATTGAAAAATTGGCAAAATGAAAATGAGCCATCCTTTCTTAGCACAACCCCCAGTCGATTCGGACTAAACACAGAATTTCAGAAATACGGTCCGCGGCTAACCGAGCTTTTCTATCGGATGGGACGTGAGCTGCTTGCCGCGCCGAATGATGAGAGTTGCCAGGTAATTCCGTTTTTTGATAACCGGATCATATCATTATTTTTAGACCATTGTCCACGCCGTCGAAATCCTGCTGGTCAATGCCACCAGTCTGAGCGAGCTGCCGACTGAGTTGTGCTTGCTGTTGGCCGACTATCTGAAATTTGATTACGATGTTAGTTTTTTTATTATAGGGCTGAAATTGATGAATTTAGGAGGGATTGAAGGGCATCGATATCGACCGCGAGGGCACCTTCTATGCCGGACGCGAGCTGCTGAAACGCGAAGACTGGTATACGCCAGTGCGTCCTTGGCCACTTATCACCCAACACATCTTCGCGCAGTTTCCGCATTTGATATTCGAAATTTAGACAATTTTTTCAAAAGCTGAACTTATGCGGATAAGGCGCTCTCCAAGATGCTTTTTTCCTCAAGTCGCTTTCAAAAAGCCACCATAAAGCTCCCAAAAATGCGGGTTCTGGTTCATTAGCGGGGTGAGGGAGTCCCGTGATTGTTCGATGTTTTCCCTATTAGGGCATGCAAAAGTATACTAATTGTTTTAATTACAACACAAAAGGCTCCAATTTAAAATAGTTATGGCAAAGACAGAACCTCTTCGATAATTGGGATTTTTTTCGTCATTCTGTTAACACCCTTCCATAGAGAATGAAGTATATACGAAGAGTGTTGTGGGGTCAGCTCGTCTTTTCATTACAGTTGAAAATAACGTAATCTAGAATACAGCGCAAGGAAAAAAAGCTCGAGAAAAGATGCCCCCCCCCGGCTAACGAACCAGAACCAAAAAGCGTATGCATCCAGAAAGTGGTTTTTAAAAACCCTTTTCTCGAAAATCCTCAAGGAAGCCGGCGGGTTTCGCAAAAAATATAGTAACCTACACTTGCTCTCGTCTTTGTTTCCCTTATTTGCCTTGTTTTTCAGGAAGGCCTTCAACTCGCCATTGATGCTGCTCAAGAGAAGGTGAAGGCGCGTTCATCCATGCTACAGACGCAGCACACGCGGGCCCTGTTGGAAGAACTGAAGAAGAAGCGCGACTCGCTCAACAGCCCCCCGGCCACCCAAGAGTAGATGAGACGGTTCCTCGCCGGTCGAGGCTTAACCGCGCTCCCATTGCTAGTTTTTTTGTCGTCCGTAGGCGCCCCCGAAAATACCGGGTCGCACGCTTGTTTTGTTATTGTTTGGCCCCCGTAGCTCCCGATATTCCACTGGTCGTTTTTTGACCGACCCTCAAACGTGATGAACTAATGGGCCGTCTTTCATGGTGTTACGTGTAGGAGATTAATTTTTACCCAGTGTTGCGTTTATCTCGACTAGAGGCTTACAAATGCCATGAAAGACTGCCCGAACCCACACTACGTCGCACCGCTCTTCTACCTCGTTCATTTTTACTTGTTCCCCCACACACATACACACGCCTCTGGTGTTCCTTGAGCGGGTCGCTGACTGTGCTTTTTCCTTTCCCTGTCCCCCCTTTCCCGATCTAATTCCGGTTATCTGAGAACCTTCGTCAAAAATGCAGCCCCGCTAGTGGTTGGTGCAAAAGACCCTGTGCTTTTGAGACCTGTCCAATCCCAATTTTTCATTGCCCAGCTTTTTCTAAGTCGCTGTTGTTGACGGCTGGTATCGCACGGCCAATCTGCCACGTTTATAGCCAAATAAATTGAGCAAAAGGTATATTACTATGGCACAGGTGATCCGGTACTGGACTGTTACGGGGGGGGGAATTAATTTTTTCCAGTAATCCTGTACGGTCTTATGTCGAACTCTAAACCCGTTTCACAGGATTAAGCCCAGTTTTTAGGTATTAGGTAAGGCTCATAAAACACTTTTGACAACACGCATTTTTGGCTGTTGGCCAAAAATTTATGCACTGACCAAAAAAAGGCCGAAATTTTCGAATTTTCAAAAAAAAATGTTTAAAATATTCTTTGTAGCAATGCTTTTTCTAGCAACCTAAAACCACTAAAAAAATCATAAAAATACGCAATTTATTCTTAATAGACGGGAGAAGAAAAATTTTGCCCCAGCTAACAGTTCAGTACCGGTGATTCTACCAGAATTTTAAAATACAACTAATGGGCTACCAAAAATGTGTAAGCGATGGTCCAATATTTCGCGCCACGGCTAAATTATCACGAACTCGCACAAGTGACACCCCTAGCGCCTCCGACGGGCTTCCGGTTTACGGGAGGACGACTGGTGGTTAGGGGGAGTGTAGTGGAATATATTGGCTCCGCCCCCCTCAGGGGTTGCTGGCTGCCGGCCAGCCAGGACAAGCGCTGTCGTTTTCTCAACATTCCCACTGTCTACTCTATCCGCACATTAACGATCCACAATTACTTGTACGATTGATGTCATCGGGATGACGTACGCGTTGCTCCTTGCCATTTTCGTTAGCTGTTCGCTGGGCACTTCTGCAGCCCCGACGCCGTCATCCCTCTCTAATCGGCCACAACTTTGCAATCAGGTTTGCGAAATTTGGAGTGTTTTTCTGTTTCGCTAAAATAACCGCCTTAATGCAGTTTAGGCTTGGCCCTAAGCCTAAGCCTAATGTAAGCCTAAACCCTTATTTTTGGACCTTGCAAACCGGAGAATTTGTTGATTTTGGAAAGTGACCGATGAAAGATGAAACATTTTTCCTAGTCATCTCCGATACGGTGGATATTAATATAGTATAGTATTGAAAAGAGGGCACAACAAGCGACATTTTCTTTCCTTTTCGATCCAATTGGTACGCCTTTTTCGCCCCTTTATGCGCGTAATGCATTTCTACAAGTGTAGCCGATTGGGTTGGGCGGTGTTTCCATTGTCCCGCAGGGGTCCCCACTAAACATATGGACTTCCATTGGGCGGAAGGCAATCAAAAAGCGCCCCCGGCTGATTGTGAGGACAACCGTTAGCATGCGGCTGGCCGACCGGACGGGTTATGCCCCCGCCCTCTGTTTTACGGGCCCTAAGCCGCTTATGTTTTTGCGGCGACAAATGTGGGTGGCTAGCGAGGGGAGTCTGAGCTTTTTACTAGCCCGGAAATGTAAAAAAGTTTTGGGACATTTGTAAAAGGGAAGCTCGGAACGATAGCTCGAAAGCCCTAGAGGGCTTTCGAATCAATAAGGCGAACCTATTTTTATTTTTCGCTAGATAAAAATAATCGCATTTATTTTTGACGGCCATTTTTCTTATTATTATTTTTATTAAAAAATACAAAAAATATAGTTTTTACGCTTAGGAACAGGAAAAAATTTAAAAACTTTTCCGATATTTATATTTCAAAAATTAGCTTCTTGGAAAAAGTTGGGTCCCCCCGATAATGCGAACGAACCTTGTCAGAGGCATGATTGCGGAAATAGATACAACTCTTCTCAGGTGGGTATAAGCCCATCTGGCGCGTATGCATTCAGCATCCCCCAAGCGTTCCTGAGAGCCATGGGATACCTATCGCCGGCCCGCTGCGAATCAACCCAATAAACGACGACTTTATGAGGCTCTCCGCCTCCCGATCCGCACAACCCAACCAGCTGCTCTCCTCCGCCAGCAAGCCCTAACCAAACAATCACCAAATAACCTCGCAAATCGGTTGGACCGAGGCCAATCGAGGGCATACGGTAGCCGGGGCCTTGTTTCCCATTAAACCGTGAATAATCTACCGTAGCCGAGGGTCTTTGGCAATGAAGAAAGGGAGAGATATCCCCCATCTGTTGCCCCATTCCATCGCTCATCTATATGTTGTTGGTTTGGGGGAATTTGGAAAAGAAGGGCAGTGGGGATGGCCTTGTCGAGGGGTTGAGACTCCTCATCCCTCTTCATCCTCACTACGCACAGATCCGATCGACGATTACCACGGGTCTCCCGTCTCCTTTCTTGCCCATTCCGACATGCACCTCCTCACGAGGAACCGGGAGACCGATCGCTTACCACGTTGGGTCGGAGCGCTAAATTCTCGGCGGCAAAAAAATTTGACATCTTGGATTTTCGAGGCATTTTTTTGGGTTACAGTTTTCAGATTTAAGCCCTAGATTGGTGGGTGAATGGGGGCAAAATGCGAGATATATTTGCGAGAATCCCTTGAAAAGTTGTCACTATCCCGAAAGTTCATTATCTCCAGGGTTGTTCGCGGACGGACGCGGACGGTCCGGGACGCGGACGCGTCCCCGTCCGCTCATTTACATCCATTTTTGCGGACGGACGGGGACGCGTCCCGGACTGACGGGGACGGACGGCGGACGCCGGAAGTAACCGCGTCCGCGATGCAAATGATAAAACCGGATTCAAATCATAATTAAGCGCCTAGATTTTCATTTTTGGGCGTACAACCTTCGGTAGGGCCTGGTTTTTAGCATGTCTACTTGTACATGGTAACCTACTGTCCAATAAAATCAAATTCATCGCAAAACCTGCAAAAATATTGTGAATTTCCTGGTTTTCATTTTAAGATTACCATGAATTAATTTGCATCTCGGACGCGCGGACGCTCCCCGTCCCCGTCCGCCAGGCGTCCGTCCCGTCCGTCCGGGACGCGTCCGCGTCCGTCCGCAAAATTTTATGCTAATGAGACGGACGGGACGCGTCCCGTCCCGGACGCGGACGGACGCGGACCGGACGCAAAATGAACAACCCTGATTATCTCGAATATTCCCCTAGAGGCCCTAAGCATGCGATTCCCCCATTCTGAATGCGATTTGATACATTGGAAATGGCTAGAAAATGGGCGTTTGTGATGTCGATTTTCGCGATAATAATAAAATAGAATTGCACCTCTAAATTAATTATTTGTTGCCAGTCAGTTCACGATTACCGTATTCGATCGCCCATTCGCTTTGGTAGGAAGGTCTAGGGCAGCGGTCGGGTTATAGTAGCGGGGGCAAGATGGTTTGTGTATAAACAGAGGCCACCATCCGGAACAAATACGGGCGCACCCCAAGATGGATACAGTCTTCAAAATCGGGGCCACGATCATCGGGTCACCCGGGCGGAATATCGAGTACTCGAATAGCGACCGATGTATTTGTATCTGGCAAAGGCATCTCATTTTGCCCATTTTTGCAGGAGACCCCGTGGAGATGCACTTGCAAAGAATGCTGGGATAAATTCCGAAGTGAATTCAGCGCCGTCGAATGGGTAAGGTAAGCCGGAAGTTACTCGGTTTGTATAAACAGCATTTCCAGCCTTCGCCTCGATGAATGCACACGGGCGGCACCGGATCAGCTGAGCGAAAAGCTGGCCGCGTGGTTGAATGAGGTAATTTTCAGGATCTTCATGTATATAGCAGCTAATTGTAAGCAAACACCGAATAGATTACACGCCCCCTTTCACATTGTGACTATATAACGCTTGAGGAGTGCGGATCATTTGTGACGTGCCCGTTGGAGCTACCGGTTTCCCGTCGACAGCTAATAATCGGCCATTGGGGATGCGATGCGGACAATGCGACGACACAAATCCGACTCCTTCTCCGCAGCCGCCTCAGCAACACCACGCTTCTTAGCACCGGTCAGTTCCGGTTCTTTTCGCTAGGGTCAACGGGACGAGTGTCCAGCTAAGGCACTACCTATTGTAGCCATTATTCTTCAGAGCCTCATTCTACGCTTTTTAACTATGCCCCGAAACCTATTTCATAAAACTAAGCACCTTTTTATCGTTTTCTAGATATTTTTTGAATAGGAAAATAGCGAGCAACGCTAAGAAAATTTATGGGTGTGCTAGGAGAAGCAAGCTTTTGCCCGCCATATCAATAGCGCAGCGTTCAATAAGCGTGACCGACCCCGACTAACAGGACGAGAGCCGATCACTTTCACCTCAAATATTTCATTCGGCGTGTGGCGGGTGGGAACGGCTGCCTGCAGTGAGGGAATGAAAGACAAAAAAGAATATATAACCAACTGCAGTTTCGGCTTTTTTGGAGATCTTCTTTTCTCTTCCCTCTGCGCAGATCTTACCACTACTTTATCAAGTCCACTCTGCGGTCGATTAGAGGCTTCAGTCCCTTTTCGCCAACGGCAAATCGAGACCAATTATGGTCAGCCGACGGATATATACGCGTGGCACGGCCAGCAGCCACCTGCTCGACCGGCGGAATACATATTATTCATCAAATGAGGCCTGACAAGTGTCACCAGCGAGTTGCCATGGTTTTGCTCCCCAATGCCGTCGGCAAGCTAAATATTATATAGTTTAGCAGGCTCGTGATGAGAATTACGATTACATTAGATGGTCATTTATAGAGCCGTAGAGCTTCCCTTGAAAAATTTGGGTTCGCCCTGGTATTACGAATGCGCCTTCCCCCATTTCAGTGTGCCCATCTCCAATCCTAAACGACAGAGTTCATCAATTTCTGATGGCCACCATGGCCTGGGGGTTCGACATCCCTCCAGCCCGAGCATTCCCCCACAATCAACAAAAATATTCAGAGGAAACGGCACCTGGATGGCTTCTCGGGCAGATGGTACGCTCGCGACAGCACCTGCTCGCTTTCCTGCTTCATGCCGGCCTAGAGTCGGTCGATGTTCAGCGACCGCTAGCCGAAACGGTAATAATTTCCCTAAATTTGATGCGCTACCGAATATTGTAAAATGGATGATGCTTTAGACCCCACCAATTGTCGCGACCACGACTACCGCAATCGAGTCGGAAGCCATCGAAAGCCACGCCTCTAACCTCAACTTTCTGATCACGACGTCTCTCATGTTCATTGTGATCCTTTTAACGTTGCTCCTCATCTTCCTCTGCACCCAAAATGTCGCCAATTGGACCCGAGTAGTCAGGGGGAAATGGCGGCATCAGGCCTACAAAAAGGTCAACACACCGGACGCGATCATGTCCTCCCAGTGATAGCCGAAGAAAACTAAAAACTAATCTAAACTAAAATCTACAAAACGTAGTTAGTTGCTAACAAACGGCACAATGGCGCTTCGGCACGACACGTAAGTCGCCCCGGCACGGCAACCCAAAAAAATAGAATGTGACACGAGCATGTGCAATTTTGATTACGGGTGATTCTTTATAATAAATGCTTGATAAACATCGCAAGAGCAATAATAGCATAACCGGATTCATAAGATACCCGAGTAGTATTGAGACAAGATGAACAACAGTGCGACAAAAATCAACAATTAAAGAAAGATAATCTGGAGAATTCGCGCCGAAGCATGATCGACGACGCTTACAGTCTTCCGATGAAGTCGTGGTGGTCCCATTTCTATAAAAAAGGACATTATTCTATATTGACCACACGGCTACCAAAACTACCATTAGAACAACCCTGGCCTCAAAAATAAGCAAAACCTGAAAACTTACAAGAACATCTTCAGGCAGCATTGGACTATTGTGGACGATATGTGGCGTGACTTTATCACCGAAATCGAGTCCACGAAGCAGTTTAGGGGTGAGCCTGAAAAGACAAAGTTGCAAAAAATGTGGCCAATTGCTTACAGGAAATATTGTGTGTTCTTCAACGTGCCCGTGTTGCACAACAAATCAACCATCATATTGAAGACGGCGCGCTCGTTTTTCGGGTCCATTCCTGGAAAATCGAGATTGTGGGTAGTGGGTTGAATCACATACCTTGATTGATCTCGTCGACGCATCGAAAAGGCACCGGGCAAAGCTCTTGGAGGGCAAACAAGTAGAGGATCGTCGACACCGAACGCTCTCCACCGGATTGTGTCTCAAAACGGAATGATAATGTTAAGCAAAAGATGACAACCTTATCGTCCAAGCGGCGCATTCGTTCGTGTTCGCGGAAGGAGACGTTGATGCCAATTCCATACTTTTCGACATCCAGCTGAAAAGGAGACGTTTTTCAGTGGCGTTGGGTTCCAAGTTGGGACCAATCCTGTCTTGTGCAGAACTTACCAGGAAACCTCCCCAGCTCGAAGTTGGACTTTGATTAGCCATATAGCCTATCTGATGCAGTTTTTCACGCTGATAACGATACCGATATTTATTTTTGCCGAGCGCCACAGGAACATTGTTAAAAATCGATTTAAAGTTTTGTCATGTTTGGCAGCCCCGCCTCAAAGCCCCTCCCGACGGGGGAAGGATCCATCGGCGGCGTGGTGTAGTCGGCAAGTACTTGGCCTACCAATCTAGAGGTCGCTAGTTCGAGTCTTGCCGCTGACGACTTTTTTGCTTTTTGCTTCAAAAGTGCTGTGAAGGTCCTACAAGTCATCAAGAAATATGGTTTTAAGTTTTTTTGAACTTTTGGTCACCAATTCAGGTTGCTCGATTCGATTTCTCGGAAAGACTGTTTTTCAGCCGAAGACATTTGGAATTTACGGTGGATCCCCAACTATTTAATGCACCAGCCACTCTTTTAAAAACTTTTTGAAAAAAGGAGAAGGAAATACTAGGTTCTGTCTTTAAGTTTTTTTTACATCTTATGTCAAGCTTCATTTCTGCACCAAGTTAATTAAGCGTTTTGAGGTCATAAAATTCATGAGGATTATCGAGACCTGTGGTTCGTTGTAGCCATAACTACCTGAATTAGCGACCAAATGTGCAAAAAAAACTTAAAAATATTTTTCTTGATGACTTGTAGGACCTTCACATCACTTTTGAAGCAAAAAGCAAAAAAGTCGTCAGCGGCACGACTCGAACTAGCGACCTCTAGATTGGTAGGCCAAGTACTTGCCGACTACACCACGCCGCCGATGGATCCTCCCCCGTCGGGAGGGGCTTTGAGGCGGGGCTGCCAAACATGACAAAACTTTAAATCGATTTTTAACAATGTTCCTGTGGCGCTCGGCAAAAATAAATATCGGTATCGTTATCAGCGTGAAAAACTGCATCAGATAGGCTATATGGCTAATCGAAGTCCAACTTCGAGCTGGGGAGGTTTCCTTGTTAGCCATGGTTCCGAATAACGTTAAATTTGCGAAATCGCGATTTTCTGATTCTATGAGCTATTTAAGCCAGGAAAACCATTGAAAGTGGCTTATTTTGGGCCTTTCTCGTTCTTAGCGTTCGGAAAATCTCGGTTCCGCAATTTGGGACGCATATATGGAATCAGCATAAATTCCGCACAAGTCAGGCTTCGACTCCAATGTTAGAACTCCCGAGGACACTAAACAACGCATCCTTGTGGGATGACGAACATATATTTGAGTAACCTAAAGTCCCTACGCGGTTGGTATCCTCCGGCTTGATAAGCTCCACCTCGCCACGCCAACCCATCTTCTTGAAGAACGTCGTGAAGTTGTCCGTGATCTTCTCGATGAGCTCATCGACTCGGCTTCGCCATCTGTAACGAAATATTTTTTTCGCTGACCCAACTCTCTATTATTTTGGAATTCTTCAGAATCGTGATACGATGCACCGAATTAAAAAAAACACAGATTACAGCGCTCGCAACTCCCCCAGCCAATGCATTGAAGCCCGGGTCGAAGAGTAATAACTCTGAGCAAATCCCCTGCGCGGGAATCGGCTGATCCCCCGAAACGAGAATCGTCGGGTGGGCGGTGATGGCCTGTTAGGCGAGCCCTGGCCGGTCACTTACATGGCCACCACCTACAACCAGATGAACCCGCTGATCATCGCCGTATTGATTGGGTGCGGTGCTGCATTTTCCATCGAACATTGGGTTCTTTTTCTTTGCGTGCCGTAACTTTTGCAGGTCTATAAAAGAGATGCGGTCACCGCCGTCAGCACGCGGATTGACGCAGCCACGCTAGCAAAGATCGAAACGGTATGTTGATCTGGCTAACCATCGCTATATTGAAATTCTAGCACAGCTGAAGCTTTAGATTTGCGCTGCCCTCCCGACAGCGGCCCAAAGTGCATGCTTGGCAATCAAAGACGCGATTAACAGCCAGGAGTCGGCGCAAGACCGGCACAAACTCGTTGAGTTTTCGCCTAATAAAGGGAACGATTTCATAGATCAAACAAGCCGTGCAGAGCGTTCGAGACCCGGCTGCCCTGGTGGCTCTCGAAGATGCGCAGATGAAGATTATCGGACTCGTACCAGAAGGCAACTGATGCTGCTTAATAAAAGTTGTGCACAACTCCACGAGCGTTCGTTGGATCCCGAGGAAATAAAAAATACATAGGTGTTGATCATGCTGGAATCGTCAAGTGACACTACAATTTTTGGCCACACTTTTTGATCCTGTCTTCAATCACTCAGCCAAAAAGCGGTAGTCAAGGACTATGGTGGTACCGGGCTGACAGCGGGGGAACACTTTTTGTTTTCTCATCAACCTGTTAATAAAAAGTACTGCATTTTTATCAGGTTTTTCCTAGTTTTGCAATGCTCGAAAGTTGCAAAAAAAATATTTTCAAGATTTTAAAATTCCGAAAATTAAGCGCCTTTTGGGCCATTTTTTAAACATTTTTGACCACCCAAAAGGCAAAATTTTTTATAATTTATACGAGTTTTTATATCTATAAAAACGGTGTAAAATGTTATAAAATGCTGTCTATTTCATTACAGGACCGTACGTGGTCACTGGAACGATTCGGTCCCCTGCCCCCAGTAGCCGTATGGCTCCAGTGGAATCTCGAAAATCCATGCATAGTCGGATATTTTTACGAGGCATCAATGGGCGAACCTCTCACCCCTGTTTGTGCCGTGGCCAACGAACCGGCGAATGCGGGCGATGGGTGAGCAATTCGAGCAAAATTGAGGGTCCCGATGCGCGCCCAATTTACCGCCGGAATCCTACGGGAGCCCGGGCTAGTGGTCACGGAGAGCGCCGTGAGGAGGAGTAGAGAATAAAAACCCTATGACAAAAACTCCATCGATGCCAAATCGAGTGCTTAATGTCGAGGCCGTGGCCAGTTACGGCGGCTTCTGCTTTGTCAACCTTCCTCTAGTTCCGAGGGCTATGCTTTGAAATGGGTGTTTGTAAGGGTTTGCCGATCGCGGGTGATGCGTCACCTAATAGTTGGGCGCCCATCATACTGGTTCCACTCCCGTCACCCACCATTATCCAATCCAGGGCCTTATTAAAAGTCGAGCGGATCGGCTAGAACAAGGTCAGTGCGCATTCCCAGCTACCGTATTCAGGCTAATATTCCCAGGATGAGACTTGAAATTATTCTATTTTCTGCGATTTTCGTTTTGGTCATTGGACAAGAGGCGCCTGGTGAGCCTGACATTACGGAAGATACAAAGAAAAAGATCGAGGAGGTTAGTGGATTAAGATATCATACGCTACTAAGCATATTTTAGGAAGAAGCCGCCCTCAGTCCCGAGGCCAAAGACTTTGTGAATAAGGTGAAGACGGCAATTATGACTGTGCAAAATCAAAGTGGATCAGTCCCTCCAAGCCCAGATCAGATTGAGAACGCGGTAAGCGCAATACAGTTGCCACAAAACCCCGATACCGTTCAGCTCGGTACAATTCGTAGTGAATTGGAAACGAACCCCACCCTGAAAGCTGAAGTGGAGAAATTCGACCAAGACGTCAGTGCCGCGCTGGAGTCGGACGCCAACGTTGGGGAAAAGGTCAAAGAAGCGAAAACTATGGCCATGGTATGTGGAAAAAGTTGGTCTTAAGCATTGGGTGTATTAGAACGCCGTGAAGCCACAGAGAAGAAGGCGACAGGCAGCAGCTATGGATCACAAGATGCCGGAGCTCACACCGGAACAAAAGGCCTCAATTGACGAGGTAAAAAAAATTGCGCCCTCTATGGTGCCAAATTCATCTACAAGGTCATTGTAAGGCCAAATTTGCTAACTCAATTAAAATAACTAGAATTATTAAAATAACTTGAGGATCGCAGGAATAGACTAACTAGACTGTCCAAAGGTCAAAGCTATTCTTAGGCCATGGCCGCCCTATCTCAAGAAAATCCAGCTGCAGGCCAAATGGCGACGGAAATGAAGGCGATCATGTCAAATAATGCCCTTACGCATAAAGAGAAGATGGAGCAGGTTTGCAGAGCCTTCGAAAATTCAAGTAAACTTCCAGATGAAAACCCTGCGCAACTCGCAAGCCGATCCCACCGTGGTCAGCGCGCTCGACGCCTTTGAGCAGAAAATCCGCCAAATGCTACGCCCGGCTAATAAAGTTTAACCCTTGCAATTGGTATTGATGTGGCATAAATGATAAACAGATGTCTTGAGGGCAAGTCCAGATCTAGCGAAACACTCACGCCAGCACAAGCCGCTCGAGCTCGCCGTCGAATAGGGCCCTGCGTTGGATAGCCGAATCCCGGTCTGCCTCCATTTCGCGCTGCTCTCCCTTCAGCTCCTCCAACCGTTCCACGTCCTAGAAATATAGTCGGTAAAAAACAAAGCAACGTACCTTGATCGTTCCTGCCCCGGCCCCGCGAATCAGATTGAGGCGCGCCTCCTCGTCGGCAATTTGATCGTCAATTTCGCCAAGCGTTCCGGGAAGAGCATTGAGTACCTGCAACAGAGGGCATAAAACATCAACAAAAGAGCAAAGAGCATAAAACATCAACAAAAATGGGGGCATTGTCTCTTCATCTAATTTTAAGTTTACGCAGAAGGTACGTCCAATTATTGGCAATGGACAGAAAATGGACCCGGTTGAAAGCATACCGCGAGCTTATCATCAAACGCCTCACGACTGGCTTCGGGGATCTCGTTCCGGTCGAGGGTCGCAAAGCCGAGCAGTTTTTTGAGCGTCTCTCTAAAAAATCAACAGTTGTTATGAAAGCATACTTCGCTTCGTCAAATGCCGCCTTTTCGGTCGCGATGCGCCTCTCCTTCTCCTTCAGCTCGTTCTAAAACATCGGTTTCCGAGGGTAACCGAAGATTGAAGGCTCACAATTTTTGCTCGAATCCATTGGCGCGCCTGGTCCGCTTCGCTTTGCGCCTCCTCAACACGTTCACGAACGTGGGCCAACCGATGAATTGCTACGTTCCTGCGCAGCAAAAGCTTGCCAAGTTCCTTCTGCAAAATGAGTTTCTGAGAAGCGAGCGAATAGGTTACGCATTGCTTGGTGGTACGCGAGGCACGAAGGATGGCTTGCTTGACGCTTTCCGAAGCGATGTTCTTGAACTCCCTTTCTAAGGCTTCAACGTTTGGCTGGATACGTTGCACCATGGCAAGCCTGAAAAGTTCAAATGACGTCCTGAAATACCCCTTCCTGTTTGACATAAAGTTATCCTTAAAAGCATACTCGCTTTGCTTGTCTTCGAGAACGCTTTTCAGCTTGGATCCATCCTTCTGCAAGCGCAGCGTATCTTGCTAAAAGCTATCTTACTTGATAGAAAATATAAACAACATACCAATTTGGCTCTGATTTTTGTTCGCTCGCCGTTAACAGTTCTTCGCTCTTCCAATAGACCCTCCTTCTCGTCACCCAGTTTCTTTGCTTGGAGCCTCAAACTAAATTACAGCGAGATATGAGTATAAAATACAAGGAATACCGTCGAATTTTTTGTTCGTCGACTTGTTCATAACGAGTCGTGAGCGGTTTAAAGAATTCTTGATGGGCGGACGTCAGACGAGTTTGGTCGACAAGCACTTCATGCGAATACATGGAGACGGACCAGCTGACCTAAAAGAAGTTACGGTCAAATTCCACAAAGCAGTACTTGTCATTTGGTTGTTTTTGACTACCAAAAAATTATAAAATACTTTCTACAAAACAAATATTTTTTTTAGGATTACAGTTTTGTAATTAAAACAGTATTGGCGACAAAAATGCTATTACAATAGCTTAAATGTCATCATGCTGTTCCCAACGGAAATATCGGCGGTAGAACATATTTAGTCCATTCCAAGACCGCTAAACAATCAAAATCGCAAGGCATTACCTGATGATGGTCGGTGAAGATGCGGCCAAACGGCCATTGGTGCTTCATCACGTTGGCCACATCATAAAACCTCTCATCAACACGGGCATTTCCGATGTAGATTTTGTCCCACTAAAAAATAATTACTACGCGTGAAAGATAGGCACACCAGGCAACCGCGGGTTAGAAAGACGCGGACGGCGTCCGGGCAGTCGACGAGGTCCAGCATCGTGCCCACGATTCCGCTTTGGACTGCGACGTCGGGAAGCGCATTATCCGCGAGATGCCGCAACGTTTGTTCAATCTAAAAACAATAAATATTTTTGCAATGAACCCATGCGATCGAGAAAATCAAACCAAAATTGACCATTGGTGGTTCGACAACGGTCGTCGCGATTTTTGGGTGATGCTTGGCCATCTGCATCTCATCATCCTTACACCCGAAGATAAACGTGGTGCGGTCGCGGAAGTTCAAGGAGTTTTCGACCTTCAGCGAGTTCGCAGTGCCTGGCCGGATCGTGATCTGAAGTGGATAGATTTATAACCGAAAACAATTATTTTACATCAACCGATGGCACGTAGATGGGGCATTTGTAGCGGCCTTTATTTTGTAGGTATTCCCTAAAACAGCATGATTTATCGCCACCTTTAATACCGATATGCAGTCAAGGCGTATTGAGGTAATGTCTGCATGCGGCGCTCCAAGTTTGCGAAGTTGCGCGCCTGGACCGATTCGGCATCTGTAAAAAAACAACGTTGGAGAAGGCCAGATGACCCCGAAGATTTGCAAGATTAGAGAGACCATCACCGATTCAAGATTTCCTATCAAATTCCAGCACACCTTTCAATTGAGCCTCCAACTCCCGATTGTCTGCTTCCAGGCGCGTCACTTTGTCGGCAGATTCATCCAATCCGGCGGTCAATTCGCGTAGCTGCTCGGACAAATCCCGCAGGACTTTCTACAAAATAAAACCTGTAGTAGTAACATCTTATTTGATACCTCATAATGACCACGCTTATCACGCTCTTGCTCTAGTCGCTCCTCAATCTC
Organism: Mesorhabditis spiculigera; assembly: GCA_958295435.1. Lineage (NCBI taxonomy): Eukaryota > Metazoa > Nematoda > Chromadorea > Rhabditida > Rhabditidae > Mesorhabditis > Mesorhabditis spiculigera. Next base: position 1,368,579 of record CATQJA010002644.1, on the reverse strand, counting down.
CCTACACTCGGCCTCCAACTTTTCGACCCTAAACACAATCCATCGGCCAATTCGAGAGCCGACGTTTCTTGAATATGAAAACAGCTGTACAGGTTTTTATAGCAACGCCTAAACTTAAACGCATACATACCTTTTGCACCAACCCTGCCGTTCCTCCCGCGCCGTAGCCAGTCTGTCCTTGACGTCCTCCATCTGAACAAAAAAAATCCTTAAAAAGAGTAACTGGGATTACCTTATTGATATACCAATTAGCATCCACGTTATCGTTAACCTTCCGCACACTTTCTGCGATAGCTTTGCCCTAAAAATGAACAAAAGTTGCATTTTTCTGAGCCTTCGTAAACGTTATCAAACCGCTCACCAGAAGTTTCTCAGCCTCCTCCACGGCTTCCAATTGTTCAGTGCTTTTCTTCAATAATCTGTTAGCTTTCTCTTGTCCCTTTTCCCTATCAGCCATCTGCTTCTTGATCTCATTTGTGTCTTCCGAAGCCGCTTCATACTTTGCTTGCGCATCCTCGAAGGCCTAAAGGAGCGAGTTGTAGGCGGCGTCAAGAAAAACCCACCAATATAACGCGCTTTTGCTCTAGCTTCTGGCGCTGCACCTCCATCATCTTTCGCTTCTTGTAGTGCTCAACCTTCGGCTCCAATAAGATCATCTGGTTCTTGCATTGCTAAAAAAAAGGTAAAAACACTGTCTCAAAACTCGATACCTCTAATTTGCTCTCGCAATCTTGCACTGATTTCTGGAACTCTTTTTCCTCCTTCTTTTTTGTCAGAATTTCCTCGTGCTGCTCGAAGAGTTTCACATCACCAGCCTAAATTAATGCGTGCCCAGTCATTTATGAAAAGTAACCTTCTCCGTGTTCTTCAGCAATTCTTGAGGATTTTGGGCAGCGAATCCTTTGACCTTATCTTGCGGTAAGAAAGTGCATGGGTTTTCGATCTGAAGAATTTGTGATCAGCGAAACTGTGCAAACCTGGATATTCAGATTATGGGCTTTCATAATGACGGCTTGCTTCGATACCTTCAAATCGTTGAGGAAATATAGAGGGGCCTTTTCTGATCTCTGAAGGTAGATCCGGAAACGTGCTTCGCCCCTATCGTGCTTTGAATCCGCCCTAAATATATTTCTATCAAATATCAAACAGGAGGGCTACACTGTGATTTCGGCATAACCGTGTTGGCATCCGATCTTGATGTAGTCGGTGAGCACTTCAGATCGTCCGAGTAGCTAAATCAAGGTAATACGTCGACATCAAAGACCAACCTTTGGGGAACCTCCGACGGCTAGACAAATCCCACAGATAATCGAGCTTTTACCCGAACCATTCGGGCCAATGATCAGGTTCAGGTTGGGTCCCGAGCCAATATAAGTGTGCTCGAAGGTCCTGCATAAAAAAAAGAAAAATCATCCAAAGAAGCAAATTTACAGAAAATTGCAGAGTTCAATTGTCTTGATGGAACCATCCGGGAAATGCTCGCCCTCGAACGCATTCCGTTTTAGATGGGCAGCACGTGCGGATGGCAGGGCTTCACGAGCTCGAGGCCGGGCTCCAGGCTGTCCGTCCGGCATTGAAGCCGCTAAAAAAAGTGTTGAAAAGGAAAGAAACGAGAAAAAAGGATCTGATTACATAAAAATAGCGTAGAAAATCGGCGTGCTCAAGTTGGTTGGTTTCAAGTACAATCTTTGTTCTAAGTGTAGATAATCGAAAGTCTAAATCAATATATGGAAAGACCAGTTGATTACAGCCACTTCGCGACTGCAATCAGCTGGCCTTCGTGCAACCTTTCATAGCCTACACCAGCACATCATGCACTGACCGTTTTTTTAAATCGATTTTTAAAAAGGAAAATTAGCTTTTTGGGTTCTGATTTTGATTATTTTCGACTCAGCAGGGACCATTGGTTTTCAAAAGTTGAGACCTCGGCCCTAGCTCCTTCCCCCTTCGAGTTAAATTCGGCTTCAGGCACAAAATTATTACAGTTGATGATAAAAAAGTTATAAGAGCCTTTCCCATTCGGCCGCAAGGGCAAAAAGGGAGCGCCCGCGGGTGCTTTACCAACCAAGGAGATTTTTTGCTGATGATTTGCGAAATCGGGTTGCTAAAGAGAAAGAAATTATCAAATTTTCAGAAATCGATTACGATATGTTTTCTCAGAGGTGTAATTTGTTGTCGCTTGTCCGCCCTGAAATTTTCGTCAGCCGCTTTGAAATCCTTTTTAGTTTAGTGTTTTTTTCGTGCTTCTTTCGGTTCCCCCATATCGTTTATGGGTTTTTCTTTTCTTCATAGTTAGCAAATTTCTGATGGCTGCACTTGACCGGGTTTCTGGTTCACTCTAGTTTCCCCCAATTTCCCCCTTCCTCAGTAAATAATGTTCAATCCCAATCCTTTTTTTCTAGGATAGCATGGCTGAAGAAAAAGCGGTGTCGCTGCCGAGCGAACCAAGCTCAGCGAGCGCTAAAGAATCGCCGCCTCTCGGCGACACTGATATGAAACCTCTTATAAAGATGGAGACCGACGGCCAGAATTCTCCGGATCGGCATCTGGACTTAGAAGCGAAGTGTCCGATTTGTCTCGGGTTTGTTCTGTTGCTGCGGACGAAAACTAATTGTTTAGCGTCCCTAACGATCCATCGGTTCCCGGCGGGTGTGGTAACGCTCTTGGGCACCGCTGTTGCTACAGTTGCCTTCGCAGGTTTGTGTACTTCCTGGGCTCTGATTTTTTTTTAGATGGTTCAAGACCAACCCGACCTGCCCTGTGTGCGGCATCAAGTCCACTTTCATCAAGCATCAGCTAGATTCGGGTGGAGTGATGTATGTTTCTTCTAAGAATTATATTTATCCCAGCGTTCATACTCTGTGGGAGATCACTTATTTTTCAGCGAAACGATTGAATCACTCCAGGCACAATTTTTCTCCGAACAGATGGCGCTAGAATCGAAGGTAATTAAAATGCCGTGATTGAACTTTCGTTTTCAGAATGTCCCGCTCGACAGTGAAAAATTTGCTTTGCGAAAATACTACAATAATCTCCTCGGGCGCCTCGAAAGTCACGATGAACGGTATTTTTCGTCACTTGGTTAAATTCTTTTGCTTTTAGGGTCGCCAAAAATCAAATGTCACGTTTTTCGGACAGAGCCCTCAATGCCATGCGAAAACGGGTTGGTCTCTACGTAAATTGGCACCAATCCTGGTTTTTAGTTGATTGACGCGATTTCCAAAGTCAGTTTGTTGCAACAAGCATGTCAGGACGGCACCATGACGCGGTATCAAGTTGTTTTTGGCAAGAATTTATTTTTAGAGCGGACCTGAGCGCCGATCCTTATTTTCGTTCAATGGTTTACGATCTTCGGCTTGAGCGGCACGAATTGGCTCCTAACCGGCTGCGGAGAAACTACAATCCGGAGGTAGAGAGTGGCTCTATTTTTAAATGTTTTTGTGTTATAGGTCTTTAAAAGGAATGGCGAGCCTCAGCGACTGCTAGAATGGTTGCGGCATGAATTACCAGTGGCTCTCAATCAGCTCGACGGATCGATCAGGGATATCGATGCTAAAATCGAGGCTCTACTAATGGCTGTCGGCCGTGGACATATCAACGCTCCTAGCTTTGAGGTTATTATTTCAACTAAAAAAAACTCTAGCACGACGGGGAAAGGTCTGATCCGTGCGATAGTTACATCATTCGGAAACCCTTGAAGCGACGAGTTTGCAATGCTTCAGTTATTTTGCAACGATTCTCAAAACTCTTTATTTAAACGCGCCGTTTTACAACGCATTGAAACCATCGAGGAACAGCCTCTGTATCTAATTAGCGGCAGCATTTGCTCATTTTGATTGGATAAACTGAGGCACATTTGCTCGTATGCAACCCCGAACCGCAAAGCGATAGAACACCTTGTAAAATAGCGGGGTTGAATAAAAACAGGGTTTTGAAGTTTGTTGCAAACTCGCCGTTTCAAGGGCTTTCCAATGGTGCGCTATCATTCCAGTCCACACTTCTGCATCGGGTTATAGGGGTGTTTTTTATTGGGATTGGTTTTTACACGATTACATTTTTTCAGCAAGCTTGCAAGCGGGTGGAGATCCCTCAAGACGCGATACCGCCATTTTGTCATGAGTTCTTTGAATTCGCATCGTCTCACCTCTCCGCACAGCTGTGGTTTGAGAACGGCGTCTATCGGTAACCATCCTCGAGGCATTAGCCACGCATATATTATATTTTAGCCATCGTGAAGATACTACCGTGCAACCATTGGCACAAGAACAGCGAGAACGCGCATTTGAAGTAATTGACTTGGATGGTTGGGTTTTTAAGTAGCTTTAGAACCGTTCTTTTTAGACCTTAGCGATGTGGAGCTACATGCTGCCAGAGAGCCAGATGCCGATATTGAAATTATCAATGTAGCCCCTGCGCGTACCCCGCCCAACCGCAGCGATCGACCGCGTAAGCGGCGCTCGCGAAAGGTACGATTCGAGCAGCTTCTTAATATTCGTGGCAAATTTTTTGAAGTATTGCGTATAAGGATTCATCTGAATCAATATCCGATGACTTATTTTATGATCTTAACAACAAGTTTGAGGCAAAAAGGGCTAAATTCTCTCTAAGGCTAAAAAGAGTCTTTTTTTTTTAGAAAGGGCTTTTGGTTTTCGCCAAAAGAGATGAGTTCTTGTACCAAGAGAAGAATGCTAAATTCCTTTCAATCTCTGAAAAATACTATAAAATGTGGGATCAACCGAAAGCTGCTAGAACCTTATTAAGAGGCACAGCCGTAGTTTTTAGCCATTTCAGCCTACAAATATTTTCTGATGTATTTCCACTTTCTTGAAATTGATCTGTAGACTAAATCTACTATCTACCCTTGGCCGTAAAAATTTACATAAATAGGATAGTACCAAATTTATTAAGACTTCAATAGCCAGCAACTTTTTGTTGTTCCCCAGTTTGTGGCATTTTTCCGAGTATGAAAGGAATTAGCACTTTTTGTTGCGACGGGAATTATTTCTCAGGGTTACCGTCGAAGTGACTCATCGGATGCGACGTTCGATGGTGGCGTACCGGCTCATCTGATTGAACCTTACTTGGTCGGCGATTATTTTCAAATTCCTGTTACTGAGCAAAAAATGATTGTGGTTTGGCACTGGACTGCTGGCGGGGGGTAAACCAAAATTTTTCATCTGCGTACGGCCCGATAACAAATCAATGTTTTTATAGTATTTTCTAGTTTTTGTGGATATAAAAAACTGCAAAGAATTATAAAAATGTATGAGTTCGCGGGGGGCGAACTTTTTTCGGCCCAAGCCTAGATTTTTTATGTAAATAGTTGAATTGTTTCTAAACTGTTTATAGCTATTGCTAAGCATAAAACTTTACAACATTTAATAAAAAAATCAATTTTAGGTCGAAAATGCAATCTTTTCGACCAAAAATGACCAAATTTTCGACTTTTGCAAGCGTTTTTCTAACTTTTAAAAAAGTTTATCCGATTCAAATAGGCTTAAATTTTGCGAAAAACAAAGTGAAAACACTTTATGGGGTAAATATACGGAATTGACACGCGTTTTCGCAAAATGGAAAAAGGAAAATTTGAGATTTGGGCAAAAAAGTCCCCCCCTCCCCCGAGAATACGCAAGAACCTCGAAAGGCTTCTTAGTCCTTAATGCTTAGTTCCCCCTGCTAACAGCCCAGTACCGCTTGTTGGACATGTACACGTTTAGAACCCGCGCCAGTATAATGTTTCGCGGCCGCCAAAGCCGGTGTTCAACAGTCTCGAAGACTTTTTGCAGGTGTGCTTTCGTTGAGCTCTTATTTTTTTTCAGCAGCTGCAGTCGAATCGAACCACCCATGTGGGACGCTATGAACACCGGTCTCCCGAAGTTCTTACCATAGAAGATGAGGCCGACGAACCGGGCCCCAGCCATGGGGTTACGTGGAGAAACGACTTTGATGGCTTGAGGAATCCGTCGAGTAGCTCGTTGTCGGCGGTACGTACTTTCTTCGTTTGCATCTAAGGCTCAATACTGGTAGCGGGGACGAAATTGAGTATTTTAGCCGGAGTTCCACGGAGACGGGGATTGTAAAACGCGGAATTATGCGGTCGTGGAAACCAGCACTTGAATATGGGCGGTCGGATGGGTTATAATTCCCTATATTAAAAAGCCTCGAAAACCCCGGATATACGGTATTTTGGCTTGTATAAAACGGGGATTTTAGCCAGTCCCAACGGCCAATTTTAAAATCCCCGATTGCGACGACTCCATAATTCAGCAGATTTTCCTATTTTTAAAAATCCTTGATTTGAGGCGAAATCCCCGATTTTTTTCCCCAAGAACCCGCTACCAGTATACGGCCGATCTAATGGCGTTTTGCCCTCAAAGCACTTGCTTGATTTTATAACGTCATTTATTTGCAGAATGATGCCTCTCGTGAAGAAGAAAGCCGTTATCCCTTGGGAGATGAGCGACAGCGAAGGGATTACGAAAAGAAACGGTTCACTGAGTCTCTCTTGGACGGGGATTGTCTGAAGATCACTGCAAACGAGTACAACGCCATTCTAAGAGCGTATAACGAATTGGGCTCCACCGAAGAATTCCGTGAACGGCAAGGAATTCTGGCTTTTGCGTTCACTTTTTTTATTAGATTTATTTCTGCGCTTCGTTCGTCCGAGGCTGCTATTCGTTCCATCTTGGATGATGTTTCATCACGAGCTTCTCAATGTTCTCAAGCCGCCTGTGAGCCGATTGTGAGCAACTTTATGTGTCTTTAGCACCCCGCCCTTCGACATCGACTCAGCAACATGCACCCCGGGGAGGAACGGAAACGGGTACGTTTAAGGCTCAGATGTGACGGGCTGTTTCTGGACTATTAGCGGGGTTTTTTTGTTTTTCCAGCTATACCTATTGTATTACCTGTTGATAATGTATAATGTATTTTTGGCAGTTTTCGACACTGTAATTCCATTCAAAAACTACTACAAAAACTATTTTTATATAATTGACTGATAAATGTCATAAAAGGGTTCATATTTTGCTATGTGGTCGTCCGGGATTACCGGGCTAATTTGAGTTTCATCGCTGTGAAAAGTTACTCCCCCCGCTAACAGTCCAGTACCAACCGGCGATAGATCACATGCAACTTGATTTTTCTAGTCTCGTCAGCGTCGCATCCCTCCAACAGTCGCTCCCAAGGGTCCCAGTCACCGGCAGCATACCATCGTCAAGGTATCATTTTTGTGGAGACCTTATCTCCGATTTTTAGCGGCCCCACCGCCTAGTGCTAATGGTGTCGCCGAAGATGGATGGCCTAGAGCTCTGATGGAGGACCAGGACGCCGGCCCACGCCGCTCGAAAAGGGGACGTCGTGATTTGTGAGTTTTTCGTTCGATTCGATGGTCGACTCCTTTTTTGGGGGATATGCCGTTTATTTTTTAGGGACTCGGCTGACGACTACCTCTACGTCGACATGCGCCCTACGGAATCCACACATCATGGTTAGAATTTTTGTTTTTTTAATGTTGTGTTTAGAAGATCTCGGCCGACGCCCTCGTTGATACTAGTTATGCGCCCACTTCGATTTCAGTTACGCTTTTAATTGTTAGATAAAGTTGATTTATATTAACTGTACAAGATTCGGGAGATCGTAAACTACACGGCCCGTACCCACCTTTACGGTCCACAAAGAGGAAAATAAAGATTGTTTTCATGGGCAAAAACAATTTTCCACCCCTTTTTGATGATAAAGATGAGGACGAGGGGTTTTTTAGTGTCGGCGGGGTTTCCAGTTGGGATGAGGCCTATCTTGCCCGGGGTTTTACTCTGGTTTCGAGGTACTTGAGCCGACCAATTTTTTTCGGCGCACGCCTAGAATTTTTTTATAGTTTGCGGATGCCTTTTTTCAATGCAAATGCACAATGTAGGCTGGCCCCAACTTCAACCCCACGCGACACTAAAAACGCCTGCTTGTAAGCATCTAGGCGCCCTAAAAGGGGGTGTTCCCGTGACCGGGCCAGACATTTTTCTTTCATGTGATTTCAGCTTGGCGATCTTTGCCTATTGACGGTTTGTTGTTGGGTGGCAATGCTGGGTCGGGTCCCGGCGCGGTCCCTGTTGGATCAATAGCGTCTGCGTCTCGCCAGTCACCATGCTCTACCCACATCAGCTGATCTCGAGGCTCTCCCCCGTCTCTCGTCACATGGCAACTGCTGGTCACTCCTCTCGCCTACCAGTCCCACACATTGCTTGTCGACGGCTGATTTTGTTTGTTAGCGGCAAGGTTTCGGTCTACGCCTTCTCTTTAGCTAGCTTAGTTTTGCGTTTAGGCATATTCTACCTGCACCCGATAGTTCATGCGTCCAAAAGGTGCCTTAGTATAGCATTTTTGTTCCGGTGATAAGCAGCCAAAACCGAGGCCCGACACACTATTCTATTTTTTCTGTGAATGTAGGTTTGGGTTACCACATAGGTTTTTCCGATTAGATTTCACTCTTGGTCAAACTGTAGCTAAGCTGATACGACTGTATCTCGGCTCGCCGTCATACTAAACGGCTGTAAAGTATGCCAAAATACTCCGCATATAAAAACGAAGATTTTGGTATACTTTACACTCCCTTAGGCAAACAGGGAGCCGAGCTGCAAAAGTTCTGAGTGATCTGCATCCATTTCGCAACCAAAATCTTGCGCAACAATCCCCCCCATTTCGTTGCATTGAAAAATAGGGCGCCGTCGAGTCGTCGATTTGGGAGTTGGGAAATTATGTCTTTCCTCCGGGTCATATATGCTCGGCCGACGACGCTGGGTCACATCGAAAATCGATACGTTTGTGCTGTCTGCGCCCCAGTTTGAATCATTAGAAGGTGCGGGGGTCACGCGCCGATTGTGCGCGCCCAAAACAGGGTATTTAGCCGACACAATCGCGACCCAGTCATTTTATCAAGCTCCGTTCCACGCCACTCAATGCCATTCGCCTGGTTTGCCCCCCACCAACAACCCGACAGCTGGGCGCTCAGCTTGCTTCTCTTTTGCTTCATGCGCTCTGTCCCCCTTCTGTCTTCCCCACCCCGACTTCTCGAATTTTTCCCGCCAACCAGCCGTGTATGCCCGAGAAACGCGTGGTGTATTTGTCTATCTCAATGTGCCGGGGCAGGCAAGCGGTGCCGGCGAATTTTTGAGATGCTCTCCCAGATTTCCTAGACTTGTTTGCGGGCGTTTAAACGGTTTCGCGTATGAAATGTAAGGTTGCCCGGCTGGGCGCCCTTGCCAATTACGATCGGATATAATCGGCAGTTCTTGCGCATTATCGGGGGAGGGGGGTATCGGTAGGGAAAACCGAACTTTGTTTTTGTCTAGGTCTAGAAATTTCTGGTAACTTCAACTGTTCTAATTGTTTTTACTAAAATAAAACTATATTTCAACTCCAAAACCATATAAAAAGTTAAAAAGAAACTAAAAACTATCCTTTTTACGTTTTTTTTTAAAGTTTGGTGAAGTTTTCGCGCTTAGGGATAGTAAAAACCATTAAGAAACACTTCCAGTGTTTAGATCTGAAAAATTAGATCCCAAGAAAAAAGCCCCCCCCCCCCGATAATGGGAAAGCACTTGAGGGGCTTCTTGCCGCCGCGTTCGCCTATAATTAATATCAAAGTTTTTGTTGGTGAGTGGCCTTGTGCTTTGGTAATTTCTTGCACAAGAAGTCTTTCGCAACCCCGCCCCCTCTAACATGTGCTGCTCTTATCGCATCTACTGTACCGTGAAAACGCGTTCGATTTTGTTCATTTTAGGAAAGAAGCAACTCTAATACATATCTTCTAGAACCGACAAGCATCATGAAGTGGCAGTACAAGGAGGAGAACAACTTCGAAAAGCGTCGCGCTGAGGGGGACAAGATTCGCAGGAAGTACCCCGACCGCATTCCGGTAAGTGATCGAAGGCAATTTGCGCCAAGATTGAAATGGCGGACATATTTTAGAGGATATGATATATAAACTTAGCTCCAACGATCAGGGTATTTTAGGTTATTGTCGAGAAGGCCCCGAAGTCGCGCCTCCGTGATTTGGATAAGAAGAAATACTTGGTGCCCTCGGACTTGACTGTTGGCCAGTTCTACTTCTTGATCCGAAAGAGGCAAGTCAAAATTAACAACGGTAGCTATAAAAACTATGTACAAACAAGGATGCCAATGGAACGTTTAGGATCCATTTGCGGCCTGAGGACGCGCTCTTCTTCTTCGTCAACAACGTGATCCCGCAAACAATGACGACAATGGGCCAGCTGTACCAGGATCATCACGAAGAAGATCTCTTCCTCTACATCGCCTACAGCGATGAGAGCGTCTATGGTGCCGATCAATAAACACCCCCGGAAATCACGACCTAACTCCAGGCTGATACTGGCTATCAAACTGGATTTCTCGCCCCGCCGCCCTCAAATACTTTTCTATACGTGGTCCCGCTGCTTTCATAAACACCCTTCAAAAATCGACTAAAAATTGTAAAAATTTAAAATGCACAAAAAAAAGACTCGCCCCGCGAGACCCCCAATACCTTCCCCCCAATTGGTCAATGTTCGCTGATTTCACGGAAGACCGGGTGACTCTTGTATTTTTTCACCTGCCAGCCCTCCAATCCCCCACTATAACAGTGTACATACGCCTTTGACAATCATTTTAAAATTCCGTCCTGTATGATCCGCTTTTTGTGAATGAATAAATTTGTAGAAGGAAGGATCGTACTTTTGTCCAGAACAGCACTTCACAAGAGCAGCGTTTTTTCCTGGGTTGTTTGATCGAGGGATTTTGGACAAACATGTACCTGTAATAATATCCTACCCTATAAGTCACAAAATAACAAACAAAAACAAAGTGATATCACCGCCTTCTTGATGTAAAATAAATGGTGCCGAACTGTTCGCAGGGGGGAAACTAATTTTTGCCTTTCCGTGTCTTTTTACCTGTTCTTAATAAATACGTATTTTTACTATAGTGTTTTTCGTAATTATATTTTATATCTGGAAACTGCGCAAAATTCTATCAAATAGTTTATGCTTTGTTATATGACCGTACAGGAATGCTGGGAAAAATTAGTTTCCCCCCTAACAGTCAAGTACCAAAGTAATGAAGCCACCCTTTTTGGTAAGCGATCATATCTACCAAGCTCTAAAGTCAAGACTACATTTCAACAAGGCGGCCATCCAATAAAATCTCTACACGGCCTTTCAGAGCGCGCACGGGAGGGGGTGGTCGGGGCGTGGTGTAGTGGTCTAAGGCGGCGGTTCAACCCCGAGACAGGGGACGCGAGTTCGGTTCCCGGGTTCGCAGGCCTCCGCATTTTCGTTTTGCTTTTTTGTGGAAAATGTTCATAGTGGAATGTCATGCCTCTAGACGAATCAAGAAGCATCCTATCACTTTCTTTCGCGAAGAATGGATGAAGAAAAAAAGCGGACTCATGCATATATCCAAATCGACCGCTGTTAAAATCATAACGCTACGACATTCTAAAAATGGTTGCGGCAGATAGAGCGAAGTTTGTTCTGTGTTCCTAGCTTTCAAGCAGATTCCAGAACAGCCAGTAAAAAAGTATTATAGCCAGTTGAAAATTTTAACAAAATTTCCATTGAAGCCTGATGTAGATGTCAAGGTGATACGATTTTGCACTTTATGCTAGTCTATAGTTCATCAAAAAATGCAATTGAGGCGCTATGGACAAACATTTAGTTTCCCTATGATACCCGTTGTCTTAGCTACCTCATTTTTTTCAACTTCAAACCGACCGGGCGCCCGATTGCCGTGTACGTTTCTCAGGAAACCTTGACCAAAAGATAATAGAAAAGATAGAACAGAATATAGAACAACAAAAATAGAACAGCTTCTGCTCTATTTTTCTGTACACTCAAGTAGATTATGAAATCTTCTTAGAAAAAAGTTATAGCCAGTTGAAAGTGGAAAAGATAGCACCCCTTAGCTTAACAATGCATTACGCGAGGGGTATTGGAGCGCCCCGTAGCCTAGCTCCCTCGCCCCCTCTCGTGCGCGTTTTTATTAAAAGATGAATCGTAGTGTCTATTATGGTCTCATGCGCGCTTGACTTGGAAGTAGCTGTTTTCGACGCTTTTTTCGTGCATTTTCGTCTCGGTCAGGCGAACCAGAATATTCCACCGATTTGGTCATCAAAGCTTTTCTAGTGTCTAACGTATCAAGAATGCGCCTTGTAGTTTCTAGCGTCGTTCCCCTGCATCGCGGACTGGGCGAGTCGTCAGGGTGCCCCGCAAACAATCACTGCCACGGCGGCTGTCCCCAAACAACTATGCTCTCCCGCTCTCTTTTATGTATTTACGCCATATCTGTGAAATGCGGACTCGTAAAACGTTGTATTTTCGTAGTCAAAAATGCAAAAATTAAAAACTACTTTTATGAAAGCCGTTTGGCAGATTGCCAGCTCCGGTTATACGTATTTAGTTGTCTTTTGTAGTTTCCGACACTTCGTTGTTTTTTCGGATCACGAATTTTGATTTTCATTTCGGTTCGGAGCTGCTTTACATGCACTTCAAATGACGATTCTATTAACTTATTTTAAAGGTTACCAGGGGGCCTGACAGAGAATGCTTCGTATTACCAAAGATCAGCAAAAACCTACGGCCGAGGCCAAGTCTGCGAAATCGCCGAAATCCAGCCCGAAATCTAAATCCTCATCGTGTAGCTCTTGCATGCCTGATTTATTTGCTAAGGAAATACATATTTGTACGCTTTTAAATTTTTAAATTTTTGTTTGGTTCTCACCGGGTTGCGCAAATTCATGGCCCATTTTTGCTTAGGATTAGACGATTAAGACCCATTGGGCGTTTTATTGCAAATTCCCGGGTTGCGCAAATTCATGGCCCATTTTTGCTTAGGATTAGACGATTAAGACCCATTGGGCGTTTTATTGCAAGATTTGGTTCTCACCGGGTTGCGCAAATTCATGGCCCATTTTTGCTTAGGATTAGACGATTAAGACCCATTGGGCGTTTTATTGCAAGAAATGTTTCGCTGGAAACGATACCTTTTACCCGGAATTTCCTATTTTTGTTGCCTCATGAATAACCTCCACCTCCCCAGCTTTCACCGAGGCAATATTTACGATGATAAAACGTCTTATTCATTGCGATCACCAGTTTTCTCGCAGTATAAAGCGTGTCCAATATTTGGCCCATTTCAACAACCCCGTCCTCCCCCTCAGCGATCGTCATTGATTTGTGGCCGGCCGCGGACCTTGCGCCTCCTGTCTCTTGCCGTATATTGAGTCATACCCCCCCCGTTTTTCCATGCCTCAACTGCCGTTCACATTTTTTTTTTAGCCGTTTCATGTTGACTCCGGTTCGCAATCGCCTCATCAACAGCTCGCTCATTTTCAGGTCAATACTTTCTTATCAGTGGCGCTGATTGGTTATTTTGCCACATAGTGGGTCCGCAATTGATTTCCGCGAATCCGAAGTGTTTTCCACTCACCGAATTTCTTTTTTCTATTTCGTGAATTGCGGCGTAGATTTCATCAATTTTTTTCAGAAGGATGTCGAAGCTCTTAGCCGGTGCCGATCTCCGCAAGGCTGACGGGTCCAAACACGATGCGAAGGAGCTTGAGGTATTCATATTCCATTTTTCCAGTGTTGTTTTGCAGGGTAAGGTCGTGGGTCTTTACTTCTCTGCTCACTGGTGCCCACCTTGCCGCCAATTCACGCCAGTTTTGAAGGCGAGTTTCTTTGAAGTTTTGACGTTGTACTCCGCTGCTTCCGAGCGTAGCGGGGATTGTGTTAGAAAATATTGGGCGTGATGATAGCTTTTGCATTCTAGGACTTCTACAACGAGTTGCACGAGGATGGCGAGTTCGAAATTGTGTTTGTCTCCTTCGATCGATCGTCGGACGACCTGAAAAAGTAAAGTTCTCTCGTTTTATTATGCGGTCTGTTTAGGTATCTGCAAGAGGCGCATGGTGACTGGCTGCACATTCCACATGGGGACGCGAAAATTCGGTAAGGTTTCCGATGAACTTGATAGGTTGTGAGCGTTGTCTGGGATCGCATTAGCATTCGGTTGAAAGCGACGCTGATGGAACGGTATTTATAAATAGATTTTTTAACGGCCTTGTAAAATCGTTTTTTTTCCAGAGAGCTTGCATCGAAATTCTCGGTCAGCGGCATCCCAGCATTCATCATCGTCAAGCCCGACGGAACTGTCATCACCAAGGAGGGCCGCTCCGACGTTCAGGTGAATACCCGCTTTCAATGCTCTGATACCATGTCCTTGGCTGTTATTAGGTACTACTTTACTTTTTTTTCCAGGGAAAGCCACCAAAACAAGCTCTTTCTGGCTGGAAGAAGAGTCTATAAGCGACCAACCCGCCGTCGAACAATGAGGCTGCAACTTATCGGACCCAAATAAATGAATAGCTGTTGACGTGTGTATTATTTAACGGTTATGTTCTTTTCCACAACAGCTTAACTTTTTACGCCAATTCAGCACGAATAAATTATTCTGCAAAAGTCTAATAAACACATCATAGGCTTTATCCACACGTGGTCGTTTTCCGGGCGTTATCAGCTTTTCAGTGAAGCTAGGACCATTTGTATTTTCGGGTGCGTATATTTCGGGCCATGGGGCGATAGATGGAAGGAACTTCGGGAGGGAAAAGAGAAAAAAAGGGATTGGCTGTTTGGTCTTTGGGAAAGAAGCACGGGGGGGGTGCAACCCTCCACTCGCGACTGCCGATCCGCTTCGTGCAGTTGAACCTTTCAACCACGGCAATTATATTGTTGCGATTCTTTTCCTGTTCGAAATCAGCAGCAATTTCATCGAGAATGGTTTGAAAATCTTAACCACAGAGCAGCTTTTTCATTCCTTCTCGTTTCAATTTTTTTCGACAAAACGGACGGATTATTTTCCCGGTGCCTTTCTATCCACACGCGACATTGGGTCGAATCGGTCCATACACGATTGGAATGGGGAGGAGAGTTTTGCCATACACTGCCCTGCCGCGACCTCCAAACTTTATCCACTGCCCGCAACGTGTCGCCATTTTATCTGATCCGATCGTTCTCTTTTTCAAAGGAATTATTGAGGAAAACGCGTCATTTTCAGGTAAAAATGGCGCCTCTTGCCCGTGGACGTTATGTGTTGCTGCTAACGAATCGAGTAAGCTTTTTGTAGACGAAAATTGTAAAGATCTATGGTCATTTACACACCGCGAGATTGGCTAGGTAACTTGCTATCTTTTTTGGGGGGTTAATACAGCGTTCGTGAATTCGGCGGAATTTCTTGCTACCAAATTTGAGACCTCGAGTTTGAATCCAGAAACTGATCAGCGATGTGTGGGCAATCGTTGAGCTCGCCCAGCATTGAACACTTTGTCCGCACGTGGTGGCCTGTCCCTCTCTTCGCGTCCCCGATCCCTGAACGAAATGTTCAATGCTGCCGATCAGCATCACCTCATCTTCCTGGCCTTTAGGCGGTGCTGTTAAAATGAACCCGGATCGTTGAACGATTTGCAACTCCTCTAAACAAAAAAAATTGCTCTGGACTCTTGTCTATTTAATTTCGTTCTTTTAGCTCCGCGAGGCTGGTGTACGAAATCTGTCGCTCTCTTCCCGACTTGATGCCAAAATCTACGAGAACGCCGAGGACGCAGTCAAAGACATTCCGGATGGTTCGAAGCTATTGGTCGGAGGTGGGTGAATTTATTTCTGAATTAATATTTACTCCAATTCAGGCTTCGGGATTTGCGGAATCCCAGAAAACTTGATCAATGCCTTGACGAAGACTGGCCAGAAGGGGTTAACATGTGTGAGCAACAACGCCGGCGTCGATAACTGGGGACTTGGCCTTCTATTGAAGACTAGACAGGTTATAATTTAAAGAAAAACAATTCATCTGGCGAATTTAGATCAAGAAAATGATCTCGTCCTACGTTGGGGAGAATGCAGAATTTGCGCGTCAATACTTGGCCGGCGAGTTGGAGCTGGAGTTCACGCCGCAGGTTCGTTTTTTACAAATAATTACGAGAAAGTTTATATAATACCCCGGTCGCTTTTCTAGGGAACGCTCGCCGAGCGCATTCGTGCTGGTGGCGCCGGTGTCCCAGCGTTCTACACACCAACTGGATATGGGACATTGATACAGGTAGTTTTGAGTCTTTCTACCCAATCGTTTTTAGGAAGGTGGATCGCCGATCAAATACTCGGCGACCGAGAAGATGAAGATCGAAATCGCTAGCTCACAGAAGGAGGTATGCGTAATGTGTGAAAGAAAGCTCTTGTCAAAAAATCGCTTTTAGTTAGCTAGATATAGCTTTGTGTTTTAGACACGCAACTTCAATGGCGTCAACTACGTGCTGGAGGAGGCTATCACCGGGGACTACGCGTTGATCAAAGCATGGAGAGCTGACAAACTAGGCAACCTGCAGTTCCGGTATTGCCATCAAGACTTTGCGATTAGTTTTATAGGCATTCCGCCGGTAACTTCAACAACCCGATGTGTAAGGCGGCCAAAATTACAATTGTTGAAGTCGAAGAGATCGTCGATGTCGGCGTGATCAAGCCGAATGACGTAGGCGCGAGTTCGGCTTTTTGAAGAATTGGCCTTAGATTCATATCCCATCGATCTACTGCCAGCGTCTCATACTTGGAAAAGACTACAAGAAGCCGATCGAAAGGCCAATGTTCAGAGAGGTCAGTTGGGGTTGATCGGTTATGATTGATAGAAAAGAAAATCTGGATAGCATGGTCTTGATGGATACATTTGATTTAGGAGGGCCCGGCCAAAGCGCCAATGACACCGGCTGCCAAGGTGCGGGATACGATTGCCCGGCGAGCCGCTCTCGAATTCCAGGATGGGCAATATGGTTGGTTTTCCTTGTCTACCTTTCAAAGAATTCTGGGGAACGCTCGCTGGGTCAATATCTTTTAGGAATATCTGAAATTTATTTTTCAACACATTAATTTAGTCAATCTTGGAATCGGAATCCCCACACTGACGCCCAACTACATCCCGAAGGGCGTCACAGTTCATCTGCAGAGTGAAAATGGGATCATTGGAGTGGTAGGCACTATATCGGCTTGCATTTTCCTTGTTTTTAGGGCCCATATCCACGTCGCGGCGAGGAGGACCCCGACTTGATCAACGCTGGAAAAGAGCCGATCACCCTGCTGCCCGGCGCGGCCATTTTTGGCTCTGAGGAGAGCTTCGCCATGATTCGTGGGTGAGCATTTGCTGGGGGCCTTCAGTAAACATAGTCGCGGCGCTCCAAAGCAAAATTCGACGCCTAGAAAAGACGGAGTTTCTCGTTTTTCTTCTTTGAAATGTGTATAGGTTAATTCGCCCGGCTTGCGGCCATCAAGTACCGTATTTCCTGTAAGACACCGCAAAAATCACGACTTCTAGTCGTAGCTGAATCGCAAATTAAAAAAAAGCGCAAAGTGATTTTTTAAGCTTTCTACGGTAACCTTGAGCGTTTTTGACAAGTTTGAATTGCTAAAAATGGATTTAATTTACTCAAAATCAAAGATTAATGAGGTAAACGATTCCTACAATAAATCCGCTGCCCGATGATTAAAAAAATGCGCCCCGGTTTTATTAGAGGAAATACGATAGCAGCGAAACTGCGCAAAAGCAAAGCTAATTGACGCAAATTTAGCTCACACATCGATATCACGCTGCTCGGCGCGCTGCAGGTCTCGGAAACTGGCGACCTGGCCAATTGGATGATCCCTGTGAGTGCCCCTCTCCCCGTTGCCCCTTTGGCTCAGTCGGGTAGAGGCTGGGCCCCCAGCCCCCTCTACCCAGGTTCGAGCCCCGCCGGCGGTGATGGTCATTGGTAATTTGCGCCTGAACAAGCATATTTGATGAGAACACCTTCTGAGCCGACCCTAATTTTGGTTTCTTTTGTCCAACAATTACCAAATATAATTCTGCCGAATTTTTGAACTTTTTGCACCCCGGTGTTTTGTTTAGAGGTTTAGTTTTTATTAGCTGTGGAAAATTTATCTTTTGGTTTAGTAGGTGTTTGCGTGTTAGCGAGAGGGGTGAGGTCGATTTTTCCGAGGGGGACTGCGAGGAAAAATGAACTAGATTTAAACACTTATTCTGGATTTTTCATTTTTTTTCAGGGCAAGCTGGTGAAAGGCATGGGTGGAGCGATGGATTTGGTCTCGGCACCTGGAGCACGCGTCATCGTCACCATGGAGCACACCTCGAAGGGACAGCCAAAGATCTTGAAGCAGTGCGGATTACCGCTCACCGGCAAGGGTGTTGTCAGCCGAATAATCACGGAAATGGTACACTTTTCAACACAGTAGTATCTGCTTTTTTGAAACAGCATTTTGAAAATTGGTCAATTACAGGCCGTTTTCGACGTGACACCGGACGGTTTGCTACTGCTTGAAGTGCGTGAGGGCCTGACCGTCGAGGACATCATCAAGAACACGGGCTGTGACTTCAAGGTGTCCCCGGATTTGAAGCCGATGGGCCAGGGTGAACTCACCCATTAGCTCCTACGCGTTTTCCTTCCAATGAATTCAATGAATTAGGTGCCTCTTTTCCCCGGTCCGGTTACATTTTTTCGCCTCAGTTTTCATACATTTTATTCTACCTTGCCGCATGATAACGAGGAAATGCGAGGCGATGTGACCCCGTACAGTACTCAATACCTTTTGTAAGAGAACACATTAGGCATGCTACTTGTTTCTTCTGTACCCATACCCATTCGCTGTTCAGCCCATCCGACAATTTTTGTGAAAAACGCGTCAAGAGTGATAGGCTTGTATAGAGAATAAATGGTTTCAAATTTGTGAAAACACAGTTTGGGCACGGAAGTTTCTGGTTCGCTCTTCGATGATTTCGTGGAGACGTTTGGACGTCACAGAGTCACGATGCCGGGCTACCTACAAAATTTTGGTTTGCGTTCGGTGTGGAAGTTACAGTCGTCAGAAAGAAGACAAACCTCTTGTATGGTATGCTGCCATCGCTGCACTGCATTCCATTCATCTCGGGCCAGCTGCCGGATCAGTGAGATGTGTAGGCGTACGACATCCGAGACAACTGACGTAGCATGTTCATTGCTAATTTCTGGAATTAGGCATGAAAGGTGATGTATGAAAATTTAGAAGGCAGTGGTTGCTTGCCGCTTCTATCGATACTTTTGGCCTTCTTATGGAGCTGCTAAAGATAAATGCGTTACCGTAGTCATCCCGATGTCGGCAACATTGGCAGTGTTTTTGTGCGGGAGGTTGAGATCGTCGACGGTTTTCTTGAGGAAAAACTACCGGGGTTTTTTACGTTTCTGAAACCTACCTCGCCTTGGCCTCGAATCGCGACTAGTATCGTAGCCGGAAAAAGCAGCCAGCTCCTTTTCCGGCTTTTCTTCCGGATGTGGCTTGTCATTTGAGCGGCTCCGCCTGCTCGGCGCTATTCGGCGTAGATTCTTGTATGATGACTGATGTTCCGGGCTTTTCCTTCTACCAGATGTGTCGTTTTTTAGATAGTTCCTTCCATTGAGTACGACCGCTGGCGCTATAGCCGGGCTTAACCTGGTCAGATCCGTTGGGTTAGCATTTTGCGTTTCGTTTCTTTCCGGATTTGATGGTCCCCCCATTTTGCTGAGCATCTATTACCTAAGTACACAAAAATTTGAATTCGAACGAAGACTTTTACCGGTGCTTCCATGAATACGGACGAATCTGATCGCATAGAAGAAAGTGGGGACAATGGCGCAGGCCCATCCTGGCTCTTTATTTCGATTTCTTCTAATTTGTTTGCGGTGTCGGGCTCTTGAAACTGTTTCTCGAAGTCGGCGAATTCGAATTTGTTCCTGAGGCTCGACCGTCTTATGGTTGATGAGACTGAGCGAATTGAGGACGACCTTTTGGGGGCTGGTGGAGGAAGATTTTGCAGAGGATGATGCGGAAGCAGAAGAAGATGATGTTGAAGACGGTGTCGATGATCTTCTTGTCGTGCTCTTGGAGGAGGAAGTTGTGGAACTAAAAACAAAGTGAACTCCGGGACTGAGCTAGCGCTCAACCTGAGAGCTTGATTCTAATTGAAAAATTTTAAGGCTAATTGTAAGATAAGGTAGGCTTGGGATTCAACGGAAGCCTTGGCTTCTAAGCTTAGTCAAAGCTCACCTCGGACGTCTAGGCTTAAGTTTGGTCTAACTTAAGTAGATTAATTTGAATCGAAATCAAGTAGATTAAGCGGAGCTTCTCGTAGTTACTTACCGCCAACTCAGCCTCCCCCCCAAATGCATCAGCACCGAAAACGGAAAAGGGCTGCTATGGATTTGCGAAACTCTCGCCTTGAGCTTGACGCCGAGCTAGAACTACTGGCTGAGGATGGAGACGTTGAAGAAGTCGCCGAAGTTTTGGAACTTTTAGAGGAGCGGCTTTTGGGCTTTGGTGTGGCAGACTAAAATCGAGGTAAATTTTAGTATGGCCGTCTATAACTTACCCGAATAATGGCTTCATTGACGGCATCGTCAAAATCTATTGATTCTGCGGAGGAGGAGCCGCTAGCGATGAAGCCATGGAACGGGCTGCGAGTCGCCATTTTCAGTGTTGCCGCGGGCTTAGTCTATGATTTTCAGGAAGCAATGCTATTAACCTTATCCGGTTGGCTTCTGCGTGTTTCTTCGTCTTTCGTGCCGGCGCTAGAAAACAGTGGTTATAGGTTAAGTTAAGAATACCGGGAAATCGAGCCCAAGCGTGGCCGGCTTCGACTCCAAGGTATGTCCTTGTCTTTTGGTTGAAACAGGGTAGCGTCGATTGAGTTTCTAAAATTTTAGAACACTTAAAAAGTTTTTTTTTTGCTGTCTCTAGTTGCACATTATTCCAATATCAATAAAGGAAGTGTTCCTACACCGTTTTTACTATTACTAATTTCGTTGACATACAAAAGAGTTTCTAAAAACTCTTCGAGACTGGAAAAGTTGGCGGAGGGCAGGAACAAGGCTATGTCCAGTGTTTTTAGAGGCAAATCGTACTGGTTGAAGCACTTTAGTCTTTGCAATGCGGTGGAAACCTTGAATCTGGCGGTCCCTATGGAAACTGTGCGACTAGTTTTTACATGGAAAGGGCACAAAGGGAAACCTTATAGCGACCGAGGGGCCATTTCAAGCGGCCGACTTGGCGATGAGATCGGAGCCAACCGTTTCTTTTGGTTTTTCAGATCAGAAAAATTATCATAAATTGCAAGCAATGGATTTCATGAACGTACCTGAGCTTTCGCAAAGCTTTCATCGTCCCCAAAGCCGGGGTCATCGAGGCTTGGGGCAGCGTTTCGGAGCCCTAAAAGCCAATTACACCTCTCGGCTTCATTTTTAAACCAAACAACATTCGATCCCAGGAACCCCCCTACTCGACAGCCACCTGGCCCACTATCGAATTGGAGGGGAGGGGGATAATACCGCTAATTCGATTTTAGATGTAAGCGTAAGCCAAGCCTAGGCTTAAGCCTATCGCACCTTATGAAATATACATAATTTGTATAACGTTTCTGACTATTGAAATTCATAAAAGAGAGTAAAACGTACAACTTCTAGAAGTTAGTTACAAGTTTCCAAAACCTATTCTATTCTACTAATCTAGTTTCCAAAATTTTTTTAGACTTTTTACTCTTAAAGTGTTTATGAAGAGCTATCGGCTAGATAGCTTTTCGATCCGCGCTAAACCCCGCTGACAGTCCCGCACCGCAAATTTTCTTTGCAAAATTCAACACCTTGCTAGTCGTTGTTGGTTCCGCCTTGACGGTTTCAAGCGATGATCGGCTCAGATCAGAGACGTCCAGAAGAACATTTTCATCTGAGGAACCCGGAAATAAAACCCTGATCTCAATTACCGAGACTATCCACCGATGAGAGGGCCACGATTGATCTTCGACGGACTGGTGGTTGATGCAGCCTGAAAATACCTCAACCTGTCAGAATGGCAAATTTTCAGAATCTCGAACTTTCTAGGCTGGGATCATTGCCTAGAAGTGCAATTCCGAGAGCCCTAAATTGGTCCGGCCTATCAAATTTGCTCCAGATTATGGTTTTCGGGAATCGGAATCACTCTACAGCTCCAATTTCCAAAGGTGCTGCTCCTCTCTGCTTCAATTTGTCTAACTTGTTGTGATTCACATACTTTGCCTCCGTCGGTTGTTCATCACTTCGGAGCGCCGCGGAATTGGCTTTTAGCGACGATAAATAGTTCTGAAAGATCAGAAGCGACTGATGCCTCAAATATTTCATTACCAAGGCAGTGCTGGATAGCTTAGAGGCCGGATTTTGATTTTTGTACATTATAAATGTAGGAGCTTGTTAATATGATAGAGGTAGATGTTTCGAGGGACGTTTGAGGCCCCGAAAAGAAGAATAAGGGCTAGTGAGGGCGCGTTGCTAGGGAACATCTACTGGTGCTCGTGCCAGCTGCCTTTCAGAATCACTCAAAAATCGCGAGTAGGCTTTTTAGGTTGTATTGTCGCATTGTCAGCCGTTGAAAACGTTGTCATTTGTCGAGATATGGGTCGTAAACGTCCATGGCGAACTAACTTTTTCCTAATCTGGTTTTCAGAGATTTTTTTTGACAAAAATATCAGATGTAAAATTTTTCTAGACTTTTGAGACGGATTTTTTCGCGTAAATTATGGTGAAATAGGATGTAACTTGTAGTTAAAAAGTCAAACACAACTAGAATACGCGCTATTAAACTACTAGGCATGAAACACAAGCAAAAAAAACGGTACCTCCTCAGAAATCCCGAAAAAAAGCACTTTGCATAAGTGGCTGGAAGGTACTATTTATGAGGTTTTACGGTAACAGGCAAGTAATCGAAATAAAATAAGAAATCCACCAAAAGACTCGACGCACGCGACTCGAATAATTTCCGGGTGGCATTCACGCGTGGGCAACCATGACTGGACAAAGCGTCGTCTAATGGATACAAGGTGGGTGGGTGTATGGAGAAACAGTCCCATCCACGGACTGAGGTCACTTTTATGATACCTAGGCGGTTGCTACCGAGTTTTCCCGGATAACGCAACGTCTACGCTTCTTACCAGTAGCCATTTTTAGGTGTGGCGAAGCGTTTTGCGGCCCAAAACTGATTAGATCATACTCAAAATTCCGAACGATTGCAATTGCTGAACCATGACGTTTATCGAGGAAAAGTTACTGCAAGTTTAAATTTTGAAGCGCAGCCCGAAAACGGGCAAATCCGGCTCTTTCAGAGGAAATTTGTTCCAAAAATTGCCAGAAAATTTTCAGAAAAAAATTAACGTAATTGCCAGAAATTTTCGAAGGTGCTTAAGTAAAAAATTTAAGCCGTTAGGCGGTTTCCGGACAGCCCCTTCCGTTTAAATCCGACTTCCACGATTCCGCGACCTCCAGCAGATGACAAAATTCGCAATTATTTTGACGCTATCCAAGCCGACCAGTGTGTTCCCGTCCGGTAGTACGGCCTTGGCCTATGGACGTTGATGGGGTGGATGGCGCAACGGGTGTGGCCCGCCCTTGAAGAGGCCATCTTGATAGCCCACCTCGGCCACGGATTAGACCACACTGCGCAACCTACCGTAACCCGCGGCCGGCTCACTGCTATTTTTCTAAGTTTTTCTTAACGCCGAATTCTGATTATAAGGAAATTTCTAAATACCGAATTTTCCTATCGCATGGAATCGGAATTCTAAAGTGTCCGCATTGTAGGATTTCGACGGTATGAAATATATACATTATCCCATTCGTCATTCGCAATATTCGCAATTCCGCAATTTCCGCTTTATAACCAGGGAATTATGACGGTAAATCGCTCCTACCCTAACAAAGTGAGTCTCGGGTTAGGTAGGGGGAAAGCGGGGCGAGGACCAATTCACTTTCCTTCTTACAAAGCAGGACATTGGCTCTTCTGAAGGGATTGTGAAGTGAAAGAAGAGGCACGCGTGTCATTCACTCTCTCTCTCTCTCTCTCTGCCACTTTTCCCTCACTTCCTATGCGTTGCCCTCTGACCTAGATGCTCTTCTATTTCCCCCTCTTGGAACACCGCACAAATAATGCGCCGGCGAACAGCAGCGGAAACGGGATAAGCGCGATCTTTTTTTCAAAAGGTTTTCGGAGGCGTATTTTTTCTGGTTTGGAGATTTTCAACCATTAGAGGCATGACAATCGGATATTGTTGCTCTCGTGAATCCCTTAAGAATTTTGTTACGCCCGCGATACGTGACGTACGCGTCAACGAACTGTGAGAGCATTTCCATCTAAGCATTGTAAAAAAATTTAGACGCTTTCTGCCCAAATCTCAAAACTTTTCAAAAAGTAACGGCACTTTTTGTATATAAGAAAAACCGGTAAAACGCTCGCAAAACAGTTGATATTTCCCTACGCGATTCTAATAGGAATATATTGAAAATTTAGTTTTCTCTTCTACCCCCACCCCCTTCCCCCCAGCTAATTCACCAGAACCGACTCGACTCTAGCATCACAGCTCTATTACGCGGGTTATGGTCATGAGTAAAGTCTCGTACTGTCCGGCCGGGTTGCAAATTGGAGAAAGAGGACAGGTCGTGAAATGGATTGCAGCAAGCGGCGAAAGTCCGAGAACCCGACACGCACTTTTTGACAGACGGGAACCCGGCTGGATGACCCACATCTGACAAAGCGAGACCAGCCTTTTACCCATAACCTCCCCCTTGCCTTCACTCTTCCTCAACTATAACCTTTCCCTAGGAATCACCGCTAGCTGACAGACGAACTTCGTTTCACCAAGTTTTCATTTTGCGTCTGGTTAGGCTTACAAGGGAACCACCTAAGGTCGAGGTGGCGTTTCGTTATGGGACCCAGCCCATTTTGTGCAGAATTTTTTGCTGATTCCGGTTCCGTTTTCAATTTTTGCCAAATAGCCCGATTTGAAAAGTTACGGCGATTTTAAGATCATTTTTGAGCTCGCGGGCGGTCATCTGTCACGATGCCTACCTTTTTTATTTTAATATGCCAATCCATGTTAAATAGCCAATCTTGTAGAGAATTTTTTTCTGATTCCAATGGTATATTTGGCTAGTGCGCTACTGCCTATCGACGATCACTTATAGGGTTGAGAAATAGCCTGTTTTTCACCATGTGCCATACAAAAAACGGAGTGATTTCCAAAAATTTTTAGTTAAATAGCTCATTCGATAGAAAAAAATTTTCTGAATATGATGGCGATATTCGTTTTTGATGAATCAGCCGGGAAACGCAAAATAAATGGCTTTGAAGTTGACAAAATTGGGAAAAGATGGAACTTTGAAGAGCTATCACTTTTTAAAACGAGCTATTTGGCAAAAATGAGCAGCGGATTCGGAATCAGCGAAAAATTCTGCACAAAATGGGCTGGGTCTTATAGCGAAACGCCACCCCAACCTCGGGTGGTTCCCTTGTTAGGCTTTGGAACCATGCCGATACTTTCCAATGGCGTTCTGTGAGCTCTCAGAACTAACCGCCCATCCCATTTCCTTCATAACCCCTGCTAGCCTGCTTCCTCGTTCAGCCGGATCCAATATTAGAAGGCTCCCGAGAACGTCGCCCCCGCCCTCATTATTCTCTTTTTGTCTCCTCGCAATGGCTGCCGGTCGGCGTCTTGTTTTTTCCACCCCCAGGGCAGCGGATCGGCCCGAGATTTCGAGCCGGCCCTCCCCCGGGAATTTCAACCCACCTTTTTCGTGTAGCCCACCGGGAAAAATTCAGACCAGCAGCCGATTCAGGCAATGGATCGCATGGCCACATGCAACCTTTCTAATTCTGGGAACTTGAAGCTCCTAAGGCTCTAGAAAGCTTAATATTCATCGCAATCCCTTTTGCAGAACGAAACGATCACACTTATCACCCCCCGATGACCCAGCAGAATCTCAAAATAAAATTATTGAACTTGTAGAATAGGATTTTCGATATTTCATGCTCAAAATATCGAATTTTCGAAATTTGGAATTATAACATTCTCGGAATATCTAGGCTATAAGAACATTTTCCATTTTTCCAAATGCGTTATTTTAAACCTAAATTTTCTCCTCATTTTGACACGCGACTGCCGCTTTAAAATAGCAGCACCGGTTCGAAGGGCTCACCGACCCCCCTGTAAAGGACAACAGCTATTCATCGCCGTGGAGGGCTAGGTGGCAAATCACCCATTCCACCCTCCCACATTCACTCAAAGATTCGAGGTCAAATTAGCCGCTTACAGCTGCCAGCGGGGGGTCTTTCTTCATTTTGCCTCGGCGATCCGGGGGTGCGAAATAGGTCACCATGTCTTTGAAGAAATCGAAGAGAGAGAGAGACGCTGAATTCCGATGGGATATCCTCCCTACAGCCAATCCATTCACATTACCCCTGATGATAACGCGTTAATCGTTGGGGTCCGTTTGCTTGCTTTTGAGTTTTTTTTTATGGAAGAATTTATCGAAGAAGAAGAATTTTCTCGTTAGCGGAAGCATTTTTTGCAGTGTTAAATAGACTACCTTAATCGTGTTTTCAGCATTTTTCATGCAATAACGTGTCTTTGCATTCAAAACTTTTAATCGTTATTTGAAATCTTTCTACCTTAAAAGGCGTAATCTGTCATAAAAATTGGTTTAAGGCGGTATTCAGCGATTTGCTATCAGAATCTCGAAAATCGGAATCTCGAAAATCAGTATCTCGAAAGTTCAGAATCTCGAAAATTAGAATCTCGAAAACCAAGACCAAAATACACTTTTTTAGGCAGTCAAGTGTATGGTAGTTGGCCGGCGGTTTCCTGCCTTTTTGATGGGAAAAAGTATATATTTTCGAGATTCTAATTGTCGAGATTAGGTTCCTCGAGATTCTGATTTTTGAGATTATGATAGCTTCCCGTATTCGGCATGTACGAGAATATAGGAAAAATAAAGTTACCTGCTAGACCCCCCGCTACTGAAACAAAACCCGGTTCAATAAATACAATTTTTTAAAAATTTTTGTCCAACTGTTCGGTACCAAGTAGTGAATTTTAAATGTTTGGCTCCTCCGTCCTCCCCCACATTCATTTACCTCGACTTGCTCCGGCCCATGCCCCCAATAAACGTCCCCATTACATTCCGCCGATTGGCAGTAATTGTATGTGGGTGAAGATGATAAAGTAATCCATTCACGAAGGCTTCAATTGGTCGTCCTGTAGACCTACGTGGCATTCCATTAGACGAACAGATACTGGCTGTGTGATTGCCCCCCTTCGCCCTGACAATGGTCTGTCGTCTTCTTCGCCGTCTCGACGGGTCCGCCCGGCTGAAAAAACGAACGATTATACCCCTGGGTGAAGCGCCAAAGGGGATGGATAACGGCTATTCAGCCGCGTACACTAGCTTCATCCTCGATCCCAATCAATCCCCCATGCCATGACTTGACCCGCGGGGATTTTTAAGAAAAATTCGGAACGTAGGAAGAGAAAGAAACCAGCAATAACCGACCGCAAACCCCCCCCCCCCCCCCACTCGACACCCACCTGGCCCACGCTCAAAACGGAGGGGAAGTGGTAATACCGCTAATATGCGCGTGATTTAGGGGGAAGCCTACGCCTAAGCCGAGGCCTAATTGTAAGTCTAATCTTCAAGAAGCGGTGTATCCCTTGTTCTCAATCTCACCATCCAGCAAATAAATATGCCTGCACGTATCGGAATTCTCTAGGTATCGACCCCTTTAGCATAAATGGAAGAGGCACGCTTTCCAGCCCCCCTCTGGCATGGAACTCGTGCCCCTGACTACGTGCCACAGGGGTGGAAAAAGAAAATTGCCCTAGGGTACAGTCAGCCCTCTCGCCCATCTCGCGGTTGGTACCTCGCCACACATCCAAAGCACTTTCCGATAACATCCTTGCACACGCTTTTTTTTGTTACATTTAAGGGTCTAGTTCCCGGAGTTTTTAAAGCGGCAGGCCTTGCATTCCCGGTGTTGATTTGACTGCTGCCTCCTCCGTAACGCACCCGCCCGCTTCTAGCGTCCCCAGATTTCGGGGATTATCGTCGTTCAATGGGCCGTCGACCACCACAAATAAGGATAGTGTTCGATCATGATATCTGCCCTCCAAGATAGGTGTCCTTGAGATGCGTCTCCCCTTCCTTCCCGTCCCTAACGGGGGCATCCACTGTGGATAGTAGTGTCCCGTACCATACACTCTTTCCACCACTACCCGCCTTCTTATTAGCCGCTATCAGCGACCCCGTCGCTTTCCCTTTTCCGGCTTTTCCCGGAGGTCGAAACAAAACTTGTCCGCCAAGCGTCTAACTCCTCGAAATTTGCTGGGCATTCGAGGCCCCTATGCTCCAATATTTCTGTGAATTAATGCTGTGATTTAGCGTGGGTATGGTACCTCGAGGGCTGTGGGCCCTATTTGGGCTCTTGTTGGCCGTGTCGGGCCATATTCGACTCGTTTTCCCGCCGGCTCGACAGCCGGCCCTCGATTTCTACACGACGGCCAATTCGCGACCTCCTTGCGGCGTCTCCAAACCTCCGCCTGGCCAAGGTGAGCCGCCTGTTTTTTTTGCGATTTTTTAGCTGTGTCATATTTATTGTAATTATTTATTTAATTTTTTGGGCAAGAGCCGGAAAGACCACTAACAAAGATTGCTTTTGCCTTTAGAGAGTCGATACGCTTTCAAAGAGGCGTTTTTCCGATTTTTGGCCTCATGCTTAACAATTTACGAACTTTAAGAGTCTTTTTCTTCGTCTTTTTGGGTCCTTCTTCCTCTCTCACGCTCTTTCGCTCTTTCACCCTTTCTCCTACCTTCCTTTTGTCAACTTTTAGCATCTAAAACGGGGCAATTTGCAAGGTTCCGGCCTAATTTAAGGCTTTGCCATCCCCCCGTTGTCTTCAGTGCCGTTGACCGGCACCTTAAAAACGCGGCGTTCCCGTCGGCATTTCCTACCCGTCGAAAACCCGATTCGAATCTCCATCCCATCCCTTCGAGTCCGAGCCATGACTAAATACGATCCGCCAGATCCGGATCTTTTCGCCTTTTTTGCTGCTGGGAATCGCCAGGGGGCACAACCCGTCCCATAAACATCATCTTAATACATTCGTTCGGGGGGTTGGAGGGTGAAGATGTTCGGCCAATGTTAATGGCCCGCTGAAGAAGGAGAATAAAATTGAGCCCTGGATTACCTGAGTGGAAAACCGGGGGCTTTCAAGGGGCTCAGAAGTCAAAATTCGTGGCGTGCGGGGATTGAACCTCTGGGTCAAAAAACGAAAGGGTCACTGCCGAGAAGTGCTAAAAAAGTGATTTGATTACGAAAAAACGTAAAATGTTTGAGAAAAACCGAATTCTTTTTGGGGCGAAAACGACATATTGAGTGCGCGGCAATTCCATGTCGTAATGCCTTGTAAGGAACCCAATCTCTCGACCTCGGTCATTCTCTGACCAATTTTCATAATTTAAAAGTCTGGAATGATCAAAATTCGTTGAGGATCCCAAAAATAGTATCAGAATTCTAAATTCAAGCGTTTTCGCGTCAAATTAGGGATAAATGGTCAGGCGACGCGGTCGCGTTGCGGCCGCATCTGGCTATTTACCAGGAATCACAGCAGGGGGCCGTGGACCATATTTTGGAGCCCCTTTAAGGGGTTTTTGTGGGGTTTTGGTCGCCTGGACGCGTTCCGGTGGCTTCGCGGTAATGAGGGGGTTTAATACCTATTTTGTAAGTCGATTTGCGATTTTAAGGTAGATTGTATTTATGCATTGTTTTAAAGGGACGGGCAAGACAGAGCTATAAATTCCAACAAATTTCCGGACTTTTGCTGTGGACTCCCCTATTCAGGCTGTTAAATAAGAAGAAAATTAAAGTACTGAGTAATTTTGCGCGTGTTCATTTATAAACGGTTTTCGATAAGGTACTAAATGATCCCTTTTATTGTTCAACCCTTGAACAAAAACATAATTATGAAACCCCCGCTCATTTGCCATTTTTGTTGCCCTGCTCGACCTTGAGGGCGTAAAGCCACCGGTCTCCCTCTCCGAAAATCTGGGTCATCGCGCATCAGGCTCCCCTTCCCCCGTTTTTTCTTTCCGCTGTCAGTATGTGTGCCCGGGCGGGCTTTGCGAGAGCGGAATTTTTGGGAGCGCCTTTTCGCGCTTCCCACGGGGTCAGCAGCAGATGTTAAAAAGTGCGAAGTGATAGCCAGGAAAGGCCGTGACCGCATTTCTGTCGGCTACGGCCCATTCCAAGTGACGGCTCTCAACAAGGGATCTGCAAGGGGATTTATCGTCGGAAAACAAATGGAGGGCTGGGGGTGTTGATGGCATGAATTGTCTTTTTAAAGGGAAGGCCAAAGCCGGCTTTTGGCGTGAGAAAGAAAGAAAGAGAGGTAGAGAGAAAAAGATGTACTCGAGTGTCACGGGCACGTCAGAAAAATCGTTACACCAATTTCAGGCGTGCACACCTTCTTGAAATCTGGGTCCGAGATCGACGTCGAATGGCTGACCTCTATTCCACATATGGTAGGCTTTAATCTTTGACTTAAGCTTTTTTCTGCTCTCTCCCTCTCTCTCTCTCTTTTCTCTCTCTTTCTCTTCGCTCACTCTATCGCTCTCTCTCTGTCGCTATGTCTCCCGTACCCTCACCCGTAGATCCTGTCACCCTCTCTTACAATATCTCTCTAGCTCTCGAACTTTCTTTCTCTCTCTCTCTCTCTCTCTCTCTCTCTCTCTCTCTCTCTCTCTCCTGCTCTTTCTCACCCGCCGCGCTCTGACTAACTTAGGCTATTTATCGCTCTTCTTCTGGTTTTTCTAACCATTGTGTAGCGGTTCCAAAGAAACACGAAAATCGCCAATTTTTTTCTCTAATCCTTTACGCATGATCAGACCCGTACGAGGGGGGGGGTCGCCAAAATTTTTCGGGGTGGGTGCCCCCCCGAAATCTCGGCTCCCGTACGGGCCTGCGCACGATACCAGTAATAATGCCGCGAAGGCTACAGGAAAGGGTGGAGATGACCGATCGGAGGTCATGGCCTACTCTAAAGGGAAGGCGAAGATTGTATCAGTCATCACCCCGTCCCTCCCCCGCACTTTCATTAGCAATCCCGCGCCCGATATGTCTAGGCCAAATTGCCCACCATATAGTCAGCAACGGTCCACCAGGCCAAAGCAGCTGCAATAAAACGCGCCTGCCCAGAAATAAGAAGCACAAAGTATATGAAAGAACAGTAAAAAATCATCGAATTTCAGGGCGGCATCAGAATTGAAGTTCTGAACGCGCTCGACCAGCCGATTGCCATATTTACGAATTTCATCGACGCCTACAACGTTTCGTGAGTTTAGAGAATTTAAAATTTTTAAATTATTTTATTAATTATATATATCAAATTTTAAATTTCGTCTAAAAAAAATTGAGAAGCAAAGGGCGATACATTATTTTAGCTGGGATATTTTTAACCTTTCTTGAGCTTCTAGCTTACTTAGCATTCGAAAAATAGTATTCAGCGAGAAAAAGGTTGCCCGGAATGAAATGCGGCTAAATTAATTTTGGCAAAGGGAACCGTTGCGAAATAAAAATGGCGTTACACCGTATGCTTTGCAGAAATCCTCGCAAGACGATCAGTCTCCCCAAAGAATTTGAATGCGAGAACTGCGCAATCCGTTTGACGCACCAGGCCACCGAGTACGGTACTGAGTACCAGATCTACAGCTGCGCCGATGTCAACATTGTGAGCGGTGAGTGTAGGGAGGTGTCTCGTGTAATATAACTCTTTATAGCCATCCCCGATGGGGACTCTTGTCTTGGCCACGGCACGCGCACTAGTGGCGTCTGCCGCTGTGAGGGCGCGTACACCGGCGAGTACTGTCAGATTGAGAATGAGTGCGCTAAGGTGAGCATGAGCATCAGTTGAGCGTGCGGGATTAAGCGGATTCGTTGACGCCACGAAATTCCGATCACGACTTAAAAACGCCCCATATTCAGCCGACCGACTGCGGCGCGCACGGCACGTGCCGTACCACGGTGGATGAACCCAGGAATCAGTGCTACTGTCAAAAGGGGTACTACGGAACGACTTGCGAACGGGGTTGCTCCTTTCGACAATGAATGCAACTCCTCTGTTTTAGTATCCCGTGCCGCGAACGCGCCATCCGACTTTGACGCGTCGCGGTACCGCGTGCGCGAGGCCGACGACAACAAGATCTACTGGCGAATTGACGGCGATGAGATCGAGTTTGTGCTCAAATTCCCCGGGCAGTCGTGGGCTGGAATCGGATGGAAGCCGCAGGATCATGTGTGCCCTCAGGCTATGCCACAGCCCGAGCTCTACAGGCAGCAACCAGTGAGCATTTTTTGGAAATCGTGAGCCGACACTATTTCTCAAAATAAATAAGCTGATGCTTATGTTAGGCCGATGCCTAAGCGTAGGATTAGTAGAAGCTGACTTCCTCTCGGTGATTAGTGAATCCCTTCAGGTAACCTATCCGAAAAAGACGAGCGCTGAGAAGGTGGAAACAGTCAAGAAGGTGGAAGTGGTGCAAAAACTTGAGGTAGTCACCCAATTCCAAGCGCTTCATCTAGTCCAATTTAGTCGGTCGCCAGCGTCGCAGCCGCTCCGGCAGAGAAAGGTTAGAGAATTCACAAATTTGCAATTGTCGTTAAAGCACCACTTGGTTTTTTGTCCTTTTCTTCGATCGCCAACTTTCGCATTCCCCCAACTACGAGTTTACCGAAATTTAGAGTTGCAAATCCTTCAGCCATGAAAAAACTCAAGTGAAAAATCCTTCAGTAGAACGATTAAAAACCACGAATTCGTCATTGCACTCGTCCTCGGTTCAGAGCACACGCACCACCGTATCTCATCCGGCGGCGAATCGGATGAGAAGGACTTCTCGGTTGGTGGACAATCGACCGAGTATGGAGACGAAGACACAACCGATCTGCCCTTCCACGTCACCCCCGATTTGATGAGTGCCGAGAAGACGTCCGCAACATCAACGGCCAAGCCCTTGTCTACCACGACTGCTTCTAAAGGGACAACTACAACGGCATCCACGACACCGGCAGGCACGACCAAGACCTCACCAGCCAGTGTTGCTACCAGCACAACAACTAAACCACCCGCCATCACATTGTCGTCGGCCGAACTGGCCGAGCAGATCGAGGAGCAGGGTATGAAACCGTAAAACAATGGCATGCTAGCCCCTCAGATATGTTTTGCACATAGGAATTATTCTTTATTTAATTTGGAATCTAAATAAGCAGCTAAAATTTCTAATTTTAAGCCGAGTATTGCATGTAGCACTTCACCAGTTCTGGGAAAAATCAAAACTAAAGCTCGACGCCGATGTTTTTCCGTAATGTTCCCATCTACAGCCGTCACGTGCGGGCCGAATGAGGTGTTCTCGAAATGCCCGGAGATGTCACGCGAGTGTGAGGCCAGCTGTGATTGGACACGGTAGGCAAAAGCTAGAAGGGATTCGGTTCTTTAGGATTCCCGGGGGAAAGTATTCCCGGGGGGAAACCAATTTTTTCCTGGTGGTCCCGGTTGACCTAGTAATCAAATATAAAGAGTTTTCGAATTGTTTTTAGTAAGTTTTAACTATATTTAAAGCAGAATAACTTTCAGAAAAATTTAGAAAAATGTTTGAAAAAGTCGAAAATTTGGTCATTTTGGGTCTATTTTTCGACCTAATTTTTAATTTTTTACATTTTTTTTGGTTAAAATGTGTGTAGTTTTTATGCACAGGGATAGTTAAAAACAATTTAGAAACGCATCCGCAATTTATACAAAAATCTAGGCTTTCGCCGAAAAAAAATTTGTTTTCCCCCGGGAATACTTCCCCCGGGAATCCTAAAGAACCAGGGATTCATAGTCAAGCACAACTTGTTTATTTTTACGTGTTCAACGCTTCAGATTCCCTGAAACGATCCCGAATTGCCCGCGACAGTGCGGCGAGCCGAGATGTGTGTGCAAAGAGGGGCTCGTTCGACAGGCCAACGACAACAGCCAATGTGTGCCGTTCGAGTACTGTGCCGCCGAGGTCGGTATATATACCATAAACCGGGTGGCGAAACAACATCACGTGGCTCATTTAGTAGAGCTTCAAATTCTGTACGTGTCCCAACCAGGGACGTAGCGTAAGGTGGGCCTCCTGGGCCCGCCCCCCCCCCCCGAAATCGGCCGGGGCCCGAAAATTTCATAATTCCTTATGCTTTTGATTTTCTTAAAAATTTTGGTGCCTGCGGCGCTATTTTTTTCACGTTTTTCCGCCTATTTGTAGAGCTATGTAACCTTTTTTCCAAAATTTTTGCCTGCGGCCTGCCAGGCGCTGTTTTGTCGTTAGTGTAATGAGTTTTTTTTGGAAAAATTTGTGGGGCCCCCCGAAATTTTTTTCTGGCTACGCCCCTGGTCCCAACGTTCAAAAATTTTTGAATGAGGACAGTTATTGAAAAAAGGTTCCATTTCAAAATTTTCTAGGCGGTGTCCAAAAATGCGCCAAAACGGCCTAAAACGCATCACCTATAACGACTCCCACGTACAGCACCTCTAAAATACATCCAATCTTTTCCTTTAGGAAGACCCCCACTGTCCGGCGAACGCGACATACGCTAAATGCGGTACGGCCTGCGAACCGAGCTGCGAAAATATGTACGACACGTCGCCATGCCCGGCTACTTGTGAGGTGAGGTTTTTTAGGAATCGCGATAGACAATGCCCTCTTGCAAGATAAGATTGATATGTAATTTTCAATGAACTAGTATGCGTTCAGAAACCCGACTGCACTTGCGCGGATAACCACGTACGCTTCAACGGCGTATGCATTATGTGGGAAGACTGTCCGAGTATGTTTTCTCTTGCATTTTCAAGGGACGCACACGGAGCGCAGCGCGGATCGCGTTGAGTGTAGCGTTGCGTGTCTACTTCTCAAATTACTATTCCCTAGTCATGCCCGTCTTCTTAGAGGGCCAAACTAACGGTTTTCTCAGGTGTAAAACAGGGCCCAACTCCATATTTTCAGACGTTGCCCAGCAGTTCGCCGACGACACGGTGAAAATGGTCGAGTCGGCGGAGGTGTCTTCTGCTGAAGTCGTGATCAAGACCACCACCACACCCGGCACCACCAAAAAGGTACGAGAGTTGGCACTGTTTAAAATTTTCTTTCCCCATTTTTTAGCAACTGAAACCCGCGCAAACTGTATGCCCGGTCAACGAGACAATGACCGAGTGCGGAAGGGCATGTGAGGCCGATTGTGCTACTATTGCCACCAGGTGGATAAACTTTACATATACAGGGTGTCTCAAAAAATTCCCCCCCCCCTAGCCGGCCGCAGACGGGTCCGATTTTTACGATTTAGGTATCTATCGAAAGCTCTCGGAAAGGCGAGTCCAGCCCGTCTTGCGGATTTGCGAAATGTCGGAATTTTTTGCTCGATTTTCGGCATTTTTCAAGCCAAAAGGACAGACTTTTTTGTTCAAAACGCAATTTAACCGGTTTAAGCGCTGTCCAAGCTGTGTTTTGGCAAACGGCTTTCAAAAAGCTGTCGTTGGGTTGCCAGGAGACGCGTAGAAATTCTTAAATTGCGATTTTTGTAAAAAATCCCCTGGTCAGAACAACATCAGAAAAACCGCCCATTTTGCAAAAACATAAGTAACTGATGGAAAAAATTCCAAATTATGAGAATCGAAGAGACGTGCTGGACTCGCCTTTCCGAGAGCTTTCGATAGATACCTAAATCGTAAAATCGGACCCGTCTACGGCCGGCTAGGGGGGGAGGGGGGATTTTTTTTGGGACACCCTGTAGAGAAAGAAGTTTGGTTCTAGATACCGTTCCGGAATCTACAGGGTGTCCCAAAAAAACGACCCATCTGGCATTTGGCCGTGTTACATCCAATCGGTCCCAAATTTGGACCAGAGCTGTATCAAACCCTAAATAACAACAATCCTGAGCTATAGCCTCGTTGCTGTAGTAGTTCTAGAGTTATAACAAAAATACGCTTTGTTTTCCATTTTTTCATAGGGTTTCCGTGAAATTAGACCCTCTAAACATTAAGTGAAAATGAATCGGTAGGCCTACTTTACCTTAAGAAATTTTTCCGTAGCAAAATTGGAAAATAAGCTTAGATTTCAGCTATTTTTACAACGCAAAATTACCCCAGATCGTAAGCGAAATTTGGGATGTCGATGCAAATCGCTGCAGAGTCCAAAAAACTGTTTATAATGGCGGGAAAAATAGTATTTTCGTTATTAATTTAAAACAACTGTAGCTACGGGGCTAAAAGTCAGGATTGTTGTTATTTAGGGTCTGATACACCTCGCGTCCAATTTTGGGACCGATTGGATGTGACACGGCGAAATGCCAGATGGCTCGTTTTTTTGGGACACCCTGTATTTCCTTAAAGAGGCTACGAAATGCCAAAAATTGAGTGACGGCCCGAAAATGGGAGCCCTGTACATGGGAGGCCTCTGTACACCTAGAGGCGCGGGAAGCTCGCAAATTTGAAATTCCCTGTTGTCACCTCGAAATCACGTTCTCGGCTGTTTCTGGGCCAAATTTGATGATTAAAGCAACAAAACTATTTAAAATTGCGTGAGGATTTCAAAAATGGGCTCAGAATGCGCAAATTATAGTGTTTTCCCAAAGAAACCGGGCAAAAATAACTTCGCGCAAAAATCGAAAGAGTGAGGGCTCTTGTCCCGCAGCGCCCGCTGGCAATTTGCCAGAAATCAAAGAGGCCTCCCAAAAGGGCTTTGATTTGGCAGTTCGGAGCCCCTTTAATTTTTGTTGACGGCATCAAACAAAAAATTCTCAGAGCGGCCTGCGATAAATGCGAGGATCCGGACTGCGCGTGTATCCAAGGGTTCGCCCGGTCGAACGGAGGATGTGTGTATTGGGGTGAATGCCCGAAACAACCACGCAATAACAGTACGTTGAAGCTATAGAATTGGACCTTATTTCTGCCTCAGAGGCCAATTCGATCAGCCTACAAACCACGCGGGCCCCGACAACCGCCGCCCGCGCCTCCACCGAACACGACGATTCCGAGCTGTCTACCGACAACGAAAAGTGCTATGGCGATTGGCGATATCCGGAGGGGTGCAAGGACTGCGATTATAAGGTATCGGAATCGAAAATAGAGTTTTTGCACCTTAGTAATTTTAGCGTGCATAAATAGATGCGGTAGAATGACCGTCGGTCGGGTAAAAATCGATAAATCGGGGGGGGGGGGGGGGGGGGCGGAATTTAATTTTTGTTTTTCCCTCGAGATCTTCCGGATAAAACAAATAGTGGCTTCAAACTATTTTTAGTAGTTTTTAATTGCTCATAAGCTATTAGGAATATGTTAAAAATTTATGGCCTATCTGGCCATTTTTGATACATTTTTAGCAACAAAACCAATTTTTTTAATGGTTTTTTTTGTCTAAAACTGTCTAAAATCCGCATTTATAGAAATAATTTGTAGCTCATTATAGGGTCGTTCCCCCGCTAACAGAATAGTACCTAAAAATCGGAAAAACAAAGGCTACCGCAAAAGCCTCTACATCATAGTGATGTATAATAGTACTGGTGAACCTTTCAGATCTCGTGGAACTATGTGGATGAGTCGGACGAGATTGAATTCTCCCTGGAGACGAAGGCCCCGCAAAACTGGTGGACCGGAGTCGGCTTCAGCCCTAGTGGAAGCATGGTAACATCAAAATTCCCCCAACCGTTGTCATGCTCCCCCTTTAGGCCGACGCTGATATGATTATCGTCAAGTCTGCAAACGGCAAGTTGAGCCTCCTCGACATGTCATCCTCCTCCTACGGCGTGCCCAGCCTTGATGCCTCGCAAGATGTCTATTCCACTTCCACCGTCATCGGCACCCATGCCAATGGCGTTCTCCGCGCCCAATTCACGCGCAAGCGCAGCACCGGCGACGCCAAAGACTTGGCGTTTTCGAATACCGTCTGCCAGCATTTCCTGTTCCCCGTTGAGGGTGGACGGCTTGATGAGGTTTGTATGGATTCTTGCTGGTTCACCAAAAGCTTAGCCCGAGCTTAACCTGAACCTAAGTGCATGTTTGCGCAAACACGTTATCTGAGCCGAAGCAAAACCCTGCCTGGCCGTCTGTAAGCCTGAGCCTAAGCCTGACCCTAACTGTAAAGTGTTTTTACTCAGGCTGGCGTTTTGGGATGGGACCAAGAATATCTTGTGCAGAATTTTGCGCTGATTTCGAATCTGATTTCCAAATCTGCTGCCGACTTTTAATTAAAAAGTTATTTGACATTTATACGATAAAAAGTGTCAAAATCCGGATATTTTTGCGTTATTTTTAAGTTGTCTTCATCTTCATCGTTAAAACTGGGTCGGTAACGGTTTTAGAGATCAAATTACGATTTTATGCAAAAAATTATCTGTTTATGTGCAAAAAGCAAAATAAATTGTGCAGGGCGGGGTTTGAACCGCGGCCCTGTGCTTCGCAAGCGAACCCCTTGCCAATCCACCATGGTGCCAACTGGGGTGGGGGCTTCGGAGGGGTAGATAAGGGGCACAGCAATACCTGGGTCCCTACAGGGAATAGTGGGCCAGCATCCGAATTTATGCCGTTTTTTGGCTTAATTTCGACATGAAATGACTTTTCAACGCGAAGTCCGCAGCAAATTTGGAAAACGGATTCGGAATCAGCAAAAAATTCTGAACAAGATAGTCTTGGTCCCATTCCAAAACGCCAGCCTGAGTAAAAACACTTTACAGTCGGCTTGAGCCCAAGCCTAGTCGCAACAACTCGTATTACAAATTCAAAACGCCATGAAATTGAGCACTTTGTAGAACGGAAACATCACGATCCACGCTTCAACCCCGATCGTCAGCCCGAACCTCGTTTGCGTTGCCAGCTGCCTTGCCGAAGAGGACGAGAAGCCAACCACAGGTTAGTAAAAAAAATCGTACCAAATCACGAACCGAACTGAAGGGAAGAAGGATGAAATGTGTGAGACGGAGTACCGATACCCACCATCGTGCGTCGATACGGCTTGTGAATATATTGCTAAGTGGAGCTACGATGAGAAGAGAAAGGATGTGAAATTCGAGGTAACAAAAAAGTCGGATACCATTTATTCTGCTTCTTTCTAGATCTCGTCTAAAGAACCGGGACGCTGGACCGGAATCGGATTCTCCCGCGATGGTGGCATGGCCAACTCGGATATTTATACTGGATGGGTATGTTTAGTGGATTTCAAGTTATTGTTAAGATTAAAGGGATGCCCAACCTTTTCGGGGCTCAAAAAGCAAAAACCATGCCGCGGGCGGGGGTCGAACCCGGGACCTCCGGGTTCGTAGGCCTGGATGCTATCCATTAGGCCATAGTGGCAAGCCATTGCGTGGGATGGGGACGCCAGAAGAGGGAAAGGTGGCCGAATTCTGTGCGGCAATGGCGCCCCATTGCCGCACAAAATTCGCGCGTCATTTGTACTGCCCGTAATCCATAACTATATATTTGCCTCCAAAACCTTGGGTATGCCTTTAAACGGCTCATCAACACAATGGACAATTTCTACGATTACAGGTTTATGAGGGTAAGGGCTACGTGACTGACCGTTACGCTTATGGCCGCCAGCTTCCGGCCATCGACCCCGCCGACCGCAATGATATCTACGAGGTACGTTGGGTTCCTTTTGACAACGTTTTCATTGTTGTAGGTCGAAGGCAAGATGGTGGATGAGATGCAGACCATTTCATTCCGTCGCCCATTAGTGCCCAAGGACAAGGTGACCGATCTGCCACTCGATGAGTGCTACTACTTCTTGTATCCTATTGGAGGAGGTGAGTTTTTGTCACTTTTACAAAAAAAAAAATAAAATTCACATATTAAAATTTCGACAAGCTGACAGCAAACCACCCATTTAGGTCGTGTGTTCGCTCGCAACACTCAAGACTTTGCCAATGCCCGCACCCCCATCGGCTATCATGATCAAGCGCCGAAGGTCTCCAAGAACAAGATTTGCATCTGTGACGGACAGGGATCACCTGTCAAGCCGCCGCATCGCGTGCGCGTCCGTCGCCAAGCCCTCCAACAGCAAGCAGCTCAAGCAGCTACCACTGGTTTGTGGCTTTAAGAGGGGACCGAATTCCGCCGAATGATGACTAGGATTTATCCGAACGCTTATACTACAGGGTGTCCAAACCTCCCCTACCTAGCGGTCCGCAGTCAAGTCCAATTTTTATGATTTAACTACCTATCGAAAGCTATCGAAAAGGCGAAAGCGGGTTTCGTTTTCGAAGATTTAATCTGATTACATCGATATTCAAGGTTTTCCTAAAACCGGGAATTTTTCATCAGGAATTTCGCAATTAGCATGCAGATCTCGCATAAATCAGCAGTTTTCATGGGTTTTGGACATAAAATTAGCGAATAAAAATGCTTAATTAAGAAAATGAACCCTTCTTTTTTCTCGCCTTTTCGAGAGCTTTCGATAGATACCTAAATCGTAAAAATCGGAATCGACTGCGGACCGCTAGGTAGGGTTTTTTTTTGGGACACCCTGTAGTTAGGAACAGCTGTCGATTACTAGCGAACGGAAAAATTAATTCGCTTGAGATTCCCCCGTCCCTTTAGCCCTCCACTAGTATTGAAAATTCAAATACAATTTTCCGAATTCAGGAAGTGCGATGTCTTGCACTGACATGGTTGTCGGATCGGTCTTTGACGGAAAGGGCCGTGTCAGAGATATGTACTCACCTAGCAAGGTAGGCAATATCAATCCTTAATCTACACATCGTGCCATTTCCCCCAACTGTTTCAAATTCCAGGCCACCCCACGCATGGATTCGTTCTTCGGCGGTTCGGATGATCTGAGCGGAGCCTCCGCATATCAAGAGGACGGCGTGACGACAATTGTATTTAGGCGCAAATTGGAAGGTAATGGAACATACGGTATTTTTCACATATTTTTGAACTTCAGCCGATCACCCGGCCGATCATACCATTGCCCCGGGACCAATGACTGTAGTATGGGCTAAGGGAGCCGATCCGGAGAGGTGAGCAGAAAAGAACATCTCTCATAGTGAACTTTCCCATGGAACCTAAAGAAACCATTCAGGAACTAATTTTCCAGATATCAACACACCACCGGAGGAGCCCCAATTCGAGCTGATCCTGCCTTCTTTGGCCAAGATCTCTTCAAATATCACGGGAAGGATCGTCGCGGAGTGTTGACAATCAACTTCTTTGATGCGGCCACTGAAGAAGTGCTCAAGACGGTGTCGTCACCATCTACTACAACACAAAGCCCTGCCGCCCGACCATTGCCAAATATTCCGGATGCGCCGAAGCCGGAGGAGGTATGAAATTTGGTAGCTTAAAGCTTCTCTTAGGTTTGGAGCCTGTTTCGGGGTCTCTTTAATGCCAGCATTTTTAGGATGGGTTCCCATCATGCTCTGGGCGCTTCTCATTCCCCAGAGGTTGCGAGCGAGCCATATGCCCGTATTATGTCGAATGGAATTCCGACGGAAAGGAGATCTCCTTCCGTCTTGAAGCCGCACTTTCCGATCGACGCTGGACGGCCATCGGCTTCTCCAATGATGGAGGCATGGTAAGTTTTTTTGTCTGATCTGATCCTGAGCCTATACTTTCGGGTAGATCCGCTCATTCGTCTATCGCTATTTTCTTATCGGGATTTTGCCTTCGTTTATCGGCTTTTTTAGCCTAACGGAATTTTCCCCTATCGGGATCTTACAAGGGAACCACCTAGGGTCGAGGTGGCGTTTCGTTATGGAACCCAGCCCATTTTGTGCAGAATTTTTTGCTGATTCCGAATCCGCTTTCAATTTTTGCCAAATAGCCCGATTTAAAAAAGTTACGGCAATTTAAAGATCATATTTGAGCCCGCGGGCGGTCATCTGTCACGATGCCCAACTTTTTTGTTTTTTGATGCCAATCTATTTTAAATAGCCTATCTTGTAGAGAATTTTTTTCTGATTCGGATGGTATATTTATTTACTGCGCTACTGCCTATCGATGATCACTTATGGGAGTGTGAAATAGCCTGTTTTTCACCATTTCCCATACAAAAAACGAAGTCCATCGTCGATTTTTTTCGATTTCCAACAATTTTGAGTTAAATAGCTCATTCGATAGAGAAAAATTTTCTGAATACGATGGCAATATTCGTTTTGATGAATCAGCAGGGAAACGCAAAATAAATGGCTTTGACGTTGACAAATTTGGGAAAAAATGGAACTTTGAAGCGCTATAACTTTTTAAAACGAGCTATTGGGCAAAAATGAGCAGCGTATTCGGAATCAGCGAAAAATTCTGCACAAAATGGGCCGGATTCCATAACGAAACGCCATCTCGACCTCGGGTGGTTCCCTTGTTAGAGGTCGGAATTTCGTCATATCGGTATTTCGGCTGTCCAGACCTTTAACGTCGGAACCTTGGCACTCTGCAAACCTCAAATCAAAAACCATAAGAGCACTTCTCCAGGCCAATTCCGATGTTGTCGTCATCTCTGTGGAGCGTGGAGAAGTCTCCGTTGTCGATCAATTCATGCCAAACTACGGTAGACCGGTCATTGATGAAGAGCAAGATGTCTACGATATTGGTATCAAAAAACCAACTCGCCAATCCATGTTTCCTTTTTCCAGAGACGAGCTACAAGTCTGGCCGCGTCATGGCAAACTTTAGCCGACGTTTGGCTACAAATGACATGGTAAGTGAAGAATGGCGTCTCCTTTCATCTGGAATGATTTCAGAACGACGTGACCCTGGCCGAGTGCCAATACTTCCTTTTCACCCCATCGGGTGGCCAGCTGGATTCGAGCGGTGAAGTGATGAAGCACGCTGAGACGCCAACGAGCAGCCAGACAAAGGTATTGACTCGGGTAGACCACAGTAGCTCCCGAACGTTGCAGATTTGCTTGAATGTATGCGAACGCCACACGACCGTTGCTGCTGACGCAGCCGCCAAGCAGCCGACGATGAAGCCCGTCATCACTAAGATCGA
The DNA here is from genome assembly GCA_958295435.1 of Mesorhabditis spiculigera. Taxonomy (NCBI): domain Eukaryota; kingdom Metazoa; phylum Nematoda; class Chromadorea; order Rhabditida; family Rhabditidae; genus Mesorhabditis; species Mesorhabditis spiculigera. Next base: position 1,325,654 of record CATQJA010002644.1, on the reverse strand, counting down.
GACCACAAAGGAGGAGAAGAAGACTGAGGAAGAGGATGAGGATGAGGACGAGGATTCTGAAGAATATCAGGCCACCGAGTCCTCAGAATTGCCGACGACGAAGGGAACGGCACCTAGCTCTACCCGTGCCCCATCGACAATCCCCGGAAAGCGGATCGAGGTGTGCTTTGAAGTTGTGAAAGTCTCATGTTCTAGCTAAAAGAACTTGGTGGTTTGGTTATAGGCTAGGATTTGAACTGATCTGAAAACAATTAATCCGGATTATTCTTGAATCTAGACGACCCAACAGCCGGCCATCACCAAGCCGCCAGTCGTGTCGTACCTACCGGATGCGAAGAAGCGCTACTCACTGCGAGTACGGATCCTCAACCGCGATTGGCATCCATCACTGCTCGACCCGCAGACCGAATACTATCGCTCGTTCACCAAGGAGGTCGGCTTTTGCTAGTTTTCCATGACATAATTCATATTTCATAGAGGTCGCTTCAATCATATTTTCTAAATGAATTGTCTAGGTATCTTCTGCCGTCGACGGGCTATTGGCAAAGAAGTGGAAGGGTATGCACGTCTCCAAGATTGTCGACTACGCCAAGGGTAGCGTCATCGCCGAGTTTGAGGTAGAATATTAGTGCTTTAGCGACAGCTGTCTCTCTCCTCTCTCTTCCACTTTATTTCCTGACCTTTAACCAACCCATTTTCAGGTTGACACAAACGGCCAAGAACCCCTTGCGCGTGAAGTGGCCATTTTCCTCGAAGGCGCGGCGCTTCGCGGAGAATTGCCCGGCTTCGACGTCGAGCCCACCACCGTCAAGGTCAAGCAGATTGGTGAGTCGACTTTTAGAAATCCAATAATTGGCTGATTCTCAGATGTCCCTGTCCGACCCGCCCAAAAGAATCATAAGGAGGAGAAGCCGATGAATGAGAGCATCGACAATCTGCTCGCCGGGCTCAGGTATTTACCGTTTTGCAAGTATATTATTTTCAAAACCGAAACATTTTTCAAAGTAAAACGACCCCTAACCTTATAAAGATCCTAGTTTTTTTAAAGCAAAGTACATCTGCGTGATTAGCGCAAAAATTCCGCACACATTCGACCGATCTTGGTTTTGAAAAAAAGACTCCCCAAAGTCGATTTTTTGTCATAAATCATTAAAAAATGTACAGAATCGACAACGAGCTGTTGCGCAACATCATCGTCATCTCCATTGCGGCGCTGGTGCTATTGTTGGCGCTCGTCTGCTGCTGTTGTATCATGTGTCGTATCAGGAGGACAAGGAATCAATTTGTAAGTTGAGCCACGTAGTCGGAAGTGGGCTCAGCTCCAAAAAATGAATAGGCGTCCAATACAGTCCCGTTGTGCTGCTAACCCCCCGATAAAAGCACAGCCGTCGTCTTTTTGCACCCCCTAACCCGTTTTTGCAGAGTCCGATGAGGTCGGAATCGCTCGAGGCCAAGTCGTACACAGATATCCCCTACAAAGCGGTTAGTTTTGGGGAAAGCACTATTTCACTCACTACATCGGGTGGCGGTATTTCTGTCTTAAAGGGACCTGGATGGGAAGGAAACCCATGGATTTTGCTGAATTGGGATTAGCTTTACGTTTCGCCGCGGTCGCCACATGCAACACGCGCACATGAGTAAACATAGAAAGCTAGAAAATAGATAAAACGAAAGAAAAATAGACCGATGACTTTAATAAACTTTGCAAGCGCAGCCGTTGCTTCTTGATCAAGCACTTATCCGATTTCATTAACTATGGAAAAGTTAAATATCTCGTTCTGATTACGGCTAACCTTGCATGTTTCAAAAATTCATTAAAACTTTGAACTTTCGGGAAAAAAGCTTAAAGCACCAGTATTAAAAATTGAAATTTAGGACTCATACCCGCTGCCGAACCCCGCCTTCTACGGACCCTATGGAACATGTGCGTTTTTAAGAAATACAGAATAAACTATTTGCTTGAATAATCAGCTTCTTGTTGGAATATTCGCAAGCGTATGCTTCAGTTTAGGTTTGGGATGAAGCGTAGGTAACTGTAGATTATCCAAAAACTACGTCACCTCCCAATTACCCGCTGGATTTCAGTGCAACCCAAGGGGACGAAGCCACCAATGGCCGGCTTCGAAAACAAGGCCTTCCAAGGCCCCAACGGAACCCATCAACGCCATTTCAGCCAGGTATTTTTATGAAGAGGGAATATTTTTATCTGGCCAACTTTAGGCCACCACGGCATCCAACAAGAATGGTAGCAGCAGCCCGGCTCCTTCCGGCAATGGAAATGAATCAATGCCAGATGGAATGGGCGAGACGACATACCATGAGTGGTACAACAAGGTATGGCGCTTACTTGACAGGGTAGGCTCTGGCTTGGGCGTGAGTTCAGGCCTGGGCTTAGCTTTGGAAATAAAATTCATCCGACGATTAAACTTGGCGCTTGGCTCACTTTGACTCACTCCTAAGCCTAATTATGAAGCTGGTTTCAGGTAGCCTCAAAGCCGGCTTCACAGACACACGAAGAGGCGTTGATGACACCGCCAGTGGGTGCCCCACCGGCCAGACCGCCATCCACCCAACCATATGTGTCATATCCTAATGACCCATCTGCTTTCTACACGCTTGGCGGCGAACATCGGGCGAATCATCGGCGAAACCCGTATTAGGCGCTGTTAACTCATGGTCAATATTTTTAATATACTTTTTTATGAATAATCTTTCGATTTTCTGTATGGGAGGGACCAGCATTCATCTGGGATTTGCCATTTTCGCGACACGCAACGCGCCCATCCTCGAAATTTCGTGTGGTGGATTTTCCTCTTGTAGTGGTTTTTTTCACATTAATTTCGACATTTCGAAAATCGCCGTGCGTTGCCTGTCGCGTTGACGATGAAATCCAGAGAAAACTCTTTGCAAAGCCCTTTGAATCCCATAAGATACTGGAAACCCTGATTCCTCTATTTATCCGCATTTTTGGAAAATACTAGCCCTCGATTCTTCCACCCCCACCCCGCCCCACCTAATAATCTCAGCGTTTCTAGCTTAATTTAGTAAGAATATTCTTATCTTTTAAAATGCCACCTTCGCTTTATAGGCCGTCGAAATCAAGAACCAATTCCATGTTTCTCTACTGGTCCCCCTTATTGGCCTATCCGACCATTGCAATTGCTCATTATTTTTAAAGCAAGTTACCCCCCTCCCCCCCCCCCAGCCGAATCGTGCCAAAGTCGGTGTCCTGTGAAGTGTGCTTGATTGCCTTATTGCCCATGTTGTGCCCTTATTTTTATGTGCTTGCTTGGAAAAACAAGATTTCTGGAGACTGCCTCTTTTTCTGTACCGACTCAACTGGTTGCGCGGTTAATAAAGATTTGGAATTGTGCAGAGATATTAAGGAAATTAAAGCTTCGTATAAGAAGCTGCGTCATAAATGTAGTCTGCAAAGTTATTCATATGTACCAGGGTTAAAATGCCGCTTCGCGGCTTCTCAACGCTGGCCCCCGTCTGACACCATTTTATGCTTCACCTTGCATACTTGTCCTGAATTGAGATGGCAAAAAATGAAAAACCACTTCTTCTGCCGCTTTATATAGTTGCGTCCCCATTTCCGGTCTATGCTAATCGTTTTTAACAAAGAAGCTTTCACAAAAACTAAAATTTAATGTCGAAAATCGATAATTTTGTAAAATCTGTTAGGTGTGCAGTCATTCCAAGACCATTGCGCACCTAATGACGTATCATACGTACTTTAAAATCCATCCTCTATCAAGATATCCTCCGGACAGACAGACGGAAGTGGATGCAAAGTGGCACACACACACAGATATTTAGGCAAAAAATTATCTGTTTATGTGCAAAAAGCAAAATAAATTGTGCAGGGCGGGGTTTGAACCGCGGCCCTGTGCTTCGCAAGCGAACCCCTTGCCAATCCACCATGGTGCCAACTGGGGTGGGGGCTTCGGAGGGGTAGATAAGGGGCACAGCAATACCTGGGTCCCTACAGGGAATAGTGGGCCAGCATCCGAATTTATGCCGTTTTTTGGCTTAATTTCGACATGAAATGACTTTTCAACGCGAAGTCCGCAGCAAATTTGGAAAACGGATTCGGAATCAGCAAAAAATTCTGAACAAGATAGTCTTGGTCCCATTCCAAAACGCCAGCCTGAGTAAAAACACTTTACAGTCGGCTTGAGCCCAAGCCTAGTCGCAACAACTCGTATTACAAATTCAAAACGCCATGAAATTGAGCACTTTGTAGAACGGAAACATCACGATCCACGCTTCAACCCCGATCGTCAGCCCGAACCTCGTTTGCGTTGCCAGCTGCCTTGCCGAAGAGGACGAGAAGCCAACCACAGGTTAGTAAAAAAAATCGTACCAAATCACGAACCGAACTGAAGGGAAGAAGGATGAAATGTGTGAGACGGAGTACCGATACCCACCATCGTGCGTCGATACGGCTTGTGAATATATTGCTAAGTGGAGCTACGATGAGAAGAGAAAGGATGTGAAATTCGAGGTAACAAAAAAGTCGGGTACCATTTATTCTGCTTCTTTCTAGATCTCGTCTAAAGAACCGGGACGCTGGACCGGAATCGGATTCTCCCGCGATGGTGGCATGGCCAACTCGGATATTTATACTGGATGGGTATGTTTAGTGGATTTCAAGTTATTGTTAAGATTAAAGGGATGCCCAACCTTTTCGGGGCTCAAAAAGCAAAAACCATGCCGCGGGCGGGGGTCGAACCCGGGACCTCCGGGTTCGTAGGCCTGGATGCTATCCATTAGGCCATAGTGGCAAGCCATTGCGTGGGATGGGGACGCCAGAAGAGGGAAGGTGGCCGAATTCTGTGCGGCAATGGCGCCCCATTGCCGCACAAAATTCGCGCGTCATTTGTACTGCCCGTAATCCATAACTATATATTTGCCTCCAAAACCTTGGGTATGCCTTTAAACGGCTCATCAACACAATGGACAATTTCTACGATTACAGGTTTATGAGGGTAAGGGCTACGTGACTGACCGTTACGCTTATGGCCGCCAGCTTCCGGCCATCGACCCCGCCGACCGCAATGATATCTACGAGGTACGTTGGGTTCCTTTTGACAACGTTTTCATTGTTGTAGGTCGAAGGCAAGATGGTGGATGAGATGCAGACCATTTCATTCCGTCGCCCATTAGTGCCCAAGGACAAGGTGACCGATCTGCCACTCGATGAGTGCTACTACTTCTTGTATCCTATTGGAGGAGGTGAGTTTTTGTCACTTTTACAAAAAAAAAATAAAATTCACATATTAAAATTTCGACAAGCTGACAGCAAACCACCCATTTAGGTCGTGTGTTCGCTCGCAACACTCAAGACTTTGCCAATGCCCGCACCCCCATCGGCTATCATGATCAAGCGCCGAAGGTCTCCAAGAACAAGATTTGCATCTGTGACGGACAGGGATCACCTGTCAAGCCGCCGCATCGCGTGCGCGTCCGTCGCCAAGCCCTCCAACAGCAAGCAGCTCAAGCAGCTACCACTGGTTTGTGGCTTTAAGAGGGGACCGAATTCCGCCGAATGATGACTAGGATTTATCCGAACGCTTATACTACAGGGTGTCCAAACCTCCCCTACCTAGCGGTCCGCAGTCAAGTCCAATTTTTATGATTTAACTACCTATCGAAAGCTATCGAAAAGGCGAAAGCGGGTTTCGTTTTCGAAGATTTAATCTGATTACATCGATATTCAAGGTTTTCCTAAAACCGGGAATTTTTCATCAGGAATTTCGCAATTAGCATGCAGATCTCGCATAAATCAGCAGTTTTCATGGGTTTTGGACATAAAATTAGCGAATAAAAATGCTTAATTAAGAAAATGAACCCTTCTTTTTCTCGCCTTTTCGAGAGCTTTCGATAGATACCTAAATCGTAAAAATCGGAATCGACTGCGGACCGCTAGGTAGGGTTTTTTTTGGGACACCCTGTAGTTAGGAACAGCTGTCGATTACTAGCGAACGGAAAAATTAATTCGCTTGAGATTCCCCCGTCCCTTTAGCCCTCCACTAGTATTGAAAATTCAAATACAATTTTCCGAATTCAGGAAGTGCGATGTCTTGCACTGACATGGTTGTCGGATCGGTCTTTGACGGAAAGGGCCGTGTCAGAGATATGTACTCACCTAGCAAGGTAGGCAATATCAATCCTTAATCTACACATCGTGCCATTTCCCCCAACTGTTTCAAATTCCAGGCCACCCCACGCATGGATTCGTTCTTCGGCGGTTCGGATGATCTGAGCGGAGCCTCCGCATATCAAGAGGACGGCGTGACGACAATTGTATTTAGGCGCAAATTGGAAGGTAATGGAACATACGGTATTTTTCACATATTTTTGAACTTCAGCCGATCACCCGGCCGATCATACCATTGCCCCGGGACCAATGACTGTAGTATGGGCTAAGGGAGCCGATCCGGAGAGGTGAGCAGAAAAGAACATCTCTCATAGTGAACTTTCCCATGGAACCTAAAGAAACCATTCAGGAACTAATTTTCCAGATATCAACACACCACCGGAGGAGCCCCAATTCGAGCTGATCCTGCCTTCTTTGGCCAAGATCTCTTCAAATATCACGGGAAGGATCGTCGCGGAGTGTTGACAATCAACTTCTTTGATGCGGCCACTGAAGAAGTGCTCAAGACGGTGTCGTCACCATCTACTACAACACAAAGCCCTGCCGCCCGACCATTGCCAAATATTCCGGATGCGCCGAAGCCGGAGGAGGTATGAAATTTGGTAGCTTAAAGCTTCTCTTAGGTTTGGAGCCTGTTTCGGGGTCTCTTTAATGCCAGCATTTTTAGGATGGGTTCCCATCATGCTCTGGGCGCTTCTCATTCCCCAGAGGTTGCGAGCGAGCCATATGCCCGTATTATGTCGAATGGAATTCCGACGGAAAGGAGATCTCCTTCCGTCTTGAAGCCGCACTTTCCGATCGACGCTGGACGGCCATCGGCTTCTCCAATGATGGAGGCATGGTAAGTTTTTTGTCTGATCTGATCCTGAGCCTATACTTTCGGGTAGATCCGCTCATTCGTCTATCGCTATTTTCTTATCGGGATTTTGCCTTCGTTTATCGGCTTTTTAGCCTAACGGAATTTTTCCCCTATCGGGATCTTACAAGGGAACCACCTAGGGTCGAGGTGGCGTTTCGTTATGGAACCCAGCCCATTTTGTGCAGAATTTTTTGCTGATTCCGAATCCGCTTTCAATTTTTGCCAAATAGCCCGATTTAAAAAGTTACGGCAATTTAAAGATCATATTTGAGCCCGCGGGCGGTCATCTGTCACGATGCCCAACTTTTTTGTTTTTTGATGCCAATCTATTTTAAATAGCCTATCTTGTAGAGAATTTTTTTCTGATTCGGATGGTATATTTATTTACTGCGCTACTGCCTATCGATGATCACTTATGGGAGTGTGAAATAGCCTGTTTTTCACCATTTCCCATACAAAAAACGAAGTCCATCGTCGATTTTTTCGATTTCCAACAATTTTGAGTTAAATAGCTCATTCGATAGAGAAAAATTTTCTGAATACGATGGCAATATTCGTTTTTGATGAATCAGCAGGGAAACGCAAAATAAATGGCTTTGACGTTGACAAATTTGGGAAAAAATGGAACTTTGAAGCGCTATAACTTTTTAAAACGAGCTATTGGGCAAAAATGAGCAGCGTATTCGGAATCAGCGAAAAATTCTGCACAAAATGGGCCGGATTCCATAACGAAACGCCATCTCGACCTCGGGTGGTTCCCTTGTTAGAGGTCGGAATTTCGTCATATCGGTATTTCGGCTGTCCAGACCTTTAACGTCGGAACCTTGGCACTCTGCAAACCTCAAATCAAAAACCATAAGAGCACTTCTCCAGGCCAATTCCGATGTTGTCGTCATCTCTGTGGAGCGTGGAGAAGTCTCCGTTGTCGATCAATTCATGCCAAACTACGGTAGACCGGTCATTGATGAAGAGCAAGATGTCTACGATATTGGTATCAAAAAACCAACTCGCCAATCCATGTTTCCTTTTTCCAGAGACGAGCTACAAGTCTGGCCGCGTCATGGCAAACTTTAGCCGACGTTTGGCTACAAATGACATGGTAAGTGAAGAATGGCGTCTCCTTTCATCTGGAATGATTTCAGAACGACGTGACCCTGGCCGAGTGCCAATACTTCCTTTTCACCCCATCGGGTGGCCAGCTGGATTCGAGCGGTGAAGTGATGAAGCACGCTGAGACGCCAACGAGCAGCCAGACAAAGGTATTGACTCGGGTAGACCACAGTAGCTCCCGAACGTTGCAGATTTGCTTGAATGTATGCGAACGCCACACGACCGTTGCTGCTGACGCAGCCGCCAAGCAGCCGACGATGAAGCCCGTCATCACTAAGATCGAGACCACAAAGGAGGAGAAGAAGACTGAGGAAGAGGATGAGGATGAGGACGAGGATTCTGAAGAATATCAGGCCACCGAGTCCTCAGAATTGCCGACGACGAAGGGAACGGCACCTAGCTCTACCCGTGCCCCATCGACAATCCCCGGAAAGCGGATCGAGGTGTGCTTTGAAGTTGTGAAAGTCTCATGTTCTAGCTAAAAGAACTTGGTGGTTTGGTTATAGGCTAGGATTTGAACTGATCTGAAAACAATTAATCCGGATTATTCTTGAATCTAGACGACCCAACAGCCGGCCATCACCAAGCCGCCAGTCGTGTCGTACCTACCGGATGCGAAGAAGCGCTACTCACTGCGAGTACGGATCCTCAACCGCGATTGGCATCCATCACTGCTCGACCCGCAGACCGAATACTATCGCTCGTTCACCAAGGAGGTCGGCTTTTTGCTAGTTTTCCATGACATAATTCATATTTCATAGAGGTCGCTTCAATCATATTTTCTAAATGAATTGTCTAGGTATCTTCTGCCGTCGACGGGCTATTGGCAAAGAAGTGGAAGGGTATGCACGTCTCCAAGATTGTCGACTACGCCAAGGGTAGCGTCATCGCCGAGTTTGAGGTAGAATATTAGTGCTTTAGCGACAGCTGTCTCTCTCCTCTCTCTTCCACTTTATTTCCTGACCTTTAACCAACCCATTTTCAGGTTGACACAAACGGCCAAGAACCCCTTGCGCGTGAAGTGGCCATTTTCCTCGAAGGCGCGGCGCTTCGCGGAGAATTGCCCGGCTTCGACGTCGAGCCCACCACCGTCAAGGTCAAGCAGATTGGTGAGTCGACTTTTAGAAATCCAATAATTGGCTGATTCTCAGATGTCCCTGTCCGACCCGCCCAAAAGAATCATAAGGAGGAGAAGCCGATGAATGAGAGCATCGACAATCTGCTCGCCGGGCTCAGGTATTTACCGTTTTGCAAGTATATTATTTTCAAAACCGAAACATTTTTCAAAGTAAAACGACCCCTAACCTTATAAAGATCCTAGTTTTTTTAAAGCAAAGTACATCTGCGTGATTAGCGCAAAAATTCCGCACACATTCGACCGATCTTGGTTTTGAAAAAAAAGACTCCCCAAAGTCGATTTTTTGTCATAAATCATTAAAAAATGTACAGAATCGACAACGAGCTGTTGCGCAACATCATCGTCATCTCCATTGCGGCGCTGGTGCTATTGTTGGCGCTCGTCTGCTGCTGTTGTATCATGTGTCGTATCAGGAGGACAAGGAATCAATTTGTAAGTTGAGCCACGTAGTCGGAAGTGGGCTCAGCTCCAAAAAAATGAATAGGCGTCCAATACAGTCCCGTTGTGCTGCTAACCCCCCGATAAAAGCACAGCCGTCGTCTTTTTGCACCCCCCTAACCCGTTTTTGCAGAGTCCGATGAGGTCGGAATCGCTCGAGGCCAAGTCGTACACAGATATCCCCTACAAAGCGGTTAGTTTTGGGGAAAGCACTATTTCACTCACTACATCGGGTGGCGGTATTTCTGTCTTAAAGGGACCTGGATGGGAAGGAAACCCATGGATTTTGCTGAATTGGGATTAGCTTTACGTTTCGCCGCGGTCGCCACATGCAACACGCGCACATGAGTAAACATAGAAAGCTAGAAAATAGATAAAACGAAAGAAAAATAGACCGATGACTTTAATAAACTTTGCAAGCGCAGCCGTTGCTTCTTGATCAAGCACTTATCCGATTTCATTAACTATGGAAAAGTTAAATATCTCGTTCTGATTACGGCTAACCTTGCATGTTTCAAAAATTCATTAAAACTTTGAACTTTCGGGAAAAAAGCTTAAAGCACCAGTATTAAAAATTGAAATTTAGGACTCATACCCGCTGCCGAACCCCGCCTTCTACGGACCCTATGGAACATGTGCGTTTTTAAGAAATACAGAATAAACTATTTGCTTGAATAATCAGCTTCTTGTTGGAATATTCGCAAGCGTATGCTTCAGTTTAGGTTTGGGATGAAGCGTAGGTAACTGTAGATTATCCAAAAACTACGTCACCTCCCAATTACCCGCTGGATTTCAGTGCAACCCAAGGGGACGAAGCCACCAATGGCCGGCTTCGAAAACAAGGCCTTCCAAGGCCCCAACGGAACCCATCAACGCCATTTCAGCCAGGTATTTTTATGAAGAGGGAATATTTTTATCTGGCCAACTTTAGGCCACCACGGCATCCAACAAGAATGGTAGCAGCAGCCCGGCTCCTTCCGGCAATGGAAATGAATCAATGCCAGATGGAATGGGCGAGACGACATACCATGAGTGGTACAACAAGGTATGGCGCTTACTTGACAGGGTAGGCTCTGGCTTGGGCGTGAGTTCAGGCCTGGGCTTAGCTTTGGAAATAAAATTCATCCGACGATTAAACTTGGCGCTTGGCTCACTTTGACTCACTCCTAAGCCTAATTATGAAGCTGGTTTCAGGTAGCCTCAAAGCCGGCTTCACAGACACACGAAGAGGCGTTGATGACACCGCCAGTGGGTGCCCCACCGGCCAGACCGCCATCCACCCAACCATATGTGTCATATCCTAATGACCCATCTGCTTTCTACACGCTTGGCGGCGAACATCGGGCGAATCATCGGCGAAACCCGTATTAGGCGCTGTTAACTCATGGTCAATATTTTTAATATACTTTTTTATGAATAATCTTTCGATTTTCTGTATGGGAGGGACCAGCATTCATCTGGGATTTGCCATTTTCGCGACACGCAACGCGCCCATCCTCGAAATTTCGTGTGGTGGATTTTCCTCTTGTAGTGGTTTTTTTCACATTAATTTCGACATTTCGAAAATCGCCGTGCGTTGCCTGTCGCGTTGACGATGAAATCCAGAGAAAACTCTTTGCAAAGCCCTTTGAATCCCATAAGATACTGGAAACCCTGATTCCTCTATTTATCCGCATTTTTGGAAAATACTAGCCCTCGATTCTTCCACCCCCCCCCCCGCCCCACCTAATAATCTCAGCGTTTCTAGCTTAATTTAGTAAGAATATTCTTATCTTTTAAAATGCCACCTTCGCTTTATAGGCCGTCGAAATCAAGAACCAATTCCATGTTTCTCTACTGGTCCCCCTTATTGGCCTATCCGACCATTGCAATTGCTCATTATTTTTAAAGCAAGTTACCCCCCTCCCTCCCCCCAGCCGAATCGTGCCAAAGTCGGTGTCCTGTGAAGTGTGCTTGATTGCCTTATTGCCCATGTTGTGCCCTTATTTTTATGTGCTTGCTTGGAAAAACAAGATTTCTGGAGACTGCCTCTTTTTCTGTACCGACTCAACTGGTTGCGCGGTTAATAAAGATTTGGAATTGTGCAGAGATATTAAGGAAATTAAAGCTTCGTATAAGAAGCTGCGTCATAAATGTAGTCTGCAAAGTTATTCATATGTACCAGGGTTAAAATGCCGCTTCGCGGCTTCTCAACGCTGGCCCCCGTCTGACACCATTTTATGCTTCACCTTGCATACTTGTCCTGAATTGAGATGGCAAAAAATGAAAAACCACTTCTTCTGCCGCTTTATATAGTTGCGTCCCCATTTCCGGTCTATGCTAATCGTTTTTAACAAAGAAGCTTTCACAAAAACTAAAATTTAATGTCGAAAATCGATAATTTTGTAAAATCTGTTAGGTGTGCAGTCATTCCAAGACCATTGCGCACCTAATGACGTATCATACGTACTTTAAAATCCATCCTCTATCAAGATATCCTCCGGACAGACAGACGGAAGTGGATGCAAAGTGGCACACACACACAGATATTTAGGCATATGCATATTCCAAATCGGAAACACCAGTTCTAAAGTCCAAAATGAAAAGATCGCTTCAAAGTCCAAACGTTTGGGATCGGATTCGTCCGCAACTTTAGAAAACAGGTTCGGAACCGGAAAATTCTGCACAATCTGGGCTAGACCCGGAATGGAATTTGCAGCCCATAAAAAACACTTTATGGTAAGCCCTGCCTAAACCTAGGCACTACGTCTACGATTAGAGATACCAAAGCCACGCGTTATAAGTAATTTATTCCGGGTGCCGATTATTATAGGCAAGTTCCGAAGATCGGATCAATGCATCGATCGTGGCAGCGGACCAACGGCCACGGGCACGGGGCAAATTCCATGAATCTCGCATCCGGCTCGCAGATTGTATTCGCCGGCAGGCAGACACCACCACACAGGAACTTGTCATCTCCACATGGGCCATACACCTGAAAGCTTACCCCTTGTTTTGCGCAAAAAGCTAAAAAAACAATTCTGGGTGCTTCCTGGTTATCGGGGGTCGGTTAGTTTAGCGGGGGTCGGTTGGCATCTTCTTTTCGTTTAGCCTATACCTGCCTAGTGATAAATTGTAGTTTATTTTAATACTGTTTTTAGTAGCTTCCGATAATCAAAAATTATAAAAATATTTATCCTATAGTCACGAAATCTAGGGTTATAGCGCGGTTTTAGCCATTTTCATATACGTTAGACCGAAAAAGAAATTTTTTTTCAACATGTTTTTTGACGTTTTTCTTAATGTTTCCTCCCCCGCTAACAGTCCAGAACCATTTCAAACGGCGCGCAAGTCTATAAAAACGGCCAGTTTTTAATTAGCCGAGCCGCACGATATTATAGAAAAAAGTTCGCAACCGACCCCCGCTAAAATAGCCGACCCCCGATAACCAGGAAGCACCCAATTCTGTACGTGGCCCTCACAAAATCCCTACATAAATCAAACCGTTTTTAACCGTAGAAAAAAGTCTCGTCCATTCCATGATTTTTTCAGATTTTTAAGTAATCAAAATCTAACGAAGACTAGCAAATAAATGATTAAAAGCAGCAAAAACCCGAACCGGCTCGACGGAAAGACCGTTGGCGAGGGCAGGCAGCAATAGCAGACAAATCCACAAAATCGACATTTTTGCGTCTCACTCTGGTCTTTCATTGTCTTTATACAACCCCGGACGGGACTGCATAAAAGATTATGTGCATTGTGTATAGCGAAAAAAATCGAGAAAAACGGAAGTTTGGTCGTCGATGTTTGGGCGAATATCTTCATCTGAAAGGCAAATTTTTCGTTTTGGTAGTCTGGGAAAAGTTCCGGAAGAATACACCTCACGATACTAGGTAACCCGGCGATGTGCCCGCGTTTTTTGTGTGCTTATTTTCAGTGTAATTTCTTTGTATTTTGAGCAACTGTAAAAATTTTTTACTGTGCAACACTCTTTTTACCGTAATCACTGATTTATTCTCGAAAAAAAAATTATAATATGAAAAAATGACAATAATTGAAGCAAGAACTTTTCACCTGTGTACACGCTTTTCGAGTATGGAGCAAGCATTAATGGGAAGGAGGCACGTCAAGCAACAAACAAGCAAAAAATGGGACTAGAATAGAGGGAATCGCATCTTTGAGGCTTTGGCTTAGGCCCAGGCCTAGGCTTAGTTTTGGCTTTTAAGCTTTTTTCTAAGCGTAAAAGCTTAGGCATAGGCTTAGCCTTGGCTTAGGTTTAGGCTTACTAGGGAATGTTTTCGGGCGGACATCGGACCCAGATATGTGAATATGGGCATCTTGTAGAGCTCGACGAGACGAATCGATTGATGTAACTTTTAGCTGCGGATACCCTTTTTTAATAAAGTTACAGCGGTTTAAAGTTTCTCGCGATACCTTCATAACCCCTCCCCACACCCCAACCGCCGTGCTCTGGTAGTCTAGTGGGTTAGTGGTCGGCGTCTGGGGATGGTAACGAGGGTATGGATCCGCTCCCGATTTTCCTTTTTTTGCTTTTTGGTCGAAAGCTTCCATTTTGCATCCCGAAGGACCACCTTAACTTTTTTTTCATTTTTATCTCCAGCACCCACACCAAAGAAAGAAGTTGGTGACAGTATTCATTGGTTTTTTTGCAAGTTTCACCCGCACCAAGGTTGATGCCTATAGCTCGAAAAATCCTCTGTGTTCCGCTTATGTTTATTTAATCGGGATTTGATTCGAAAAATGAAAAAAAAGTTAAGGTGGTCCTTCGGGATGCAAAATGGAAGCTTTCAACCAAAAAGCAAAAAATGAAAATCGTGAGCGGATCCATAACCTCGTTACCATCCCCAGACGCCGACCACCAACCCACTAGACTACCAGAGCACGGCGGTTGGGGTTTGGGGAGGGGTTATGAAGGTATCTCGAAAAACTTTAAACCGCTGTAACTTTATTAAAAAAGGGTATCCGCAGCTAAAAGTTACATCAATCGATTCGTCTCGTCGAGCTCTACATGATGCACATATTCACATTTCTGGGTCCGATGTCCGCCCGAAAACATTCCCTAGTTAGGTGTAGGCATAGGCCAAGGCTTAACGGGCGCTGAATTGGCCCAGAATTCGGGGCAAGGGGCTACACGTGACAATATCAACAGCAAATGTCCAAGGTTGCACGAATCAACAATAGTTTTTGCTCAACGTATGGTATGGGACTGGGGAGAGTCATGAAGATGTCCTGATGGACATTCGCATTTGAGGGGGTTTCCGCTCGATGGAAGATGAGGATGAGACCTTGGTGAGGCCGTAGAGCGGTCGGCGGATTTGGGACATCGATCTAAACGCAGAGGCCGATTTTGGGCGTTGTTTATTCCTAGGTATGGATATAGGCTAAGACTTAAGTTAGGCTAAGCTTTAGGCTTAAGTTCAGGCTTAGGCGCAGGCTTAGCCTTGACTTAAGCTTAGGTTCAGCTTAGAGTTAGGCTTAAGTTTAAGCCTAGGAACCGGAAAATTCTCCAAAACCCACCTCGATGACATCAACGGGTAGTGCTGAACAGATGACATCGATGCATACGATCCGGGGCCGAGCGCACTGCTGGTTGATGATCTTTGCAGTCCAGAGCGGTAGCTGGCTGAAAATGGACATTTAGAAAAGAACCATATATTCTCCACAGAAAGCTTAAAACGACAAAAAGCTAGGTAAAAACTATGTAAGCAACGAAAATTTCATTACGAACATGACGAATCATTTAAAAAACGTGATGTACGCGGTGTCGACCACAAATTGTAGCTGTAGTATGAGGCCGGACGATAGAGAAGCCCTGAAAATGGACGTGGACGAGAGACAACTATTGACACGGCGCGACAATTGGACTGGACAAAACACGAACCTGCTTCCGACTTACAACTGGGGAGGGAAGAGAGTGAGGGGGAGGATGAGGCTGAGGATGAGGTGGATGAGATTGAGCCTCTTCTATCGACGGATGAGGATCGGGATGATGAGAGGGAAGAGGAAGAACCGCAGGTGGGGAGCTTCGAAAGGGACGACCGCGACGCTGAACTTGGAAGTAATTTTATGGTTTTGAATTTATTGCGCTTACAGTTTCTCAGTCTTTTAAGATTTATGTATCAACGTTGTATCAAAAAAACTATCTATCAAAAATTACCCAAAAACTTTATGACGCTATGTTAAATTCAATGAGCATAATCAGGCCCGTAGCGGAACCGAAATTTCGGGGGGGCCCAAAAATTTTGGCGACCTCCCCGGTCGCCACTTTTAAAACTTCCGAAAATCGCGTCAAGAATAGCGCCGCAGGCAAAAAAAATCGCAAACAAGCGTTCGCTACACTCAAATTCGTCTGAAAACGCGGCAGAAAACGCGCCGCGGGCGAAAAATTTTTATGAACAATTGATTAACCAAGGAAAAACCAGCGCCGCAGGCAAAAAATTTTGAAAAAATAGGCATCATATAAGTAAAAACTGTTTGAAAAACAGTAATAACAGCGCCCAGGCAGAATTTTTGTAACTAAAAATCATAAGGGTCCCCCCTTATGAATTTTTCGGACCTCGACCCATTTCGGGGGTGGGGGGGCCAGGGCCCCCTGGGCCCCCCCCCCCCTCCTACGGGCCTGAGCATAATTCACATTACATCAAAGGATATAGTCGGTTTTTTAACTTTTTATCGAACTATTTCCAGTTATGACTTTTTGATACTGAAACTTTGGTCTAATATTAAAAACGAAACCCCTAGCTATCCAGAATCACACAATTCAATTACCTCGATCCAACGATGACGAGCTGGAATATGCCGTGCTGAGGGGCAACCGAGATTTCCGAGCCATATCTGCAGCGGAAGGAACGGGCGATGGTGATCTGAAAATCAAGCGGCTCTATCTTTTGACCTCTCTGCCGTACCTCATAACGACAATTGGTTGTGGGCGTACGACAGCCACGGCCCTTCGCTGTGTTCGCCACGACGAGGGCAGCCTCGAACCGGATGGGGATGTTTGGAGGGGAGTCGGTGAGGTGGCCGAAGCCGTAGATGGTGTCTCGTCGTCACGATCACGCGGTTTGATCGTTGTTGGTGGGCGGATACTGCAATTGGACGTATTTTTACGGAGAGGGAGCCTTCGGTGCGGCGCATATCTACAGAAAATGCCATTCCAACGCCCCTTTAACCGTACCCGGACGGAGGCTTGTTGCCCAGCGGATTCTTCTCCACGATGCGCGACTCGTCGTTCCACAAACGATCTTCCTCGGCCATCCGTTTCTCGTCTTCTTTGTCCGTTTTTGCACCCGATTCGGCACGGGATAGGCTGCAGGCTGCCTGAAAATACGGGACTGCAAGTTGATTCCCTTTTGGAAAGCTTCGAAAGACGGGGCTGAAGCTGGAAAGTTGACTTGACACCTCAAGACTAACCCCTTGAATGAAGCTTCTCGTCTGCGTCGAGCCATCTGTGGTCAGCATGTCGCGCACCGTTTTTTCCATCTGGAAATGCGAAGACGGTCTTAGATTTTTAGTTAACAGAAACTAGTGGAAAAACAGTGCGTCGCGGTCCTTTTCCTCTACGGCCCCTATGCCCTCCCCAGCCGATGCCCGACCACCGAATCCAGAACTGACTCTATTACCTATTTTGCAACCTGATCCTGATCCTGAAATTTTTTCCCAAAAGCCAATTAGACCAAAAACAATATATACAAAAAATTTGAGGCTGATATATTGTAAAACAAAAAAAGTTATTGCGAAAATAAAGTAGGAGAGGTTTTTGCCTTTGTGCCACGGCTGGCTATTTTACAAACAGCGACATTGAAATGTTTACCGAGGACGCGGCACATCAAAAACAATATCCGCAACAAATTTCGGGCCCAGATTTTGTAAGGTAAAAAGGCTATCGGAAACATAAAGTAGGAGAGTCTCTTTTTAAATTTGTGAAGCCGTAGAAAAATCTAAAAAGGGGCTCAGAACCAAATTCCATTCCGCGCATTAGTGTTTCGCATATCGCTTCAACTCTATCATCGCTCCCATTAGGCACTGCCGGGGATCGAACCCGCGTGATCGGTTGTGCAACGGCTGCATCCTAGCCCACTGCGCTAACGATGCACCAATGGCAGAGCTAGCAGGACCCTCATCCCCAGCCCCCTCCCCCTACCAGGCGGCACTGAACTCGAAAAGCCAATTTATGATTATCTTGCAAACGATAGTTTTTTAAACGCTATTTTTTATAGGTAGAGGATTTGGTTAAGTGCGCTTAAGTATATCCTTAATTGAGCAAGTTGAGATTTAACCTTAGCCTTAAACTTAAGCTCAGGCATTGGCCTTACCTGTCTCAATAATTCATCGTCATCCGGCAACACAATTGTCGCTTTGATCCTCGGCAAAAGCCCGGCAACCCGTAATCTAAATCCAAATTTTCTAATATTCAAGGAACTAGCAAAAATCCAAAGAATCGTGTTTTTCCGCTTAAAAATACCTAATATTGGCGACCTCATCGCGGGCCAAACTCAGCGTTTCGGTGAGGAAGTGCTGCTTGAAAAATCTTCTTGAGAACATCCCTAGCACACACTCGGCGACATCCACAAAAACGGCACGTCGGTAGCAGGAGGCGTGGGTTAGGATTTCTGAAAAGTTTCAGTTTGGAGGAATGGCTGCTAGTTGGCGCACCTGTCTTTAAGAAGTCAATGACATTTTCCCGCTTTTCTCGTTCAGGATGTTCACGCATAAAGGTAAGGAGGGTAGAGACGGCGGCAATTCGGCAAGGGTTCGCACGCTAAACAATTACATCTTCAAGGGATGGGAGGAGGGTATTATTAGGGCTTTGTTTAACGGAAATTTTCAAAAAGTCGTAATTTTGGTCAAAAACGGCCATTTTCGGAAAATTGCTACTTGGATATTTTTTAATCAAAATTTATCAAGTTTTACGTTTGGGAATAGTAAAAAACCATTTAAAAACTTCCACTATTGATAGTTGAAAAATTCGATCCTAAGAAATGAGTTGGATCCCTCTGTCCCCCCCTGGTAAACTTCCCCCTCCCCCGCTAATGCGAAAGAACCGGTCAGCCGTATGCTTCGGCTTTGATATCGATATAGACATAGGCGTAGGCTTACTGCAAAGTGTTTTTACTCAAGTTGGAGTTTCGATTCGGGACCAGGTGCATCTTGTGCAGAATTTTTCGCTGATTCCGAATCCGTTTTCCAAATTTGCGGCGGACTTTGATTTTGAAAGTTATACAGCAGTTATGGTAGTTTTTTCACTAAAATCAAGGAACCGTTATCGTTTTCGGTTTCCCTGATCAATTTCAACTTCAAAATTGGCTAGAGATTGGCTAGACAGGCATCTTAAAAGTCAAAACAAGCTTTTTTCCAAAAAAATTAAATTTTTTTATGCAAAAAGGAAAATAAAGCTGCAGGGCGGGGTTCCGAACCGCCGCCCTGCGCTTGGCAAGCGAGTACTATGCCAATGCACCATGGTGCCAACCGACACGAGAGCTGTGAGAGCGTACTTCACGGCCCCTGGGCCAGGCAGAACCATGGAGGGAATACTGGACCAGGATCCGAATTTTTGGCTTTTTCAAGCTTAATTTGCACCAAAAATGACTTTTTAAATAAAAGTCCGCAGCAAATTTGGACAACGGATTCGGTATCAGCAAAAAATTCTGCACAAGTTGCACTTGGTCCCGAATCGAAACTCCAACTTGAGTAAAAACACTTTACAGTTAGGATTACCCTAGGCGTTGGTTCTGGAACTCACCACCGTAAGCACTTCCTTCTGTAGGATGGGTACAAAAGTGTCGTATAGTTGATGGTAGGTCAGAACATCGGGCAGTACGGATAGACCTTGTAGGTAGGCCTCATGGGAGCGCCAGGCTCCGCTGTTTCTGAAAATACGGGTTTTTCATTTAGGCTAGCAAGCTTTGCGCACGCCTTCCTAATCTATTTAGTTTTCCATACCTCAACAAAACATTGCAACCAATCAATATCCGGTCCAATTGTTGCGTCGAAACTTTTGGACCGTCTTCTTCTTTTTGTCGCGCGCATTTGTAGAGGAGTGGCAGCATTTTTCCCAGGTTGAAAGTTACCTAAATGGTTTGATTAAATAAAAACAGTCGCAATTAAGGCTTCACCGGGAGCACGAGCAGACTCCGGAACCCACCTTGGACACGACTTCCGTAGCACCACTCCGGACCAACTCGACAAATGGGGGAATGAGCTGCTGTTTCGTCGGGTAGAGCGCGACAATCTCGTGGTAAGAGGCCGCTGGAAGCGAGAATTTTAGCGTGACTATGTACAAAACACACCTATCGACACTCGGACCTCATCATCGGAGTCGCCGCAAAAAGCCTCCAGAAGTGGGAGAAGCCGCTCGAAGGCTTTTGGGAACATGACGAGGAGACACTGGAAAGGAAGGGGATTAGTCGGTAGGGTAGGCCTAGGCTGGGCTTAGACCTGGCTTAGGCTTAGACCCGGCTTAGAAGTAGGCTCGGCTTAGGCTTATGCTTAGAATTCTGCTTAGGCCTAAGCACAACATGAATGGCTGACCGGGAAATTGTAAGCACAAGCCCGGCGTACAAGCGTCCCGAGAAGACTTTCTCGAGCTGTCTTCCCGTCTTTTGGCTGTGCCCACGACACCATCCTGAGATACGTGTTCAGCACCCACGACTGGTCCAGTGCGTCCATCACCTCCTGAAATTAGGTAGTGAAGGTTTTATTACAAATCGGAAAATCTTAATAAAAACTTAATTGAGGCAACGAATTTCTAAGCTCCCTAGATGCCACTTGCACTTGAAATCACCAACCCTCAGCTCATAAGCCCATTCGCCGAAATTCTTTGCGACGATGGCGAGCTGCTCGTCGGCTTTGGTCACCGCCTGGTCGGTGCACTTCCTGACAAGTGGCAGCACAGTAGACTTTTTGGCTTCTAAAAACTGGGATGATGCATGGAAACGAGGATACCTTTTGTGAAGGTGGGAATGCAGGAAGCAATTGCATTCAGGGCGGCCTCTCGAACCGGCGCCTCCTCATCGCCGACCAGCGATACCAAGCAGGGCAGCACCAAGGACACCGATTCCGATGCTGTACTAAAAACGGAGGGTGAAAATTCATGAAGGGATCAATTTTATAACTTTTCATGCTGAAATACTGATTTTTTTGATGGCAAACCCTTTTTCATGCAAGCCGTTGAAATTGCATTAGACTCGATAAGCTTAGGTTTGCCTCAGTTTTCGGCCGATTAAACTTCGCCACAGGCTGACGCTTAGGCATCGTTTCTAGGGTTGCTTCTCGGAACAGGCCGAGATTCGGAACATTCGGAACAGCAACCGTTCCGACTGTTCCGAATGTCGGAACGTTCCGAGATTCGCGTGTTCCGGCTGTTCCGAGATTCGGAACATTCCGAGATTCAAATGTTGCGGTTGTTCCGAGATTCCCATTGTTCCGACTGTTCCGAGAGTCGGAACGTTCCGAGATTTGGCTGTTCCGAGATTCAAATTTTTTCGCATGTAAATTTCCAAACACGACTGAATTTTGGATTCGATTTAATCCCCAATTCGTTCTGATTTCCTTAATTTCCAGCTTCGATATCTAACCATCGACGGAATTAAGTGTTCAGTTGCGCCCACACTGCCGTGGGACGGCCAAATCGAAACATTAACATGCAATCTACACGATTTACATGAAATCGAAATTTACATGCGAAAAAATTTGAATCTCGGAACACCTCAATCTCGGACTGTTCCGAATCTCGGAACAGTCGGAACAGCCAAATCTCGGAACGTTCCGACCAGTCTTTGTTCCGAAAGTTCCGAATCTCGGTCTGTTCCGAGAAACAACCCTAATCGTTTCCCACAATTCAACGCACTTCAGACTCTTTGCAATTTGCGTGATCCTCTGCGCCATTCCGCTCCTCACATTGGCGTTTCCGTCTTCGCACAGCGTCTGCACGGCCGTCCCCAGCTCTTTGCGTATCCTGGAAAGCACCGTACATCCCTCAAAATCCCTGAAATACTTGATTCTAGCAGATACGGTGACCCCGGGTGCCGGCGAATAGTAGTGAAACGTTTTCGTGCCCATCCAGTTAATACAAAACGAATTTCCGCTGGTGTACTGCTGACAAATATCGATCCCCAGCCGGAGTGGATACGAGTTGTTGAGCCTCGAACCGAACGGCTCGGGCCCAAGAAATACGATACTTGGGGCGAACAATAGAAAAAACGGCCCGCCTCCAAGATATTTGCCCCAGGACTAGAATATTCCCCTTCTTGGCATGTTTCCAATTCGGGGGAAAGGGAAAGAAAACTGACTCGGTTTGCGGCAAAATTGTTGCCAATTTGTGGAGGAGTTTGGTGGCGATGATTCGACGCTGGATGCGTTGTGTGGGCTCGGATTGTTGCTGCACAACGGGCACGATCTGAACAAGTTCGACAGGTGTTTTAGAGACTTGAAATAAACTCAAAAAAGCTTAGAAAATGCTCAGAAACTAAACAGCCTTTAGAAAATTTGCGCTAGATTGCTACCACAAATTTTTTTCAAGGTCTTTCTGAAGGTAAGAATTTTTTTGAGCTCTTTTAAGCTCGGCTCAAAACTCACATAAGTCTTGACAGCTTGCAAGTCCAGTCGATCCGAAATATCCACCAGCGTTTCGAGCCAAGCAGCTGCGCTCACTGAAAAGCAAAAAAAATCAGAATATTGCACCAGAATAAGCGGAAAATGTCATTTGTACAAGCCGTCTGAACCTTTGGCGTTTGAAGCTATTCAATTACAGTGAGAGTAGCCGCGGGTTTTGTCAGATTTTTGGTTGAGAATGAGTGCGAGAGAAATACAAAACTAGATAGTAGTATAAATTACTGTTCACCCGGCTGCTTCAAACACCCAAAAAATGCAATTTTAGGTGTAAGCAAGGGACAGTGATCGGCCCCCCCCCCCACCCTCTCCCTGCTGAGCTGCAATTTGCATATGCAAAGCTCGTGTTGATTTCCCGTTGGTGGGTGTGTGGATAGTATGTGGTGGGAATGAGCTCTCAACTTCCATTCGGGGCCAATAGGGGGCCACGTGCACTGACAGACTTTTTTTTGCTATGCTCACTCTCTCGCTTCAGAGCCATGGTCGCAGTTTTTGAGGCCAGCTCCAGAAGACGGATATAGAGAGAGGGAGAGAGACAGAGAAAGCGAGAGAGAGAGAGCGAGAGCGAGAGAAAGAGCGGGGCGGGAGCGAGAAAGAGGGGAGGGGAGCGCGGGCGCGAGATAAATAGTGAGACAGCGCGAGAGAGAGAGTGAGAGAAAGAGAGAGAGAGCGAAATAGAGGGAGAGGCCTACAGCGCTAAAGAGAGATAGCGAGAGATAGCGAGAGATAGCGAGAAACAGGGAGCTACCGAGTTTTCAACTCTTATAGCAAATTTCTTTAATACAGATGCAAATTTCCAAGCGCATTCGCGTGCCAGTTTAAAGGGACAGTAAAGGATACAAGGGATGCGGGGCGAATTTTCTAAGGTACCGTACATTCGTCAGTAGGCTGCGTGCGTCGAGCTACCCGGAAGATGACGCGATCCGACGAAATTCCGGCTGAACAGGCGGTTAGTTAGGTGTGGAAGTCGGTTTCAGATGTGGATAAAGTGGAAATGGGCGAAATTGTTGCTAAATGCTGTTAGAAAGGGTAAGCCGAGCCACATGCTGGCGGCTATTTGTTTTGGAGGATGCGGACGCAAAGTTGTCACCCAAAAAATTTGACTTACTATTATCCTTTTGTTGCTGCACGTTTTCGAGGATGTTTTTGAGGAGCTTCTCGCTGAGACCCCT
The DNA here is from genome assembly GCA_958295435.1 of Mesorhabditis spiculigera. Classification (NCBI taxonomy): domain Eukaryota; kingdom Metazoa; phylum Nematoda; class Chromadorea; order Rhabditida; family Rhabditidae; genus Mesorhabditis; species Mesorhabditis spiculigera. The sequence goes on along the minus strand of CATQJA010002644.1, from coordinate 1,302,165 downwards.
GCAAATTGGTGCATAATTCATTTGCTACTAATGTCCTCTTGATTTTTGTATTTTCGCCGCTACCCTATTAACGCTATGCGGGCACCATCCACCCCCACCGCACCGTCACCACCCTAATTTGCATAAATGACCTTCTATTGACTCTCCGCCATGCACCCACCTTATCTATGGTGTCTAAATTGTGTACGAGAATTTTTTTAGCGAGTTTGCCGAAAATTCGGATTAGCAGAAAGCGCGGTTTGCATAAGTATGAGCCTCATAACCCAATCCGGACTCAAGGCCGAAGCGTTGGATTCGCGTAGGACTAACAAGGGGACGTTTTTGAGTATCGTCGGGACTTTGGCATGGGACCAAGCCTATCTTGTGCAGAATTTTACGCTGATTCCAAATATGGTAACCGTTTTTGCGTAATAGCCATTTCTTGAAAGTTATGGACGATTTCAACCTTAATACAGCCGAAAATCGGCTACTTTCGATAGTCATAAAAGGCTTCGGAATAGGTTTTAGACAAAACCAGATTGTGCATCTTGTTTAGAAAAAGATTCTCTATAAAATGTACCATCTTAACCAAAATCATTGAAAAGTCGGAAAAATTTGTGAAACTGGGAGGCCCATAATTTTACAAAAATTGTCAAAATTCCAACATTTTTAAGTTAGGTAGCTTATTTGATAGACAATTTTTTTTTCTGGCCAGGATGCACAATCTGGTTTTGTCTAAAACCTATTCCGAAGCCTTTTATGACTATCGAAAGTAGCCGATTTTCGGCTGTTTTGAGGTTTAAATCGTCCATATCTTTCGAGCAATGGCTATTCCGCAAAAGCGGTTACCAATATTCGGAATCAGCGTAAAATTCTGCACAAGAAAGGTATAGTCCCATGCCAAAGTCCCGACGACACTCAAAAACGTCTCCTTGTAAGCATAAGCCGGACCCGAGCCTGTATAAGCTAGACGAAGCTGGAGCGTTAGGGCTGCGCTAAGCCGAATTGGGCTTAAGCCTAAATCTAAGCCGAAACACCAAACCATAACCGAAGATTCACCATACGCAGAAGCCCAAGCTAAACCGTAGCATTGTAAGCCCAAGCTGAAGCCCAAGCCAAGCTAAGCCTAAGTCTCAAAAAAGCGAGTCCCTCGTGATGGAACCGAGAAAGAAAGAAAGAAAAACCTACGGATGCTTTTGGACGAGCCGCAAGTTTTGAAGGATGCTTTTAAAAACGACCGCTGCCTCACAATGCACATCCAAATTAGCCGCTTCGTCACGAAGGCATTTCTGAATTCTGATATTGTATTTGCGTCTAGTGCAAATGACCCTGCACCGGAAAAGCCGTAAACAGGTCAATTCGCAGCGGCTAATTTGTTCCGGAAACCGGTGCGTGTCGGATTTGTGATCGGTGCATCGCCCGATTTGTGGTCGGCGAGAGATTGGAATTTTGCTCCGGTTAGATAAGCTAATGTGCCCAAGTTCATAAACCATCGTAATTTGCGAACCTGTACAGCCGGCAGGAGCGCTTCAATGGCAGCTTCTCCTTCCTCTTCAATCATTTCCGGCAAAGCGCGCAGCGAGCCAAGCTTTTGCACCTCCTTTCCGCGCCTGAAATTGATTAAATTGATTCATTAAAAATTATTCCAATGCTAGAAAAGTTGTGGAGTTTCTGAGGGCCGGTTACAGTCCTTTCCCACCCTCTTGGAGGACGGTCAGTCTGCATGAAAGGGGTAATCCAATTATCCGGCCGCTCTCTCGTTCTCTCGCTCTTTCTCTCTCTTTCTCTCTCTCTCTCTATCTCTCGCTTTCTCGCTCTCTCTCTCTCTTTCGTTCTCTTTTTTATGTGCCGATTCCTCGCTACGTTCAAGGACGTAGTAAGCAAAAAGGTGATAAGATTTTCGTATCCCGCCCAGCTTGAAAACCCCCCAATTTGTGTGCCCATCTACCGTAAATTGGTTGCAATCTTCTGCAAGACAGTCTGTGCCCTCGTCCGGCATGTTCGCTGCGTCTCTTCAATCAGACTCTGTCGATTCTGGATCTCATTTTTGTGAAATGCCAGCGGGGTCCCCGGACGTGTCATCAGATTCGATTAATAGTGCCAATAAAATCTGAGGGTCAGTGGATGGTAGTGTAGTGGAGGTAGGAAATGGGATGGACCGAGGGGATAAGTCAAGAATTTTGTGTGTGTTTTGCCATGGCGGTATCACAGAGGGGACCCCATCCTCCTCAAACATTCGGGCCCCCTTCTCTAAAACCCTCAAATCATTGTTTTCATTTCTCCTTATCTTCTTAGATGCGGTGGGAACAGTAAACCTTGAAGGCGAGCAGTCCGAGTAATTGGTACATTGGTACAGTGGCAGCAGTTTTATTAATAGTAATTAATCCGAAGTGTAAGCTACCTTTAATGTAATCGTGAATCCTAATTAACGTTTGCAAGATAATCATAAATTGGCTTTAGGGGTTCAGTACCGCTTGCCCCCCTTGTTGGATGAGGGTTCGGTTCATTGGTGCATCGTTAGCGCGTGGGCTAGGCTGCCGCCGTTATACAGCAGAACACCCGGGTTCGATCCCCGGCACTGCCTACTGGGAGCGATGATGAAGTTCTCTTCCGAGCGATCATGCGCGAAATTTGATTCTGAGCCCTTTCTGAAATAACCGTGCTACACTCTTTCCTGCCGTCTATCATCAGTAAACCAACACCAATGACACGTGCGAGATATGTGTCTGTGTGTTCGGTGTGATGGGGATTCGAGTCGACTGGGCAGAAGCGGTTGAGTGTGTGGCTTTGGACCTGGGTGGAATCAACATGATGGTTTCCTTGAACGGTCAGGGACCAGTAAAGGGCCGCGGCAAAACCCATGATGAATCCACAACCCCAAAAAAGCAAGCTACTCACTCTAACTGGTTGATGTGATGTTGCAGGGGGCTCAAATACGTCTCCTCCAGCTCGGCCTCGGCCTCCTCAGCAAGCTTCAGCAGCGCAGCCCTGCAGTATGGTAATAAGGTACTGTCTGGTGCGACGCACCAATCCATGCCGGATCCGGACCGAGTGACCGGTTGCTGATCTTTCTCGTCATCTTCGTCGCTGTCCGGACTGTCGTCATTCTGGAAATCAGTAGTGATGATGCATTTATATTCTAATTTGGCGCTAATTTAGGGAAAAGGAAAGGTAAAAAAAGATAGTTCCTACCGTATTACTCCTAGTCGCATCATCTTCGCCAGAAGAGGAAAGGCCGCTGTCGTCTTCTTCTTCAGTCATTCCCATCTATCAGTATTTTAGCCGGTGGTTCTTAAAAAAACGGCGAAATAACGAGAGAAAGAGAGAGAGAGAGAGAGAGAGAGAGAGAGAGAAAACGAGGGTGAAAGGTAGAGCGGACATCAGCTGATTCTTAATAGAATTTTGGCATGATGGTATAAGACACTTTACTGATTCAAATTTCGCTATGGTGCTTTAAAAATCGCATATTAAACCCAGATATACGAAGTGGTGAAGCCCTGAAAAATAAGCGACCGAAGCCCCCGGAATTCCCCAGAAAACTTGAGCCGTGTTGACCGGAAACCCGGGGGTGATCTGAGAATAAGCCTCGGGGAGGAGGAAATCGATGGCTTTCAGGCTGGCCAAAGTTATGCTTGAAAAGGGCCAGAGACCCAGTGAGGGACACCCATAGAGAGAGAAAGAGCTATGGGTGAGAGAGAGCAACAGTTGTCCCCAGAGCCGTAGCCTCAGGGCTCGTCCTCCTCCCCCTCTCGGGGTGAAGCTCGAGTGGGTCCTGCTCGGCCCTGATGGGCTCTGATGTGTTACAGCACGCATGTCCCAAGAAGAGAGAGAGAGAGAGAGAGAGAGAGAGAGAGAGAGAGAGAGCGAGAGAGAGATCGGCCGGGCATGACGACCGAACACCCCACAAGATGACCCTCTGCGCCCCGATCCACCGATCACGTGGAGGATCATCATTTCTGGAGTCCGGGAGCTTACGAAATCTACGCTCGACGTTCGAACAATATACAGGGTGTCCCATAAAAAAGCACCCCTCCGGCATTTTGTCATATTACATCCCATTGGTCCCAAAATTGGACCAGGGATGTATTAGACCCTAAATAACCACAATCCTGAGTTATAGCGCGCCAGCTACAGTGTGGTTTTCCTCGGAATCGATCCTTCGAATATTAAGTGAAAATGAAACGGCATGCCTTCTTTACCACTAGAAATTTTTGCCTGAAATAATTTCATTAAATAACCGTTGATTTCAACAATTTTCGTTGCCCAAAGTCACCCCCGATATTAAACGAAATGAAGGATTCACAGTTGGAAGTTGATGCAAATCGATGCAAAGTCCAAAAAGATAGCCGAAAAACTGTTAGGAATCGAGTAAAAAACAGTATATTGGCGATAACTCGAAAACTACTGTAGCGATCGGGCTATAACTCAGGATTGTGGATATTTAGGGCCAGATACACCCTTCCGCAAAGTATGGGACCGATCGGATGTAATATGGCAAAATGCCGGAGGGGTGCTTTTTTGGGACACCCTGTATGATGCTTTTCGTTGTTTGGGGTGGGGGCGGGGAAAAAAATAAATTGCCATCAGATAGAAAATACCCATCAAGAGCATAAAATTTATCAAAAGGTTATTTGAAAAGTGATAAAAAAGAAGGATACACTGATATTGCAAAATCTATTCAGATGTTTTTATCATTTTTTTTTCTAACAATCTCCTGCCAAGTTACTAAAAAATACTATCGAATACGCAACACCGTATCTTCAATCGTGAACAGGCAAAAAAATCAGTCAAATACAAAGTACAACTATAAAATGCAATCCGAATTTGACTCAAAACAATTCTCAATCTATGCGTCAAATTTCAGATGTTCCGGCGCTGAATAAATATTAAAAAGTTCGAGTGAATATTTGCCAAATGAATAATGGAAAATGTTGAAATGCCAGACCGGCTAGGAGGATCGTAAAAAACCTAAAAAGATCCAACTTTCCTCCGGGGGCCAAGGGCATTGTAGAGGGCCCTTCTTGAGGGCCATTCGAGTCTGTTTGGGCAGAAAATCCTCCGATATGCTCTCCCCCATCTCTCTCTCGCTCTCTCCCTCCCTCTCTCTCACTCTGTCTCGCTCCCTGGTAGCCAAAGGGCTACCTGTTGTCCCAGAAGTCTCGGCAAAATAGAGTAGTACTAACAGTAGTACTAATATTTTATAATGCTTCGTCGAGGTTTATGCTTAGTTTTGAGCCTAAGCTTAGGCTTAGTCGTCCCGACCCGCAAAGCACAGCGCAAAATCATAACAAATTACAGTCTAAAATTGGCTTTCATTTCAGGAATCATCCAAAAAGGTGCTAGATGGGAGAGGAGATCCCTTTCAAGAACCAAGAATCTTTACTATGGTTTGATGAGTGAGTGTAGAAAATGTTTGGAAATGAAAATGCGTCACAAAGAATTCGATTAGAGCTGACACGGATAAGTGGACGATAGGAAAAGCCCGGAAATGAGCTGGCATATATCTATTTTAACGATCCCGGGGCATATCTTCCTCCTCCCGCCATCCCCTCCGCTGTTCCCCCTCCATTCTCATTCTTCATTTGTAAACATTGGGCAGCAAGTGGGCGGTGGTGGACTCTATTTGCCAGCTGGTTTCTTTTCTCCCGCGCCAAGATATCGCTTGGAGGCTTTGTTTTTTTGTTTATCTCTCGCTCTCTTTCTTTCTCTCTCTCTCTCTCTCTCTCTCTCTCTCTCTCTCTCTCTCTCTCTTTTCTTTCTTTCTTTCTTTTCTTGTTTATCTCTCTCTCACTCCCTCTCTTTCTTTCGTTAATTCTCTCTCTCTCTCTCTCTCTCTCTCTCTCTCTCTCTCTTTCTCTCTTTCTCTCTTTCTCTCTCGCTATTTCTCTCTCTTTCTTTCTCTCTCTCTCTCTTTCTCTCTCTCGCTCGCTCTCTTTCGCTCTTTCGCTCTCTCTCCCTCTCTCACAGTATATCATTCATGCTGCTTTCAATCTTCCAAAAGATAAAAAGGAGGGCGATACCTAAAACTTCGCAAGTTGGCAGTAGAAGGCAGGGCGACGAGGGGCGCCTGTCGGCTTTTAAAGGCCCTGGCAAGTTTGATTCGCACCAAGCACTACGTCAAACACGTGAACGCACTACATCCAGATTTTGCACCCGGATCTTCTGGATGGCGCCTCGTGGGTGTGGGTATGTGTGCAAAACCAAAAAATGGGATGAAGCATCAGCGGGCGGGGTGGAAGTGGGGAAGTTTGTTTGACGGCCCCGGGCCCACATCACCCAAATGGACCGAAAAATGAGAAGGAGAAAAGAGGAGGAGAAGCCGAAGAAGAAAGGGAGCAAAGGGATATGGCTGCAAAGAACCCGCCGTTCCCGACTATAAATCTCCTGCCAGCAAGTCGGCGCGTCGAAGGCAAACTCCACACTTCGGGGGCGCAGGTTTTAAAGGGAACGGCAAGGGAAATAGTGGGATGAAGTGAATACACAGATTTGGTAGGCTTAAACGCGAAACTGAAGAATTCCAGCCGTAAACTTGGAAGCCAAAACACCGACAGCCAAAATTTCGACAACCATAATCCAGAAAGCCAAGATTCCGACCCCTACAAGCGGACATTTTCTTGACGCTGGTTTGGCTGCCCGGATTCTGGTTGTATGGATTTTTGGCGCTTTACCCCCCATCAAAAATATAACCTCCTTAAACTGTAAAAATGTATCTTCTGATAAAATGGAGATTATGTTTAAAAATCTATGAAAAATGAGCAAAAAGGGCAAAACATTAAAAACGCTAAAAACATACGTCGAAAAACGCCAATGCAGGGATTTGCATGAAGGCTGGAATTCAAAATGTTGTAATTTCAATCCGACCCAAGCTACAAAAAGAATTCAGAGTGCCATAACCCCATCATTTTTATTCCCCCGCACGCCTTATTCTGTGGCTTTCAAAAGTTGGGGTTTTCGGGTTGCAATTGTCTTTTCTTTTTCAGGAAAGTAGTAAAAAACTATGAGTGCATTCCTCTTCCAATGCCTGCCCGTGTTCGTCTCGATTGTAGGATCATCTCCCGGGACTGCCTTTTGACTTCAAGAGGATTTTTTAGACTTGGGTGGTGTTGGGCGGATCGTTGTGTGCGAAGAAAGGTATCCCAAAGAGTGCCCGCTCTTCATCATCATCCAAAAAGACCGCATCCTCGCAGTCGATCAAGGTGAATTTGATGACGTAAACGATTAAACCTACGATTATTACAGACGCCGGGGAGTACGAGCGGTCGTCAAGCCGTTCCACGGGCTGTCAGCCCGGATCGGCGCCTAGTCCAGCAGAACAAGAACGATGAGAAACACGCGACGAGGGGATCTCGCGGTCGGTATTCCGCACAAATGGTCTTTGCTAGCACGACTGTTGTGGAGCCTTTGAATTCTCTTAGCTTGCATATTGTAGAATTGGCGCCGGCGAAGGTGGGCTCAAAGGAGACGAGCCAGCAGAAGAACACTCACCCAACAGCCATCCCTATCGAGGCACAGAAGAAGACATCCGTCATCGAGAAGGCACCCGAAGTGGTCGTGATCCCGAAAAAGGGGCCGAAAAAGCAGGACTCGATCAAGGAGTACGGTTGCCATTTTCAGACTAACTCTTTACATTCCTTCAGAAAGACGGCCCCGCCTCCGAAGTCGATCATCGAGGCGAGGACGGCCAAGCCGATCGAGATACAAAAGCAGGAGAAGCCTCAGCCAAAGCCGCAGCCAAAACAACCAGCCAAGCAACAACCACCAGACGTCAAGAATCTGAACTTGCCGAGGAACAAGATGGTTTGTCGACTTTTCGAAAGCAGCGCATCTTTTTTTTGGTACTGATATGTTAGCAGGGGGGTAGCAGGGGGGAACTAATTTATAACTACTATCTACAATAATAGTGAATTTTGATAAGGGTTTTTCTAGTTTGTTCCTAGCTTGTTTACCTGCTTCGATTTATCAAAATATTTTAAAATTTGCGGGTTTTTCAAGTAACAGTAACAGTAGAGTTTGAGTTTCAAGTTTTTTGCTTGTTCGTTGTATCCACAAACTGCGTAAGATCGGTAAGAGTTTACTTTACCCCCCCCCCCCACAGCCGAAGGGTCTCAAAGTTGTCGGTATTTTCGCTTATTTGGTCGGGATTTTTGCAACGCCATTCGATAGAGCGTCGAAAAATATACTAAGAGTTTTAATTTAAGCCTACAATAATGTAAAATAAAAAAGTTATAGTCAAAAACTTCCGGCTGGGGGGGGGGGTAAAGTAAACCGTAGCCGTAAAATCCTACAAAAATGGCTTATATATTTTGCTACGGGGCCGTATAGGATGACTGGGGAAAATTACCTGCCCCCTCCCCCTGCAAACAGTCCAGTACCCTTTTTCTAGCAAGCGATCATCGACGGAATGAAGCACGATGAAGAGGCCTATCCGACAATGTCTGATGTGATGAGTGATTGGCAGGAGAAGGAAGGGGTACGGTAGTATGAAGGCAACGGATAGCTGCCCGACATTCTAGAAGCCGGGTGATAAGCAGCCGGCGAAGCGGCCCGAACCAGCCGTCGACAAGGTTGTCAAGAATACGGAGAAGGAGGTCGGCAATGTCTATATCTCTAGCTTTAGACAGCTTAACCTAAGCAACCCATTTCAGAAAGAAATCCAAGCCGGCACCCGTCACGACCAGGCTGCCTACCCGACGATGGATGATGTGAGATCGGATTGGAATGAAGCCCCCGCTGCCGATACCTCGACGGCCCCGCCACCCAACAAAGACGAAAAGAACAAAGATGAAAGCGCTAGCACCGTAATGCCTTACCATCAAACTACAGTATCCCCCCCACTTTCAGAAAAATGACCCGGATACGGTGAAGGATTCGTTGTGCCTGAATCGTGAAGACGTCCTCAAGCAGGTTCTCAAGGAAAAGGTATGCTGATACGCAGAGAAGTTGAGAGACTGGTAATTTCCAGGAGGAGGCCGGGCTGAACGAACATCCCAGTGGGATCAGCAATCTCGACATGTCGGCCGTCTAGAAGAGGCGATACTCGCCTGGGACATCTCCATACGAATCTGCCATGTCCTTATTTGTATTGTGCCTTGAATAAACTTGGCAATGCTGCGAGAGAGAGAGAGTGAGTGAGAGAGTGCGAAAGAGTGAGAGAGTGCGAAAGAGTGAGAGAGGTAGTGAGAGGGCACGAGAGAAGAAGAGGGTAATGGAGCTTCATTCCGGAACTTTACGGGGACGATCGATACCTTAGTGATTTACCGAAAACCGAATCCTACTATATATAAAAAAATAGTGTCTGTGTGTGTGTGTATATTTGCATGCACTTCCGTTTGGATGTTCCGCACCAACAGCCTCTGGGAAGCATTTTTTCGGTAGGGAAGAAACGTCATAGGGTAAAGAAGGGGTTGGAATCGACTGCACACACATAAAAGTGTTGAAAAAATTGCTATTTTCGATATTAAAATTAAGTTTTTTGTAAAGTTTTCTGCCAACCTCTTTGTTAGGAAGCAATTAGCATACCGGAAGTGGAAATGGTTTATAAAAAGGAAGAGAGGGCGCGCTTTTCATTTTTTTGGCGAGCGGTTTTCGGCAAGGATTATGCAAAGTCAACAACTTCATCGATCCCAGACGGGGCCAGGGTTGAAAAGCCGCGAAGCGGTTTTTCAACCCTGGTCAAAGGATAACATGAAAAATACCGGATATACGCCTTTTTTTGCCAAAATTTAACATTCCATCCCCAGTTGTCGTTTTTCCGTTTGACGCACGATGTTCCAAACCTGGACAAAAAACGCCTAGAACCGCGGGCTCGACAAAGTGATCGTGTAAATGTGGCGGGCATCTGTTTGCATTCGCCTTTCATCTACTCGGCAAATAGTAAAGAGGCATGTCCTGTACTGATCTCTACAGTTTTCATTTGTCACGGGTTCGGCGCGCCTTTTTGTGGTTTTCACCGATTTCCAGGTCTGGCTGGAACACAGGTGTGCGCTAGAAAGGTCCGCCAAATTAGGTGGCGCCTGTCCATGGGATTGCACTGGTACAGCTTGTTAAAATTGATTTTTTTTTAGTTATGACCCTCTTTTCCACTTCCGGTTAAGACCATCAAGCTTTGTGAGGCTTAGGCGGGCCTAGGCTGTGGCTGAACCCCAGGCTTATTTTAACGCATTAATTTTTTTTCTTCTGAAGGGAATAGCTGCCTCATCCTGTCAAACATAACCCCTGAACGACGAGGTATCATTGGGGGACCGACTGGTGCCATGTTGCCATGTGACCTATTCTCGTCCAGCTGTCCTCCACCTCCCCCTTTGGCCAGCTGCCAAAAAGGCCCTCTTTCCGCCTCTTTCTTTCCTCTCATTCGCTTTTTTGACCCCCAATTGCCACCAACAAACCGCAAAACGGGACGCAACAAGAGACACCCGAAATCGGAGCCATCCCAGGCTCACCGGGCTTGAAATTCACACTTTTTTTTGGCTTTTTGGACAAAACCGCTTGGAGGGTGATGCTCAGGCATCGGCGTAAGCAGGCTTGCTTTTAGAGCTATGCCTAGCTTAAGGTTCAGCTAAGCTTAATACCAGGCCCCCCAACCCCCCCAACCCCCATTAAATTTTTCTTTTTTTAAATTTAAAAAAAATAAAAAAAAAAGAAAAAAGGACTATTTTTTATAAAATTATTATTTTTTTTTTTTTTTTTCTTTTTTTTTTTATTTTTAAAAAATTTTTAATAAATTTTTTTTTAAAATTTTTTTTATTCTTTTTTTCTTTTTTAAATTTTTTTTTTTTTTTATTTTTAAAAAAAATTTTAAAAAAAGTGAAAAAAAAATTTTTTTTTTTTTTTTTTTTTTTTTTTTTAAAAAAAAAAAAAAAAAAAAAAAAAAAAATTTTTTTTAAAAAAAAAAAAATTTTTTAATTTTTTAAATTTTTTTAAATTTTTTTAAATGGGGGGTTTGTTTCTTTTTTTTTTTTTTTTATTTTAAAAAAAAAAAAAAAATAAAAAATTTGATGGGTTTTGCGGGGGGGGGGGGTTTTTTTTGAAACCTTTTTATTTTAACGCTATTGCAGCTTAAAATATTCGTTTTCTGGCCATTTTCTTGGAGCTTTGCGGCTTGAAAGGAGCACCAGGGTCCGAATTCTGATGAGCATCTTCAAAAATTTACATTTCATTGGTTTACTCGATATTTCATTGCTATTTTTCACCCTTTAGCGAAACGATGCTTTCGGGCGAACTACTCGAAGATGTCTACAGATACACGGCCGTGTATCGATATCTCGAGGAGCGGGACTGCCTGCAAGAGCTGTGAGTGTTTCAAGGGAATGCAAAAACTACTGAAGAACTAGAGGTTGGGTTCGTACACGCCATGTAATTAGGGGTTGGCTCAGCCCCTTTAAAGCGGCTGCAGGGCACTCGAGGATTTTCCTTACCACTTTTCTTCGCCCATGCGATAAGGGGAATCCAAATGTCAACAGAAATCCGACCCGAAGCCGAATGTTTCGAATGATTTCGGCTACAGCTTTCCTCTTTCGACGTAACGGTTTTTTTGGATTAATGCTCCCGACAAAATCTACAACCTTCACGCTTCCATCGCCCTTTAGAACGGCTTGGTAAGAGTTTACTTTACCCGCCCCCCACAGCCGAAGGGTCTCAAAATTTTCGGTATTTTCGCTTATTTTGTCGGGATTTTTGCAACGCCATTCGATAGAGCGTCGAAAAATATACTAAGAGTTTTAATTTGAGCCTACAACAATGTAAAATAAAAAAATTATAGCCAAAAACTGCCGGCTGGGGGGGTAAAGTAAACCGTAGCCAACGGCTTTTCCGGTGCTTTTGCGTGTACGGCCCTCTTTTTTTCGGGATGTTGTTTACGTGAGGCACCCCGTATTTTCGTAACTCGTCTGCTCCTCCCACATTCAAATGCTCTCTCTCTCTCCCTCCTGGCTGCCCCATGCGGCCCATTTTTCTGCAGACCTTGGGCCCCAGCCAACAAACAACACCTACAACCATCGATTTACATTCCAAATTTTCTCCACCCCTTCCAAAATCATTGCCTTTTGTCGAACCCCGAATTTCATGCTTGTTTAGAATGACGAAGCTAACGTGGGAACAGTTTTGCGCTCGGCAAAATTGCGGTAAGTCCAGCGAATACTTAATGAAAGTATACAAAAATGGAGTAAACACTAGTTTTCCATTCCGTAATGCGACGATTCTTTAAAAAAACTTTGCCCCTTAGGTTTTGGATGCAATTTCTCCTTTGGAAATCTGGCATACCTTGGCGAAACTTCATTTTTTTCCCTGAATTTTTTTCTTTTTAGACCTGACCCAAAAAATTCTGCGCATCGGCGTGCCGGTGGGGATCATCGGGGCGGCGGCGTTCGTCTGCTATTGCGCATGGAAGAAGTCGAAACGAGAGGTAGCAGGATTCTGCTTTTATTTTGGGGACCTAGGCGTCACAATCACAATAACTATTGAAAAATGTAATAAAATGTTGAGGTTTATGAATTTTCGTCGAAAATCGGCAATTGCGGGCGGGAAAAGCTATACGATCAAAAACAAAAGATCGAAAAAATCGATCGATAAAGTTTTACTAAAAAAAGTTTATAGAGCTAGTTAGAAATATTAAGAATATTAAGGATCTTTTCTTTAAAAAAATTTATTTAGGAAGAATCTTTCGACGAACCTCCGATTCCGAAGATCCCGGTCGACACAACCGGAACTGCCAAAGAAAGGGTGATTCGAGCGATGAATCGGTTGAATAAGGACATTGTGCAGTTGAATACGCTGATTGGAAGGTCTGTTCCTCTGCTTTTAAAGGCTTCCAAACCCACTTTTCGTGCTGTACACACTACGCTTTAGTTGCGAACTGGAAATTCTGGCCGACGAGACGGTGGATCGCACAAAAACGGCAAGGGTTGTACGGCGGAAGGAAGCGGCGCAACGCCAATTGTATACAAAGGAACATCATCGAAAGAACCTTGTCGTCATGTTGGATGCACTAGTGAGACATTTCAAGGTTCAGGAAAATCGGAAAGTCAAATTTTAGCTGCATAGCGAGGTGGAGTCGATGAATGAGGCGTTGACAAATCTGCGGCCAATCTCGCCCTCAAGGAGTAATGGAACGGAGCGAAGGAATGGATCGGCGAATCATCGGCAAGAAGATGCGGAAGAAAGGAGAAGAAGGGATGACGAGCTGAGGGCCGAACTTGCCGAACTCCTCGGGGAGGAGAGCCGGAAGAATTTTGAGGAATCGAAGAAGGAGCTTTAAAAGGAGAGCGAACGCTGTTAGTCGGCATGTAGATATTGTCCCTTCAGTTTCCCCGAGATCCTAATTCGAATTTATTCTTTTGCACAGATTCTCTCGTTAAACTTTAAGTTGTCGGCTAGTGTTTTTGCCTTCTCCATTTCTCGTTAATTTGCTTCTCTCTGCTCTGCTGTCCGATTCTTTAACCCCTTCAATGAACCCCTTGAAAATGGCCAAATTCACTATCGCGTGAATTCAACCATTTTTAACGTTTCAGTGATCTCCCTAATAACCCGGCATTTTACGATACATTTTTGATGCAAAACCTTATTCGACGCGAATAAATATGTATGAAAAACTCTGCATAAAATGGAGAGAAAAACGAGAAAACGGGCAGCACACTCGGGATGGGTTGGCGACAATTTTCGGGGGCTAGGAATGTGATTAGGGGCCGAACGGAAAGTCATTCGAGCCTGTTGACTAATTTGAATCGGGTATTTGGCAAGGCGGCAGAGATGATGGGGGATTGGTGGATATTTTTAGGGTTCGTAGGTTGCTTTAAAGGGGTGGACAAGGCATGACTATTTGCGAGGGATCCAGAAGATCATAACCATAGACCTCCCCTGCCCAACCCCTTAAAATCTAGAGGCACAGAGATCAGCAATATAAAAGGTGTAAACATTCACAAATGGACAACCCTGGTCGCCTTAGATTTGGGAGGGAGCGAATACGGTACGGCAGGCATCGTATGTTGAGCTGAGGCGATAAGAAAGTGAGAATTCGAAAAAAGGAATTTAGGCAAAATTCAAAAAGACAAACTACAACATATGGAATCAAGGTACCAGGAAGGCTGAAATTAAATTCCCTGTTTTTCGAAAAGCGCAAGCACCACGGTGAATGCTTCCTGGTACCTCTCAAAATAATTTTCCCTATTCTTCCGCCTCAAGGAGGAGACTAGTCACATTAAAAAGTGCCCTTTTTTGGCGCCACTCGATCCTTGGGTCATAGTCGTCCGGTAGGTCGCCGCGATCGGGAATGCTGTTGTCGTCTGGAATGAATACGGTAGCTTAGGGTGGGGCAATTTTTAGCGAACCATTGGCCTAATGTGCCGAAAAGTGATAATGTGTAGAAAAATAACTTAATTTCTACCGTGATAGTGGTTCGGACTCTAATCTTGCGTTGCTCTCATTTGTTTTCTGGACTTACCGCGGCTTTTTCATATCTTGATTTTTCACGATTTTTGATTTATCTTCTTCTAGATGTTAGGTTAGACAAGGGTCGTAAGTGAGTTCGCAGTTTTGGTACATTTTCGCCACCTTTAAAGGTTGTTACCTCTAATCTCGACTTGACAGGTGGGCCCTAGGTATCCGGGGGCACAATGACATCGGCCCGTCCGTCGATCGCATGAGGCTCCGTTATAGCATTGGCATTTATGCTCACAATCTTCACCGTAACGTCCGGCTCGACAGTCTGTAATGTGGATAATGTACGGTAGGATGGAGAGAGAGAGAGAGAGAAAGGGAGAGAGCGAGAGCCAGAGAGAGAGAGAGAGAGAGAGAGAGAGAGAGAGAGAGAGGGAGAAAGAGAGAGAAAGGGAGAAAGAGCCAGAGAGAGCGAGAGCCAGAGAGAGAGGGAGAGAAAGTGAGAGAGAGCGCGAGAGATCTACCCCAAGGAAAGTGTGAGCTATTGTGAAAGGTATCTAGGAAAAGGAGCGCCTATTTTCAAAGCCAAAATCTCCTGAACTCGTATTTGATAATGTCGAATTTTTCGATTTCGACCCACTCTGTTCACATTTCGGACCCATCTTCCCGGGTGGACAATCACACGTGCCATCATGTGGCCGACACCCAAAAGCCCCGCAATCACAATTCAATCGACAACCCGGCCCATACGTGTTGTTCTGGCACGACATCTCGCACTGAAAATATGTGAATATTGCACTAGCTAGCCCTGAACGCACGTGGTCTCCAATATATCCGGGTGGACACAAACATCTTCCATCGCCCGGGTCACATGTTGCCCCATTGTGACAATGGCAAGCCTGTGAGCAATACCACCCGAAGAAACCCGCCGGGCATACTAAAATGATGTATTAAATATGGAAATGTCAGATAATACACGAAAATATATACGAAAAATTTGGTAGTAGAAGTAGTGTTTGGCTGTCGATGTTTCGGCTTGCCGGGTATTTTTGGCAGATGGGTTTTTGCTTTTTGGGTTTTGATTGTCAGGATTTTGGCCGGGTATACAATATTTTCGCATGTGGGGACTTTTGTCATGCCGGCATTTGTCTGTCGGGTTTCTCAATGCTGATTTTTTTCACGGCCGTTCCGTCAACAACTCA
This sequence comes from Mesorhabditis spiculigera, assembly GCA_958295435.1. Classification (NCBI taxonomy): domain Eukaryota; kingdom Metazoa; phylum Nematoda; class Chromadorea; order Rhabditida; family Rhabditidae; genus Mesorhabditis; species Mesorhabditis spiculigera. Next base: position 1,286,614 of record CATQJA010002644.1, on the reverse strand, counting down.
CCAAACTGACAACGCGTCCCGTAGCGGCCGGGCGGACAGTCGCAACATCCCTGTACCGGATCACATCTGAATTCGCGTTAATTGTATCGGCACGTACTGCCCATCCCCATACCTCGCATCCCCATGACACTCACAATCCAGCGAGCAGTTCATCCCGTACTTCCCGGCCGAACATGTCTGCTCGCAGTTCGGGCCCGTATAGCCAAGGTTGCATCTACAGGTTTCAACCGGGTTTATAACTTTAATAATTTGCAAACCTGCAAGTGCCCGTAGCCGGATCGCAGTGGGCCCCATTGGCACATTTGCACTTTTCTTTGCAACCCGCACCAAAACGGCCTTGAGGGCAAACTGAAAATAGGGGTTGACAGTCTGAGACAGTGTATTTTGAGACGAAAGTCTGCTAATTTCACAGGTTTACAGTTTTGCGTGGCACTTCCCTTCCCAATTCCACTTCCCTAATAAACCCACTCTGTTCACAGGCCATCCCCGTAAATCCTGGCGCGCATTTGCACTGGCCATTCGCCCGATCGCAGGTACCGCCATTCTCACATCGACATTCCTTCTCACAACTGAAAACCAGTGGCTACAACACCAGATCAACCGGAATTACCTATCCCCATATCGATTGGATGGACATTCCACCTCACACCGTGTCCCAATAAATCCCGGAGCACACTTACAGCCACCGCTCACCGGGTCGCAAACCCCTGAAATCGAGGATTAGAATTCTCAGATGGTCCTTTAGCGGGGTGGGGGGGCAGGTGGACAAACTTCCTTTGTTTAGCCTATTATCTTGCAAAAACCCCACATTTTTTTATTTTTCTAGTTTTAGAATTTTTTGATCGCGACAAATTTGTTAAAAATTTTTAATTATTGAAAACTGCTCATCTAAAATAGAGTTTTTACGAAAAATCAACGTTGTTGAACTTCCGCTGTCTAAATAGGCGGAAGCTGCATTGAATAAGTTCAGATTTAATTATTATGCGTCCACGGAACCTAGGCGAATGTAGTACCCAGCCTAACGAACCAGGAAAGTTTTGCGGGAATTCGCAAAAATTAAGTTTACCTCCATTCTGGCATTGGCAAGTCTGTTCGCAGTCTACACCAAACCGTCCGGCCACGCAGCCCTCCTTGCAGTCGTCGCCAGAATGCCCAGGTCGGCAATGGCATCTACCGCTCAGGGGATCACACACTTCATTGTCTCCACATGTGCAGTTGTGACGACACGTCTCGCCGTAGGTTCCTTCAGGGCATAGCTGAAAATCGCAAATGAAGGAACGTATTTAGCGAATTGTCGGAAAAGAAACGGATTCAGTTTGGGCTTAGGCTTATGCATAGGTTTCACTTGGCTTTAACGTTAGCCTGAGGCTGAGGAATTGGATAGGCGCACACATCGCTACAAGACATACCTCAGTACAACTGTGCCCTGTAAATCCCTTCGGACATTGGCATCTACCCGTGATATGATCACACGGACGGCCATTCGAGCATTTACAAGCCTGGGAACACATCCGCCCGTAGTAGCCCTTCAGGCAGGCTGAAATTTCGATATAATTTTTCTAGGGCTTGAGTCTTTAAGTCTTTTTATCTTCAGCTCCCAATTTTATGAAATAGCAGTAATTTTATAGTAGCGTTACGTTGGCTAGAACACAAACACGATGTAACCTCAACTAGAGTTGTTATAACTCAAACAAAACAAGCCTAAACAACTTGTTTGAAAATGTTGTTGATAGGTTGGAGAAACAAATGTTTTGTTGGTGACGTTGATCGCTCAAACAAAAAATTTTTGAACTGTTTGAGCATTGGCTGTTGACCTTTTTGAAATGTTATTGGTTTAACGTGTTCACATCCAATTATAACTTTTCCGTAAAATTGTTTTGTGTTTGTCCTCCGATCCATCAAACTCCAAAATCTTACCGTTTAGGGTTAAAAATTCAAAATCAATCTTGTTTGTTTGTCCCTGAACCAATAAACAAGGCTGTTTTGTTTAAAACTTTTCGACTCAAAACAACTTGTTTGTTGTTTGAATATTGTTGTTTTTGTTTATTATAACAACTCTAACCTCAACCACAGGGTCTTGGGGATCGTGACGTTCAACGCACTCAAGAGAGGTGTGTTTCAGAAAAATGAATGCTTTCGTGGTATCCACCGATTTTATAAAATTGGGAGCCGCTGTTTCTTAAGCCGAAAACTTACGTCGCTGGCATTTTCTGCCTCTCCAGCCGGGTGCGCAGCTGCAATGTCCACTGATCGGGTCGCACGAGGCCCCATTTTCGCATTGGCACACCTTAAGGGGATCGTGAGACATCTTCACATATATGCGAGCATTTTCTAATTGCGACGTGTAATTTTCTGAGCTCTTAACTCCTTGACGCCTTTAAAAAAACAGGATTTGCTTATGTGCAAACTGACCTCCTCGCATTTCAACCCGTGCAAACCGGAAGAGCAGGGCACCTCGCATCTAGGCCCAACATTTCTAGCGATAAAACCCAGGATACCTCTCGCCCTGCCAACCTGGCAAACAGCTACACTGTCCACTCGTCCGGTTGCAGCTTGCCCCATTTAGACAGTCGCACTTCTTCGAGCAGGCCGGCCCGTATTGACCGAACGGGCACACTGAAAACGATTCATGTCAGCTTCCATTTCATTGGCCAAATTTTTCCCATGATGCCATTTCGCAATTGGCTTGCCACGGTACCCCCCCCCCCCCCCCCGCTAAGAGTCCAGTACCCTAAAAACCTTATTTTTTAGCCTAATTATCATAAACTTATCGTCGGCATCTTTGTCGTCAAATAAACTCACAGAACTCGCAGGCGGGCCCGGTGAACCCATCCTGGCATCGACATTTCCCGGTTTTCGAGTCACAACCCTCGCTGTTCATGCACAGGCAATGGTTGATGCAGTTCGGGCCGAATAGACCGGATGGACACTCTAGAATGCTTGTATTTCAGTTATTGACACCATCAACCTACCCGTCTCACAGTTCTTTCCCATGTAGCCGGTGGGGCAGTCGCAGTATCCGGTCACTCGATCGCAGCTTGCTCCATTCGAGCATTTGCACTCAGCCTGAATTTTAGGGGTTGTTCTAAAGGGGCGGGCAAGGCAAGGTGACTTTGAATTTAAATATTATGGATTGTCCCGACAGGCGATGTAATCCGCTTCGTAATGCTGCAGACTAGGCTTAAGCTTAGACTTACAAGGGAAGTGCAACCCACAAAATCGACCGAAAATATGATCTGATAGAATCGGACACGGGGTTCCGAATCTGTAATCAGAATTTGCTAAATAAAACGGAGAAAAAAGTTATGAAGCTTCAAAGTTGGCAAAATCGCCCAAAATCGGACTTTTATGGGCCTTTATAGGCCCAGGGAATGGAAATTTGCCACAACCCATTAGTGCATCTTGTTCAGCAGAAAAAGCGCTTTCGAATGAGCTATCTTACTTCAAGTTTACGATGATTTCGCGAAAATCTCTTCTATGAACTTGACAGGCCATACCCTGCCCGTGAATCCAAAAACTTTTTTCAGTGAATTGTTTGCAATGCTACGTATTACAGCTCATTCGAGCGCTTTTTCTGCTGAACAAGCTGCACGAATTCTTTTCTCCTCAATTCCGTTCCACCGGTTTTTACGGGCCCTTAAAGGTACGGTTTTTGGCGATTTGGCCAACTTCGAAGCTTCATACCTTTTTTTCTCCGTTTTATTTAGCAAATTCTGATTACAGATTCGGAATCCCCGTATCCGATTCTATCAGATCGACTATGTCTCGTGTCGATTTCTCGTGGGCCGGTCGTGCACTTCCCTTGTTAGGCTTATGGACTGGAAAACCGGATGTGCGTTACGTGACGCGACACGACAAAACATTTAAGGATTATGGGCAAACAAAATCGTACGGCAGTTGATGATACGATGCTACTAATCCCTACCTTGCAGCCTTGTCCCCATCTCCCTGACGGGCATGGTGTTGAACAGTCAGGCCCGGCCCATCCACCGGCACAACGGCATTCCCCGGTCACAGGGTCGCAGCGGGCCGAGAACGGGTTGTACAGCTCGGTGTCATCTGCAACATTTTGAGCCTTGGATTATAGTGCCTTCAGGATACGGTGAACGGCTTCGAAACGTTTCCTAGTCAGGAAGCGCAACTATGCGATACTCTTGATGGATTAATGGCCAAAAATGTTATTGATAGATTACATCTCTGTAATGCCAACTTACTGCTAGTTGAACAATCGCATATTTGACGGCAATCAGCCCCAAAGTGGCCGTCGGAGCACGGTCTTTCACACTTCTTGCCCCGCCATCCTGGTTTGCACTTGCAGCCTCCTAAGCCCGCGTTTACAGTGTGTAACCTTGTTTGTCAGTGCCTTTCTTACTTGTCGTTTAAGTGTGTGTCTTGCAAGTGCAGGTTTAGGTTGGCTTTGTGTTACTCCATTTTAAATACCTACCAGTGATCGGATCGCATTTCCCGTCATTTTGGCACGAGCAGTTGCCCTTACAGCCCGCTCCAAACGTGCCGACCGCGCAGGATTCTAGAACTTTCACTTTTTAAAACAAACTCCCTGGAATTATTTGTTAATTTTTTGGACAGATAGGGTAATCCAAAAATCATAAAAAATTTTAATTCGGTTAAAGTGTATACCCGCACAGTCCTGGCCCCTCTTTCCTGGCGGACAAATGCACTCCCCATCCACCGGATCGCAAGTCATATGTCCCGCGCATTCGCATTGCTGCAAAATAAATATTTTGCTGTATTCTTCAAGTTCAAGGGCTTGATATGCAGCTCCAATCTAGCGCCAACCTTTGCACAATTGTCTCCATAGGTTCCACGCGGGCAGCCGACTTCACAGCGTTTTCCCGTGTAGCCGAGTTGGCATGTGCAGCTGAAAGGGATTTGTATCGATTTGCTGTCAAAATGTCGAATTTCATAATGTCCAAGTATTGATAATTAAAAACTCTCGTAATGCCGGAATTTCATCACCTCAAAAATTTTTGGCAAAGTCTTTGGGAGGCTTTCCGTGAGATTTGTTCATGGTAAAATTTTGAAATAAGCTAAGCTAAGGTGACTAAAAGCTTTAACCCCTTCCCACCGACCTTCCATCAATGACACTACACGCGGCCCCATTGTGACAGTCGCAAAGATGCATGCATTCCGTCCCGTAACGCCCGGCCGGACAAACTAAAAGGAACAACTTGAAGTTATAGCTACTTTTCGAAGTGCACCTTCCGAGCAAGTCGCTCCATAGTATCCGGGTGGACATTGGCAAGTGCCGTCTTTTGCGTCGCACGCCTAGAACTCTTAATTTTAAGCTAAATCGAGCAATTTACCGCGCCATGTCTGCACTGGCATTCCGAGGCGCAGTTCGGCCCGTACAGTCCTGGTGGGCAATCTAAAAATGTTGAAATTTTGTTTCAACGTGTTTGACATGTAAGGTTAACATTATATGACCTAATACTCCATCACATACTACCGCACTCCAATTAACATTGCACATATCCCATCGATCTATAGCTATACTCACTAGTATCACAGTGCTCTCCGGTCAACCCTGCCGGACATGTGCAGCTGCCGGTGATGTGGTGACAGACTTTCGGTTGATCTTCGGGGCATCCACATTTCCCCTCGCAACGCGGGCCGAAGCGACCCGGCGGGCAGGCTGCAGCCAAATAATAATTACTAACACTTTGTGCTTTTTTGAACTTAGAACGTGTAGTTATCGCTACGCTCTTAATCCCTTTTTGAGTAACTCTCCATTTTTTGGCTGCCTGCGTTTCCTTTAGAAGGTATCGGGAAGAGGGTGAAAAGAAAACGAGCAACGGTGGCCAAAAATAGCTGATGGATGGGTGTGATAAAACGTAATAAGATTACAACAATGAACGAATGGCCGATATCCTTTCCTCGGTGGAAAAAGACCCTGCCAACGCATCCAAAATTCATTCAACTACGCGATGCGACAACGTACGCTGCTGACAGTCGGTTCCGGTGTACCCAGCCGGGCATTCCGGGGAGCAGTCACCGGTTGAAGGGTCGCAGCGAGTGCCGGAGGGGCAAGAGCACTTCTTCGAACACTGAAATATGCAGCTCATGATAGAAAAGGTATTACAGGGAGGGTGAAGGCTTAAAAATTCTCCATACCAAAGGTCCATAGAATCCAAATGGGCACGGGCGTTTGCAGAATGGTCCGTAAAAACCGGGCTTGCATTTGCATTTTCCTGTCTGAAAGATTTGGTTTTCCGGCGCATTTTCAGCGTCAAACACCAGATGTCGAACAAAATATCCAATCCGGAAGTCATAATGAGAAGCGCTCTCCCTGGGCAATTTCAGAACAAAATCGGCGTCGAATTTGCTGGAATGGGCCGAGGAGCGAGCAAAATCGGGCAAGATGTTCCACTCGCTTTCTCTACACTCTCTCGCTTTCTGGCGCGGGAGAGCTCAACTCGTTTCCCCCCTCCTTAAATGCCGAACTCACGTACCTTTGCGTCGCACGACTGCGTATTCTCGCGTACACAGCGACACGAGTGACGGCAATTTGTGCCGAATGCAAAGCCCGGGCACGGCCGATCACAATTCGGGCCGTAGCTAAATAAATACGATTTTAATTAATCTGTTGAGACATATATTCATTATTTTTCAAGTTATTTTTGGTTTACAGCGGACCTGCCAGGGGCGCACGGACAGTCACCAAAAACGGGATCACAGCCACCGGTTGGACACTCAGCTCGGCATGGCAGGTTACAATGCGGACCGTAGAGGCCTAAGGAGGTTAAATGTAAACCTTTAGCCTTGGCTTAAGGTTGGGATAAGGATAAAACGTACCGCGCTTGCATGGGCTTTTGACACAGTCTCCAGAAGTACAAGTGCAGGCGCCCGTCACCGGATCACAGGCCGAACCCTCACAGCCGCAAATATTGTTGCAGCCGAGACCTGGAATTTGGGTCATAGCGTTGGGTCAGTTTTGGAGCGAAGGGCAAGTTTTGAAATTGCTTTTCTATGAATTTGGCTATCAAACGAAGAATATCTCGTAACGAATTTCGTAGTTTAAAGATGGTCGAAGTGTCGCGAACACGGCCAAATTAATGGGAAACCCATCGCCATCCATTCAGCCATAAATCTCCAGCTACGCATTACCCGTCCTTTAAAGGGGCTCCGAACTGCCAAATCAAAGCCCTTTTGGGAGGCCTCTTTGATTTCTGGCAAATTGCCAGCGGGCGCCGCGGGACGAGAGCCCTCACTCTTTCCATTTTTGCGCAAAGTTGTTTTTGCCCGGTTTCTCTGGGAAAACACTATAATTCGCGCATTCTGAGCCCATTTTTGAAATCCTCACTCAATTTTAAATAGTTTTGGTGTTTTAATCATCAAATTTGGCCCAGAAACAGCCGAGAACGTGATTTCGAGGTGACAACAGGCAATTTCAAATTTGCGAGCTTCCCGGGCCCCTGGGTGTACAGAGGCCTCCGACGTACAGGGCTCCGATTTTCGGGCCGTCATTCAATTTTTGGCATTTCGTAGCCCCTTTAAATATACTTTTTCTGCGTTTGTCATTTGTTGTATACTATTTTCCGCTTGTCGATTCCTTTCTCTAACATACCCCATGTCCCTTCTTGGCATAAGTCCTCGCACGTCGTCCCCATATATCCGGGAGCACACTCACAAGCCGGGTGACTGTCGTGACAACTGGCTGAACAGTTACTTTTTTCAGATTCAAAAATCCCGCAACACACCTCCATTCCGGCAGTCCAAACAGGAATACTGGCAGCTCGGGCCAAAGTGCCCATTCTCGCATTCTGAAATTTAGGTTGGCCAAGGGACATTTTTTGGCTACTGGTGGATAAATTGGGTAAAAATACAGGGTGTCCCAACAAAAAACCCCCCCTCTAACGGTCCGTGGGAAGCTCAGATCAGGATGATTTTTATACCATTCGAACGCCCGCGAAAAGGCGAGAAAACAAGCGGGCTTCATTTTCTAAGATTTATTCCGATTTGTCCGATATTCAGCGTTTTTCTAAAAAACAGGTAGCTTTTCAATAGGAATTTCGCACTTAGCATGCGGATCTCGCGTAAATTTGCCGTTTTCATGGATTTTGGAGGTAAAATTCGCCAATAAAAATACATAATAAAGAAAATGAACCCTCCATGTTTTCTCGCCTTTTCGGGCTTTCGATAGATACCTAAACGGCGGAATCGGACCGTCTGGGTGCCGGGGGGTTTGGGACACCCTGTATGCTTGTAGAAATGATATTAAAGTATTTCGGCACTCTTTAGAACCAAAACCACTGAAAACGGCAAGCACAGATAAAGCAACAAGAAGCAAAATTTTAAGGGTCGGAAATGTTAGCCCGGATGACCTCGTCGACGTCGTGTCATCCGCTGAAATCCCTCCTGCTCTACGCTATATAGAGACTGGTCCATTTCGAGGCTGTCAACGAGATTGTCAAGGTCATCCTCAGCAATGGCGTCCATTTGGGTGCGAACATCTAAAGCTGTCAACACACTAATCGGCCATCTACACGCAAATCAGGGAGTTAGCCTAGTGGCTAGTACTGCGAATGTCCTATGTCTATAGCGCAACCAAACGACAGTATCAGAGCAGATTGTAGCACACAAAGCTGACGTCGAAACTAATATGTAGATTAAGCGAAAACTTACGATTGAGCGACTGGGGTCCATCGAGGGTCGCTAAAAAATGAATGATTTTTTTAAAGCCAGGAAGTTAGCAATCATCCTTGACAAGATCGTCGAATTTGATAAAAAAAACCCACAAATGCACATCTTGCCGTCATTCCCAAGCGTATATCCGCTGAAGCATTCACACCGATGGCCACCTTCCACATTTCGACACAGCTGTGAGCAACCGCCATTATTTAGTAGGCACTCGTTTTTGTCTAAATGTTGATGGATTGATTTGGGGAAAATTAACGCAATCGTCGCGCTCTTGTTGGCTCTCCTTCGGGCAAGAAAAACATTTCTTTCGGAGAATTTTCATTTCAAGGAATCCCATTTCGCCCTACTTCTCTCGCCGAATTTTCACTTCGCCAAATTTCGTGACAGAAAGCAAATTACCACGCATAAATCCGACTCGGCTACAATCGGACCAAAGGAAAATTTGGCCAAATGTGACGTACCATGACAAGAATGCCGATCCTCAGCCAGCACGAATCCCTTCTGACAAACACATTCATAGTCTCCATCCCGATTCCTGCAATCGTGCTGGCACCCCGCATTGTTCGCCACGCATTCATTAATGTCTAGTCAGGGTATTGACACATTGATGACCAATAAACTACCTTCACAAGTCTTCCCATCGTACGTCAAAATGAAGCCGGGCTTGCACTCACAATTATACGACCCGGGCGTGTTTACGCATAATTGATCGCAGCCTCCGTTCTTCCGCTCGCACTCGTTGATGTCTGAAAGGTGGCGGTGATTTGGTTGAGGCTTCGCTTATGCCTGGTGTTTGGTGGGTGGTATAAAATAAAGCGCTATAAAATTAAGAATGGGTGAGGGATTTCATCTAGAATGGAGGCTTCTCCAGTGTTCCAAACCTAGTTTGCCCAACGATTTCAAGTCGTCAAATCGGTGTACAAAAAAAAAGTTATTGGAATGCTATCGAACCTAGTGACTACACGTGAGGGGTGGTTTCCAAAACGCGTGGCTGACTACACGATTTCTATATGGTCTAATTTTCTATAAATAAAGTAGGAATCTCGCGAAAGTCACTTTTTCATTTTTTTGAAAATCATGTTTACAAAATCAGAAGTTTGAAAAATTAGCGTCCATCTACCGATGGCGAGCATATGACATTCGAAAAAACGATTTTGGGAACAAGTGCTCTCGGAAAAAATAATTGCACGCCTATCTACAGTACCAAGGCAAGTATGCCGATCGATCGGAGATAAAGAGAATCCGTGTCGACACAGACAACGAATCTCCCCGCTACGATAGTCGAGACAAAGGCGATGACAATGGCCCTGGTCCTCGAGACATGACGACAGTTCATACGAATCGGAGAGGAATGGACCGGCTCGCGAGGTTAGGTGAGGGAGCGATGAAGCGTTGGGGGAGGATTCTGGGGCAGACTATAGGTAGGCAGTTTAGTTCTCTCTCTCTCTCTCTCTCTCTTAACAAGAACTACACGATTGGCTCCTAAAAATTTCCACCTACCACGGCAACCTTTTCCATCTTGCAACAATTGAAATCCATCCCGACATCGGCACATATGATGTCCACCCGGTTGATCGTAGCAATCATGTTGGCAGCCACCATTTCCTACCTAAAATCGTACGATTATTAGGATCGATTATATTTTAATCTTTTAAAAAGTCCACCGACCAAACAACCTCCTAGAGATTCTTCGCAGCTTCGTCCATCTTCCGCCAAAATGTACCCATCTCGGCATTGGCATCTAATAGGATGGATTTGCTGTCAAAAATCGATACGTGGCCCTTTCACAATGAAAAATGATCTCTAGCTTTGGAAGTATCAGGTTGGAAGATAAGTCCTGTCGCCGAGATTCTGCAGGCTGGCTAAAATCGTAGATAGCTCCATTCTGGACATGCAATATGTCATTTTGTAGCTCTCGCTCTGAACCGTTTTGGGAGGAGGGTCCTGCACTTTCAAAATCAAGGAGGGCCGAGATACAGGCCCGAAAAGTTTTTCTCAAAATCACGCAAAAGCGTTTTTGCAAGTTTTCTCTGCATAGAGCCATTTGCATGCGATACCTTTAACACCAATCGCTAGCTCTGGAGGAGTAGATATCGATTGATGTTGAGATCATCAAAATCGGACATCGGATGGCCGAAAGAGACCTTTTTCCGAAATCCCATACATTTTGTCAAAATCCGCTCGGCGGGTCCAAAAATAAAGCGGCATTTTTCGGCACCTGCCGGTCAAATCCAGCGAAATGTATGGGATTTCGAGAAAAGTTCTAAGCAATGGTCCCAATTTCAAAGGCCCATATCTCGGCCGTTCAGTGTCCAATGTTGATGATCTCAACATCTACCGATATCTACTCCTCGAGGGCTATCGATTGGCGTTAAAGGTATCGTATGCAAATCACTTTATGCAGAGATAACTTGCAAAAACACTTTCCCTCATTTTTTCCAAAAACCTTGTGGGCCCGTATCTCGGTCCTCGTGGATTTTGGCGGGCTAGGACCCTCCTCCCGAAACGGTTCAGGCAGAGAGCTACAAAATGACATATCACATGTGCAGAATGGCGCGAACTACGATTTTAGCCAGCCTTCCAAAATCTCGGCGACAGGACTTACCTTCCAACCTGATATATTATACAGCTTTGGAAAACACCCTCAAAACCAACAAAATTTCATTCCAGGGCAACCTTTGTCCCTAAACCCTGCTTCAGATCCACAAACCTATAGGAGCCATAGGAATTAACGCAATCATGCTGACACCCTCCGAGTCCCAGCTCACACTCGTCAACGTCTAAATCGAGAACAAACTACAGTATTCATGTTAATGATACCGGTGCAGGTTCTTCGATCGCCGGTGAGACGATATCCCCCAAAGCATTGGCATCTCGCGCGGCCGTTGTCATTGACACAATGGTGTTGGCATCCCCCCTTGTCCACCAAGCATGGGTCCACGGCTAAAGTATCGGCGTTTAGGAAAACCGTATACTCAAAGCTTAAATTTACATGGGCGAAACGAAATGTTTCAAAAGAATTAAATAGAAATCTAATAATCTAATAAGAATTCTAATATAAACTCGTAAAAACTCACGCAAGCACCTCCTCCCGTCATCACCAAGATGGTATCCTTTCTTGCAACGGCATCGGTACATCTATAAGATACGGCCTATACTTTAAAACGCGGATACCTTTCCCTCCCTCTCTTCACAAATATGCTCACATCCTCCATTGTCTGCCTCGCATGTATTCAGCTCTTAAAATTGATGTAAAAATTTGGATTTTTCACGTACCGACGCACTTTCGACCGTTCGAATGCAGCATCTTACCCGGCGGACACTCGCATCTGAAAAGGAGACCTAAGTTTCCGGTTACCGTAACCCACCGATGACCTCCCGGGGTGTTGATACAACGATGGGCGCATCCACCATTTGACGCCTGACATTCGTCAATGTCTAGGAAATCTTTTTTTAGGCTTTCCCAAGCACAAGTACCCTGGCAAGCCTTCCCGTCGGGGCCCAAATTGAATCCGGGCCAGCATCTACAGTAGAAAGTGCCGATCGTGTTTACGCAATCGTGACCACAGCCTCCGTTCTCGATCAGGCATTCATTTACATCTGAACAAGACTCTATTTTAATACCTCCCCTATCTGGCGACTCCGCGTTCATTTAAGGTGAATTTTCTTGGTGCTACCGTGCCTTAAACTATAGCAAGATGTTGGTCTTGTTTTTTAGAGAAAGAATACATGAGAATTTAGTCAGAATTTTTTAATCTGGCTGTGGGGGCGGTGGGTCAAAATTCCCTTTTCAAACGTTTCAAGCTACCGTATTGACAGCGGGCTCCGGTGAAGCCGGATGAGCATTCGCAGAGTTGGTCGGTTCCGTTCCGGATTGGTAGACAAGTGCCGCCATTATGGCAAAGATCCGGTGAGCAGTCGACTGAAATCGAAATTATGGAAGGGGATTTTGCTTTGCTCCTCATTCATTTCCCCGAATTATCGCGACTCTCGGCGGCTTAAAGTTGTTGAAATAGCATGTTTAAAGGGCACGTTCAGGGACGTTTTTTTTTGGAAAAAGCAAAGGTTTTCGCCGCGGCCGGGGGTCGAACCCGGGCCCCCCGCTCGGGAGGCGCGGATGGATGCCAGTCAGCCACAGCTACAACCTGGCGAGGGGGTGAGGGGCGCCCCACGCCGCAAAGGAGGGCAATGGCCTGTCACAGCACGGGCAGGCAGTGCGCGCGGTCCCTACGTCCATAGGGTGTACACGTTGGGACGAGTACACGGCCCCTCCCTGAACGTGCGCTTTAAAATGAGGTGGAATTTAAACTAGCGTCAAGGATAAGCCGGGGATGATGGCTCTATGCAATTTGGGAGCTTTCCGGCCCACACGATCTTTTTTGAAATCTAGAACCATCAACTATCCTAAGCAGGACGCGACGTACGGAAAATTCGATAAAATGAATTTTTGAGCGAGATGAACCTCCGCGAAACCGAAAATTATTTAGTATACCTTTTTATAATATATTTCAAGTGCCCCGTTACAAAATGACCTCGGACCCGGTTCGGCTGATCCCTTCCCGTTGCTCTCCTCCGTCTTTCGTTGCGGGACCTTGGCCTTGGCTTTGCGGAGAGTAAATGCCTTTATGCAATGGACAGTCTTTTGCCGATACCGCCGACAAGCCAGCTGTTCTATTGAATTTATAAGGTCGACCAGACAGAATGGAGCAATTAACGGGAGCATGACAGCTGCGATTTTCCTGATTTCATCTTACTTTTTCAATGGTTCAGGCTTAGGCTTCGGCGAATGTCTTGCATTTCCAAGGAATGTCAGGCCTAAATTCGCTCTGGGCATCGTGAAATACTCCGAATTTTTCCACATAATTTTAAGGGTTTTCACTATTTTGGCAGTAAGCCTCCCAGGTCCCTTTAACTCGCCCTTCCGTCAAATATTTCCGACTTCCGGTGACCATGTCCATTTCCCAGCCCTTTCCACCCTCCCCCCGCCATTCTTATGCAAATTGGGCCTAATGACGGAGGGCCATTGTTGGGGCCCCAAACGGACCTTGGCCTCGCGGGTTGAACCGATGAGGGGCCCTACAAAAAGGCAAAAGTCGATTAGCACCCCGGCCGGCTGACGCTATTCACGATCAAGTGCCGCTGCGCACCTACCGGTCCCTTTAAAAAGGTCCCCAGAAGGCCGGCTGTCACAATCACTACGCGACGTGACTATGAACAGCCGGGGGCGCTAATGCGTCGTAATGTATTGTGAAAACAAGGGCCGGACGGGGGTGGGGAGGGGTAGGTGAGTGATTGAGGGTGGTGATTGAGGAGGCAATCACGAAATATAGGTCAGCACCCTTTTCGGGGGTACCGCGCAAAATTGAGGGGTACCGTATGGCTTTTTCGGATCGGCAACAAGGTTATGATTACTTCAAGAAACTGGGTACTATTTCAGTTATGGGAGGGTAGAAATAGCTGGCCGTTTTATCAGCGCCTAACGTAACGTAGCTTATTATTGGCTTCGCTCAGACTTAGCTATGCTTATACTAGCTTAACTTCCAATTGCCTCAAACTTCGAACTCCGACTTTCCATACCTCTTTTACAGCCACTGTCAGTCCGTTCCCATCCGGGACAACACTCGGGTACCGTATGCCGGCGTGTCCGATTCACCCGTTTATAGGTGTGGTAGTAGATTACCCTAAAAACGGAATAAAAACCTGAATACATTGATACTTTGGCTGCCGGACGGAACAAGAGCGAAACGGGCCCTCACAGCCCGGCTTCCGGGATCGCACGTATTTGGTGTAAGCCTGGAAATCCATGAAAATTAGATTTTGGGATTACGGTACCTGCACGCATGGTTCTTTGATGGTGACGACTTCTAATTCTTCGTGCGGGCAGACGTGTTCACTGAAAAAAAATTGGTTTTCAGTGTTTTTCTATTATTACTAGTAGGGCTTTTGCCTGTCGGTCTTTTGTCCGGTCGGGATTTTCGAGGTCGGAATTTTGGGATTGTGGCTCTAGGCGCTACGGCTTCCGCTTAAAGGGGCTCAGAAGTCAAAATTCGTGCGTGCGGGGATTGAACCTCTGGGTCAAAAAACGAAAGGGTCACTGCCGAGAAGTGCCAAAAAAGTGATTTGATTGCGAAAAACGTAAAATGTTTGAGAAAAACCGAATTCTTTTTGGGGCAAAAACGACATATTGATTGCGCGGCGATTCCATGTCGTAATGCCTTGTAAGGCACCCAATCTCTCGATCTCGGCGATTCTCTCGTCAATTTTCATAATTTCAAAGTCTGGAATGATCAAATTTCGTTGAGGATCCCAAAAATAGTATCAGAATTTTTAAATTCAAGCGTTTTCGCGTTAAAATAGGGGGAAATGGTCAGGCGACGTGGTCGCGTTGCGGCCGCATCTGGCTATTTGCCAGGAATCACAGCAGGGGCCGTGGACCAAATTTCGGAGCCCCTTTAACCCTTTCCCCAATTTGGCCCCCATTTTCCAACCCTCCTGTACCGTACAGTTTTCCAAGCGGAAGGCATACCCCCCGATTTTCGGGCAAACACTCGCACACCCATCAAATGCTGTGGGTGTGAATCGCGGGGTGTGATAAGCCGCGGTGGTGTGAAGTGGTGTTTAACGGAATGGCAGAAAGAGGGAAGAATCGCTACGCAAACAAATAATAGATGGGCTGTAGACGATACAGCAGCCGGAAGGGGCCCGACTAATTATGGAATTTGAACCACACCAACTGGAAATCCCGGTTTAAAGGGGGCTAGGACGTTCTAAAATCGATGTGTCGGTATTTGAGACCTGTCGGTATTCTGGCCTGTCGAGATTTTTCTCTACGGTGTAAGCTTGCCGAACCTATTCCTGTCGCTATTCTGACTTGGATTTCGGCCTCTGTGAAGCATGGCATTTCGGGATTTATTTTTGTCACTATCCCTTTAAAAAATACGAACCCTCCTCCCCTTTTCGACCCAAACCAACTCTTTCGACTTCATAATCCCACTTTCCAGCCATGGCGCGAGGGCCTTACCACCGGAATTGATGGGTGCGTTGTGGAAGGAGGAGAAGAAAAATAGGGAGGATGACCCTCGAAAAGACACCCTTGCCCTCACAATGCCATAAATCCCTTCAATCCCCACAAAGTGACCCAATATATATGCGAAGGGCGAGAAAGAGTGGTCAGAAGAAGAGTCAGAAGAGGTATTCCCTAGTGAGTCGCAACTACGCAACAATACGCTCCGGGGAGTTCCGGGGGGATGCGTTCGGAAATTTCTGAAAACTATAACGTTTCGTGTTCAGCGCTTAACGAAAGGAAAATAAGGTTTTCTTGGCGCTTAGCCTATGTAATTTCGACACTCGGAAATTTAACATTTTGTAGGACATTTACCATTTTTAAAATCTTAAGATAGGAAACCGGCGAGTTCTCGGCTCGTTTGCTACCTCCTGTAGTACAAAGCCTTTCCAATCCCTTCAACCGGTCCCACCCAGCCTATTGGTATGATGTTTGGGGTATGAGAAATGTGTGAGAACCACCTGCTGCACTCCCCCTCTCCGGTCAGATCCATCACTTTTTTGTCAATGTCCATAGCCAGGGGGCCCCGAATGTTGCGCAACCCATTTGGGAGGATTAGCCCACACTGGTCGAGGCCGTTTATCGCCTCCAATCATCGCTTCAGCCGACTCAACACATCGCTCTTAAAGGGACCAGGCCGGGAAGCCTATCTTTTGAGTTTTGCGTCCGTGCTTGGCTTATCTGGCTTGGCAATGGGAAGCTGACGGTCATTTTTCGGGAAGCTTTCTACGTACTGAACTGTTAGCGGGGGGGTTTGCGGAGGACTCATTCTTCCCAGGACGTACAGCTCCATGACGAAATCAAAACCATTTACTTTACAAAGTTTTTAGATATAAAAAGTAAAAAATAGATATGCATTCGAAAAAATGTATGAAAAATGGCTACAACCACAGAATATTCTAATGTTTTTAGGACTTTCTAGTAGTCAAAAACTGCTAAAAAACAGTACCAGGACAACTAGCAGGTTTATTTGAGGAATCTGGGTTAAAACCTAAAGCTAAGCATTAATTCGTTTCAGTCTTTGCCCCGAATCCATTCCTCTTTCTTGCTCAATTCCATGTGGCAACAAGTGACCGGGGGTGGTCCTCAGGGGGGATTGTTGTGTATGTATTCGGAAGGTGATCCGTCGAGTGTGTCGAGTGGGATAATCCGTTGGTATCCATCCCCCCGTCCCTCCGTTCCGTTCCCATACTTTGTTTGCTTTCAATTTCCCCCGCCAATAGATATTGGCCTCCGTTCAACCCCCCTCGTAGAAGGACCTAATTGGGAGGGGAGGGTGGAAGTGTCTTGATTTCTCTGCGTCTCTCTCTCTCTCTCTCCGACACCACTATTAATCGTTTCCCTCAAAAGTCAAGCTGCTAAGCTGTCAGTAGCATGGGGAATGGGCGGATAATTGGATTCAGGATAAAATCTTGGTGTGGATTTATGCCTATACGTTTTAGGAAAAGGGCGAGGAAGAGAGAGAGAGAGAGAGAGAGAGAGAGAGAGAGAAAGAAAGAGAGTGAGAGAGGGAGAGCGAGTGAGTGAGAGAGACAGAGAGACAGAGAGAAAGACTTTGAGGGAGTGAGAAAGAGCAAGAAAGAAGCTCTAGAATGTCATACAGACAATGAGGGAGATAGCGAGCACGTGAGAGAGAGAGAGAGACCGAGATATAAAGAAAGAGTGAGAGCGTGAGAAAAAGCAGAATCAAAGCTCGAGGTCGTCAGAGAGACAGACAGAGAACGAGACGGATAGTGAGAGCGAGAGGAAGAAAAATAATTAAAGGCACTTGACGTGTGCGAAGCTTACGCATACAAACTGAATCCCACCCCGAAACTGATCTGCATAGGGCCCCCAAGTACGTATCAGTACGCTCTAGTTTTAGCACCCCGTTCTAACCCCCCTTTTGCCACCGTTCACCAGCGGAGCGTTGCGTAGTCCTAGGGGCAATAACCGTACAGATGATCTGTCTTGTCCACCCCCCCCCCTTCCTTTCCTCCTTCGCAGCCTGACTCATATACCCTGAGGCCATAAACGGGAAGGGACGATCCATGAAACAGAATATAAGATGTGATCATAACCGAGGGGACCGCTATTCAAATATTCTCTTCCTCCGCCCCTTCACGGCTCTTCCTCCTCTACGGGGGGGGGGGATGAAGCCGAGCTGATGGACCGCATCTTATGTGACTGCAGGGCACATCAACCGGCTTTATACAATTTGAGTGAGAGGGCGAGATAGAGAGAGAGAGAGAGAGAGAGAGAGAGAGAGAGGGAGGGAGCGAAAGAGTGAGAGACAGAGAGATAACCAATGACCGGGAAGATTGTAGCTAGTACAGCCGCGTACACCACCGGCTATTCGTATGCAAATTTGAGGGACAAGTTCTGGGAGTGGGGAGCCAATTTTTTAGGGTGGTTCTGAGGAATAAAAAAATATATCAAAAGAGGAAGATGAAGAGGTTTTTTAGTTGAAAGTCTAACTGTAGTTCGAAGTCTACGCAGGCCTAAGGTTCTGCTTGGGAATAGGGTTAGACTTTGACTTCGACCCTGTTTTTTCCAGCTATTTGTTTTATTAGTGGGCCAGGTAGTGGGCGAGACGGGTGCTTAGGTTCCACTTTTCGAATCAAAAACTTTTAAATTGATTTTTCGCGAGTCTACCCCGATCAACAATAACTAATCGATCCATTCGAAACACTAAAAATTAGCATGTCGCAACGTAGCCCGTGCTATTGTATATTCTACGTTCTTGCAGTGATGGTAGTTGGCTAGAGGAGACTGGGGGGCAATGTGAGTGATGACCGGGCCATCTATTATCTTCCACCTCCCAATCCTTTGTCCCGATCCTTCAGGGACAAATCACCCCCACCCCGCGACGCGTTCGTATAGAAACACACAACCCCACCCAAAGATATGCTAATCTTGTCAGTTTGAATTTTAAGGGCAATCGAGCAGGGATCTTTGGGGAAATGGAATTTCAAGGAGGTTAATGCTATTTTCTTTTTTCAGTGTCGTTTTTAAGGTCGGGAAAGGCAATCGAACATTTGTTCACGCAACTTGATTTCCGGAAATTAATTTTGTTCTCCTAGTTTTTCGGGATTGAATTTTCAGATCTGTTAATTGCGAACCGGCAGCGATTATTGGTAGATCTTTATTTGCCATTCTACTCTTTATTTTTGAATTTTTCGGGTTGTTAAAGGCAATCTAGCAGCGATCATTGGCAGAAAAAAATTTCGTGACCATTAATTCATAAATTTCAAGTTTCCCGAGGGTTTTCAATGTTCCAAAAATTCTCCCAGCCGCCCGTAAAAAGTAGCGACCCGGAAAATTCGAGTTGGCATTTTTGAGGGTGGGGATGGGTTGTTGAGCGGAAATCGAGCGGAATCACGGAAAGTCACAGAAGCTACGCTGGGTGGCAGCTAGCAGTGATGTTTTGGGAAATCACACTCTGGAAATCTTTGCTCTTTCCTTTTGAAGCTCAATGGCGCAGAAAGTGCTCTATTTCTTTTGGTTAAGTTATTTTTCCTTTTCCATACGAAGATTTTTCGGGCGCTCGAAAGTGGGAAGCTTCGAGCTTCATATTGGTAATTACCGAAAAATCGACGTATCAGCCAGATTTAAAAAAAAAAATGCAAAAAAATAATTTTCAGGCAAAAAGGCCGACTGTCGATCAAAGTAAAGTATACAATTGTTTCTGCCCTTATTCTCTAGCTAAAGGCCATAATTCGAGCCCCATTCCTCTTTTCTTGGTTAAAGGGGGTACAACCCGAGCCACCGCCATAGCGGGAGGAGAGATGAGTGATTGGTGCTTTGTGAGGGCAGGCCATTCTATAGAAAACCACCGGCCGACGCCCCCCGTCCGAGTCGGGATGGCTCTTGTAGCCACGGGGCACGTTTTAGAACCCATACCCTCAAGCCGGAAGAAGATGAGCAATAGAGAGGAGAATAGGAGCCACTCGAAAACGGGAGAATCATTCCCGGAAACGGAAAGTTTGGGTCATTTTGGAGGGGGTTGCAAAACTGTAGCTATCTATCTCGCTGAGTGTCTTGCTCTCTAAAGCTCTCTCAAAATCGCTTTCGATAACACGAAAGAAACGCGACTGTTTTTTTGCCCGACAGGACCTCATCACCTCCAAAATCTCGCCGAATTGGTTGACCCCGCTGTCATTCCGGGACACTCCTTTTGTCGGCCCACCCTTTCCTGGGTGTCAAGTGACAAAAGCGGACTCGGTAATTATAAGGTGAGCTGGGGGGAGGCGGTCCACCTGGCCCTAACCCCCAACCCTGCCAATCTAAATTCCATAGCACTACATCGGTATGACAGAGCTGGAGGAACTTTTCAACGAGAGAGAGAGAGAGAGAGAGAGAGAGAGAGAGAGCAGGCTTCATTTAGTTGAATTAACATAAATAAAACCTACTCTCCCAGCCGCAGCTCCTGTAGATGAACATCGACGAGGGCTTGTGCATATAAAAGAAGCCCGCACAGTCCCAGCCACCCCAGCATCGTTGGTGCGATTCTGGCGGTGGCTTCTCGTAAATCTGGGAAATGGAATGTGGTATAGAAAATGTGGCCGAAAGCAAAAGGAAGCCGGAAGTGTATTAAAGGAACTGAGAAGGCAATGAAATCTACTTGTTAATGTCAGGTTAATGGCAGGTTTGCCTCTTTCTCCCAAATGTCCCACTCTCAACTGCGAAAGCATAAAAAAAATATATCCAAATTTGTGCCCGCGGGGGTGGGGGGGGTTGGGGCCAATTGAGGTGGCCCCGCGGGCTTCTGCCTTCTGGTGAATCGGGACAATAGAGGTCCAGGTGGCGAAGGCATTTCCACCCATTCCAGTCCGCACCACACCTAGCTACAATTATCACTCGGCACTCAATAGAATGCAGACAGGGAAATGCACGTCTACATACTTTAGAAAAAACAAAGCAATTCTTCGGCCCCTGGAAATATAGGTTCTTAAAGGGATTCGGAAGGCATGGTTATGTATTTTTATAGATTTTTCTGCACGCAATACGCAATCTCCGACGCAACGCGATACGCAAAGCTACACGGTTTTATACGCGGCGTGACACGTAAGGAGCTCGCAATTGAAGGGATTATAGTTTTGAAATGTTTCGCGATGCGAGATGCAGAGAAAACGACCGGGGCACAACCCCTTTTAATGACGAAAAATGGCAAAAAAATCTGGTAAATCCTTGCCTTCTGTGTCCCGTTAAGGTGGCCAGCGTATCCGGGGTACGTTTCGTGGATCTCTGACTGCTAATATTTGATCTCTACTCCCCGGAGGGGGGCACTGTTTAGGTATGAGTGGAGGGCAAGGGGTACTTCAGGATCGGAAAGAATAAGGTATCTAAACATGATGATGGGTAGCAAATGCTTAAAAGTTGTTTGTTTATGCTTCTGTGCTGCAAAAAGAACAGCTTCGGAATTGATTTGCATGGGGGAAAAAGACAGACTTAGCGAAAGCCAACGCAAGTCTTTAGAATTGAGGGTGGTTTTGATTTGAATCTCTCCAAGCTCTACTATTTGAAACCCAAAAGAATTTTAGAATAAGAATTCCGGGGGGTTTCCCGAGACTAAAGGGTGAAAGAAGGGACTAGGGTGCGAGGGGGAGGCAAGTCTAGTCAGCCACGGAGTACCCGAGGCTCCGCCCCTCCCCCGCCCGTGGTATGGCATAATTCGGAGGTGTCTCGGAGGGGGTAGAGGGGGGGGGGGATGGGATATGTGTTTGTGATGGCCTCGATGGTGACAGTCCCGTCGAGAATTCCGTTTTGATCCCGTCGCACCACCAGCAAAACTGGTACCCTGGTCCCGGTGCGCGGTTGTTTCGATATTTGCTTCCGAAACAATTTTCGGTGTCTTGAAGCTTAAGCCGAAGAAGCCAAGCTGACGGTAAAGAAAGCACAGACACTAAATAAAGCAACACGTCGAGAAAACCTAAAATTATTGAAATTAAATTAAAAATCCCAAGCACATCATGACCGTGATTAAATTATGGCCTCGCAATTGTCAGGGTTTTTTTGGCTCACGAGGTTAGGTTCAGTTCTTGCGAATTTGAAATTGCAAAATTTGAGCCTCGACTTACTAGGGAAGTGCAAATAAAAAACCCAGCAAACCGCTTTGCAAAAATATGGGTCTGATAGAGTCGGCGACGGGGATTCCGAAACTGCAATCAGTATTTGCAAAACGCCTAATACAAAAAAGTTATTAGCATTTTAAGTTTGGCAGCACTTTCTCCACTCTCCTTTATGAGCCCCTCCCAGAGAGCGGTGTCCGCCTGTCGAGTGGTGTATTGGCTAACTGGCCTGCCTCTGGGGCGGAGGGTCTCTGGTTCGACTCCTTGGACATCTTCTTTTTGCTTTTTGGCCAAAGTCAACAACTTTTTCAAAGTTTCGAAGTCCGAAATTCAGATTTTTGAACATTTTCCTTATTATTGACTGCGTGTAGGCTTACCTTACGAAAAAACAGGTGAATTTTTTTAGTGTCCTACCCACAAAAGTGCTTGCACTCCCGCCACCACTTTGTAATCGGTTTCATGAATTTAAAAATTAAGAGAACGGCCCTTCTCGACTTTGAAACTTTGAAAAAGCTTAAAGTTCTTGACTTTGACCAAAAGCAAAAAATTTTGCATGTCCCGGGCGCCGAACCAGAGACCCTCCGCCCGAGACGCAGGCTAGTTAGCCACTACACCACTCGACAGACGGACACCCCTCTCTGGGAAGGGGCTCATAAGGGAGGGCGGAGAAGTGGTGCAAAACTTAAAATTTAGGCTTTTATTTGCACTTCCCTAGTTAGGCTTTTACTCAGGCCCAGGGATGAGCTTATTAGAGGAAAGGTTTCGGTTTTAGGCTTCGCTTCGGCTTAGCTTTGCTTACCTACAACGACTCCCAAGTTCGCTGGCTGCCAAGCTAGGGGGCAATGTGCCGGTCGGAAGCCTCGGGGGATAGTCCGTCCCTACGTGCATTTGCATTTTCCCACTGCCGTCAAAAGGCATTTTCATTGCCCATCGGCTGAGGGGCTGGGGGGCTGTATTTTCTTGGAAATTCCGTCATCGGTAATCGAAGATTCCGGAATGCTTCTGAGGTTATTTTGAGGGCGGAAAAATCGAGGAAAAAATCCGGCATTATTTTGTGGATTTTTTACCCATCCATTTTTGTTTGATAGATATATAATTCTTTTTTATTATGTTTTTCTTGCTCATCTTCGTAAAGTCGAAATTCCTATCACCTAAATTCTAGGATGTTGAAATTGCATAATGCCGACAGTTGGTATTGGTCGAAATCTGATAATGACAATGCCGACATTCTTAGGAAGGCCGAATGTCGAAAATCAATCTTTGCCAAAAAATGTCGATTTTTTTAAAATTTCGGCACTATCAAAATTTCGACCGAGCGAATTTCGATGTTTTCTTGTAAAAAGAATCTACCACCTACCTACCCTACCGCATGCTAGAGGGACCAACAAAAAACGGGGCCACCTATGCATTTTTGAGCGCAGCACGCCAGTTTTTGCGGCGGAATGTGCGCTCGGGCTTGTCGTTTGCCATGAAAAACGTGCTAGCCGTGCGAGCCGAAAGGAACGGAACCCAGATGTTACTACCGTCAGCAGAAAAACCCTGCTGGTCAGGGGGGTAATTGGTGTCGTCGCGTTTTTGCGGACCAATTGATGGGATGGGTCAATGGGTTTTTGGTGGGACATCTATTGGGAAGGCTTTTCCCTTCGAAATCTGCCCCCCACCCACTTTTTTCAGGTCGTAAATCCTCGTCTCGACACCCCATTAGATCGCTCTAGCCCCCCGAGTGGAAGATAGGGAGACGGGTCATGAGAGTGGCCAGCGGCCGGTCGAATACGCTACACAACAAGAAACGCCTAGACAAAACGGCATTTTCGAAATGATTGGCCGGGGATGGCTCATCTGGAAGCGCTATCCTTTGAAGCAAAGCACTGAATTTATTTGGTATTTGGTATTTATTTATTTATTTTGGTATTTTCTAGATTTATTGCTCGAAATTGAGAATAATTTTTCTGTACTATTTTTGAGCTGTTCTCGAGATACCTCGGGACGTTATCGCACGTTTTAACGCGCGGAATCCTTTTTTCAAATCGAATTCATCGTCTTCGGGAGTCAAAAGCTTGACATCACAACGCCTTTTATCAAATTGGATGTTTATTCGGTTTCTCTGTCGTCAATTTGTTAAACGGTGGCTTTCTACCGTAACGTGTCGAGGCTCATCGGTCGATTGGCCCCGGCGACGTTGGCCCAATCGTGGCGGCGCACTTCCGCCGATCGAATATCTCGCTTGTCGACTGGCTAAAAGTGTGTTTTATTGAATAAGACGGTGAAGCTGGACGCGTAAACTGCTTGAAGTCGTCGCAACGCCTTTCTTGGCTACGTTAGCTGGAACAAACGTTATTTTCGAGCTTCTTCTCCCACAACTTCAGGGCGCCCATGAAGTTCTCCTCGATTTGGACGCCTTCTGGGTAACTGAAAATTGTAGTTCGTTGCCCAGAATCGAGGTTGAATATGATTACATCCTGATACTGTCACCATCTCTATAAGCTTCCTGCGGGGTATAACGTACACTGTATTGAAATATCGCATTGCACATTCGAGGGACATTTTGTGATAGTACATTATATATTGTAGAGCCATTGCTTGGCAGGCATTCCGTCCGTCTCGCGAAAACATTAGCACCTAACAAGGAGATGGTCTCAGCTGGGAATCGAATTCGGATTTCAAAATTTGCACACTTGTAGAGCTCGACGAGACAAATCGATTGGTGTAACTTTCAGCTGCTGATACAATAACCACGCCGAGATATAGGCATTTTAATTTTTTTGCATACATTTTGCAATATATTCGCCATAGCTTCATAGGCCTTCCCCGCCTCCCCCATCACCGTGGTCTGGTGGCCTAGTGGTGTAGTAGGCGGCCTCCGGGGAATCTAACGAGGGTTCGAACCCGCTCACGATTTTTATTTTTTGCTTTTTTGTCCGAAGGTTCCTCTTTGCTTTCTAAAGGCCTTGAATAGCTTTGTACGCATTATTTTAACTCATCTGATGCGCTGACAACATAGAACTTCACCGTAAAAAAAATTTTCTTACGGGGCATCGAGCCCTTGTCCAACAACCTCTGACTATACTTTCCAAAAAAATTTTCGCTTATGAAAGTTGTTCGGATAACACACCATTTACCATAAATTACGTTTACTCCTCGATTTTTCATATGCTTTGAATTTTCAATTTATTTTGGGACCTGCATAGTCATTTCGGGTAAAAAATATAATTTTTTTTGGAAGAGATGTTTTTAACCATTTCTCACCAGATGAGTTAAAATAATGCGTACAAAGGCTATTCAAGGCCTTTAGAAAGCAAAGAGGAACCTTCGGACAAAAAAGCAAAAAATAAAAATCGTGAGCGGGTTCGAACCCTCGTTAGATTCCCCGGAGGCCGCCTACTACACCACTAGGCCACCAGACCACGGTGATGGGGGAGGCGGGGAAGGCCTATGAAGCTATGGCGAATATATTGCAAAATGTATGCAAAAAATTAAAATGCTTATATCTCGGCGTGGTTATTGTATCAGCAGCTGAAAGTTACACCAATCGATTTGTCTCGTCGAGCTCTACAAGTGTGCAAATTTTGAAATCCGAATTCGATTCCCAGCTGAGACCATCTCCTTGTAAGCAGCTTTTTATGACTTATTAGGCGCTAACTGTAAAGTGTTTTTACTCAAGTTGGAGTTTCGATTCGGGACCAAGTGCATCTTATGCAGAATTTTTTGCTGATGCCGAATCCGTTTTCCAAATTTGCCGCGGACTTTTATTTAAAAAGTCATTTTTGGTGCAAATTAAACTTGAAAAAGCCAAAAATTCGGATCCTGGTCCACTATTCCCTCCATGGTTCTGCCTAGCCCAGGGGCCCTGAAGTACTCTGTCACAGCTACCCCCTGGGTTCGCACCATGCTGCATTGGCAAAGTACTCGCTTGCCAAGCGCAGGGCGGCGGCTCGGATCCCCGCCCTGCACCTTTCTTTTGCTTTTTGCATAAAAAAATTTGCTTTTTATAAAAAAGCTTGTTTTGACTTTTAAGATGCTTGTCTAGCCAATCTCTAGCCAATTTTGAAGTTGAAATCGATCAGGAAAATCGAAAACGATAACGGTTCCTTGATTTTGGTGAAAAACACTACCATAACTGCTGTATAACTTTCAAAATAAAAGTCCGCAGCAAATTTGGAAAGCGGATTCGGAATCAGCGAAAAATTCTGCACAAGATGCACCTGGTCCCGAGTCGAAACTCCAACTTGAGTAAAACACTTTACAGTAAGTTCGGAGGGTAAAGGTAGCTTGGCGGGGGGGGGGCGATACTAAACGGGCTGTCGACGTATTTTTGCCTTATATGCACTTCCATTGCGGTATGTCCATTTCAAAGCAACGAAAAGATGTCTAGGAGCTCATTTTAGCGGAAATACCCTAATTTCAGCTATCAAATTTTCTGAATCGAAAAGTTTTGGTAATTACAAACCGTTTTAAATTAAATTTTCTAGCTCTTATAGAATTTCTAACTATAATTTTGACGCTTTCAGAAAAACTAGAATTTTCAGAAAACGAGGCCAGTATCTAAAACAGCAGGTTTGTTGCCCTCCCCCCCCCGTTAAGCAACCTGTACCTGTACCGCTACTGTACTTACGTGGGCGCCTTTTGCCCTCGCTTCGGCTACAAATCGGTTGATTGCCGGGAAGTGCGAGCAAATTATCTGGAAATTAAAGGAATGTCTCGACAGCCAGTTGCCGCGTAAATATACGCTAAACAGTCATTTCTATCTTCCTTGTAGAACCTAAAACACACGAGCGTCTTTTGTAGTATCCCGTAGTTTCCCCTTCCCGTCTTCAAATCTCACCTCCGCCACCTTTTCCTCATCCAAATTAACCGTAAATTCGGTCGGTGAGTGGAAGGCTTTGCTCTCACAGGGGCAAGTCGTTTGTACGCGGATTTGCATCCTCTCCTCTCCCGTCAAATTCTGAAATTAGGGTTATTTCGGTTACTTCGCTGCTTGTAATAAGACCATACCAATTCTACCAATGCCAGCAATACCCCGACACGCACAAACAGACCAAAATCCCGAAAACCGAAATCCTGACAGTCCACAATCCCAACAGGTCACAGCTCCGATAGCTTACACGCTACAGAAAAATCGCGCCAAGCCAAAGTGTCGACAGCAACAATCACGGGCTGATTTTGGCGCTTTCCCTAACGTTGTCGCTTCTCACCAAGCCACTTAGTTCTTCCTCTCTTTTTAACCCGTTTCAATCCCTTAAATCCCGACCAGCAAATAGCGTATACGATGCTGGCACAGATACTTCAAATCGGAGCCCATATCCACGTTGCCGCAGTGCAGAAATTCGAGGATCCGGTAAGCCTCGGAGCGGGTACTGCATTGAGCATGATCTACTGAGCGCGGGTCCAGTCAACTCACACGAGGGCCGAATCGAGGGATTGAGAGTGAGGCTGGGAGAGACGACGGCGAGCCATGGCTTGAAAGGTCGGTGGTTCGCGCATCGCTTCTACGGTGATCAGCTGGAAATTCGGAATTTATTGGTGCTCGACTACAAACAGCAGAATAGCTATGGTCATCGCACCTTTGGCTGATTGCCAGATGTCGAGGGGCGGGCTTTTGAAGAGCATGAAGAAGCTCGGGAACGGACGGTTGAAGAACCGGGGGAGTCCAAGGGGGTCGGCCCAGACTTAAAACAGAGCAATACTTTCCGGAAAGTGTTTTTAAACTGTTTTTTAATATATTTAGCCGTAAAAATCTAGCTCATTTTTATTAGAAAATACAAAAAATATCGATGTTCAACCCGAAAAGTTGATTTTTCGACGAAAACCTCTGCCGCTTGGCCGAAACTTACATTCTGGCGAATCGAGTGACGTCCTGCGCGCTCCATCTCAACCGCTAAACCGTGGCCCACGCGAGCGTACACCTAGCCGCGTCGTCGTGATGAGCCTTCGAATGATGGTGCTGCCTCCTTGTCTTCCATCCTCCCCCCTTCCCCTTCCATACTCTTCACGTATCCATGGGGATCAGCTCCAATTAGGGGTGTTTTCTGTCTGTCTTCTTGTCTGTCTGTCTGTCTGTTTGTGTATGTGTCCATCCATCCCTTCGGGACCATCTCTCGCAAATTACCCATCTTTACCCGCGCATCCCCCTCCCCCACACACTCCAGCCGCATCCCCTTTCATTCACAAAACCCGGAAAGTGGCGGGCTGATGAGGGGGTTTTTGGCGGTCGATAACTCGGGATTTGCGGCGGGGGGGGGCGGCGTTTGAGGGTTTTAAAGGGGCTGGGAAGACGCCGCAGATGTCGAGCCGCTTTGAAGGTCGCTGCCTTGGTAGCGATTAAAAACTTATGGAATCATCACGTTACGCGGACGGAAAAAGACTGATGGGTCGTTCAGAGCCGATAAAATCTACAGTGACCCCGGACGCTTGAAGAGCCCTTGAAGATCGTCGGCTAGACTTTGGTCTGCACTTACCAGGGAATGGAATGCGAAAAACTGTGAAGGGCTGTAATTTTGCGGAATTACGGTAGCCGTGGCTAAAAGTTATATCAATTGATTCGTCTTCGCTTAGGCTTAAGCTTAGGCCTAGGTGGTTTAGGCATGGGCATAGGCTTAGGCTTCGGTTTCGCTTAGGCTTAACCGGGTTAGGCATGGGCATAGGCTTAGGCTTCGGTTTCGCTTAGGCTTAACCGGGTTAGGCATGGGCATAGGCTTAGGCTTCGGTTTCGCTTAGGCTTAACCGGGTTAAGCATGGGCATAGGCTTAGGCTTCGGTTTCGCTTAGGCTTAACCGGGTTAGGCATGGGCATAGGCTTAGGCTTCGGCTTCGCTTAGGCTTAACCGGCTTAGGCATGGGCATAGGCTTATGCTTTGGCTTCGCTTAGATTTATGCGGTTAGGCTTGGGCTTAGGCTTATGCTTCGACTTCGCTTAGGCTTGGGTTTCGGCTTCGGCTAGGCTTAAGCTTCGCCCTCTTGCCCATCCCTTTAAATCTTGTCTACCCTGTTGTTATGTTGGTGTGCCCCCGCGGGTGGTTCGGCAGAGGCCACCAGCGATAGAACAGACAAGAAGAGGGGCCCGGCGAATGGCCATGCGCCCGTCTGTATGTCCGTCTGTCGGTCGGTCTCTCTGTCTTTCTGTCGGTTTGTCCCCGGGTGAAAGGGAAGGGAGGGCCCCTGGACCGGGTGTAGCTATGGAAATGGGCGACCCCTGGGGGCAAGGGGGAGGGGGCCCTGCTACAGGAGTCTTCGGGCCCATATATACCCAGCACACACTCACCTCCCGACATCTCACATCCCGGTCTACCACTAATCCCAAGCTGCACTGAACAAGTATTTAGCCGAAACGGGTGTTTTCAGCTAAATACTTGATCGTTGTTGTAGGGTGACTCCAGGCTGGTTGGTAGCTGGGGAGCGGTAAGTTAATTCGCAGTTAACAGCTTAGTAGCTAGTTGGCGTCGTCGGGGGTTTGCGTCCGAAGATTTTTGAATTTCGAGATTTTGGCTGTCGGGATTTCGAAGAGGGCTGTCGGGGTTTTAGCCCTTCCGGATTGTGACCGAGATTCCTAAGTAAAAATCAAGTGAGACTCCGTTTAGAACTGGCAATGGACCCGGTCGCCTCGTCGTTTCTCGTTTCCATCCACAAAATGCTGGAGATGAACAGTATGGTGGGTTCCTTTAATGTGGGTGTGTCGAGAAACACGGTATTACTAATACTTAACAGGTGGATGCGGACGAGCAGCGGAAGGAGATAGCAGTGGCCATGTCTGCCATCGGCTCTTCCCTCGACAATAGCCCTGAGCCAACCGAGAATCTCACACAACGCAAGGTCCCTATTATCCATCCTTTCTTCTAGTCGGCAACCCCCGAAACGGCCTTGGCATCTCCTCGGAACCCCCGCGAGGAGCGGAAACAAAACCTTTTTTTCCTATTCTTAGCAAACAAATAGAAAGTATTTAATAGTGTTTTTAGGTGTGCTTTCGGATTATCGGGGGGGGGGGGTAGGGAAACGCCGCATTTTTATAAAGATTAAAGATTACATTTGTTGTGATCCTCGAAAAGAGTAGTCGAACGATGTAGAATGCGCTTG
Source organism: Mesorhabditis spiculigera (assembly GCA_958295435.1). Taxonomy (NCBI): domain Eukaryota; kingdom Metazoa; phylum Nematoda; class Chromadorea; order Rhabditida; family Rhabditidae; genus Mesorhabditis; species Mesorhabditis spiculigera. The sequence continues at coordinate 1,256,777 of CATQJA010002644.1, read as the reverse complement.
GACGTACAGTTATCGAACAACTGTTTATCTACATAAATGGTGGCAGGAGGATCGGCAACAGAGCTAGTCTGTGCCGATGAGTGGACCCGCAACGAGATAATACAATCTAGTCTTAGGCGGGAAGTGGCGCACGCGACGCGACCGCAAAGGGGCGCGCGCCGGTGGCTTACCCACTGGATAGGAGAGACAGCCGGGGGAAAGAGGATCTATTGTGGTCCAGCAAAGCTGACACCACAACACCTCCCCTTGTACAAAACAAAGTACGAATTTCTAGGAGAAATTGGGACAGGTGGAACAGGAGATAGGCGGAGTCTAATGTGGTCCAGCGAGCTGGCCCCACAACACCTCCCCTTACACAAAAAACAAGTGTAGATTGGAGGGACCGGGATAGGAATCGAGTGAAAAGCACAATAAAGTTCAAGAAAAAATTATCTGCTTATTCCTTCACTCCTTGATGACGCGCAGCGAGGCGATCACCGACAACGTCCATCCTTCACCTTCATCGCCTTCACATCACGTCCTCCTTCTTGTCGACCTTCTTTTCCTTCTTTCCTTCTTCGGCTTCACTTGTAGACGCGGCCTTGGGCTTGACACGCGCACCTCCTTCGGTCCTTTCGTGGATGAGGACTAACCAACTTCCTCATCTTCTGCTACCTTCGCGGCTTGTGGCGGTCCTTGGGGCAAAACGGCGGCCGGTCGCCGGGCACTTCAGGCACTTGCACCCTCCTCCTTCTTCGACAACGGCAGCGTGCCCTCCACCCGGAAATGTGGGGCAAAAGGGGAAAAAACACCTCCCTTTCCATTGATCCTGCACGAGCGGCACCGGCACATCATCCATCGATGGGCCCGCCGGCATCAGCACGCTCTGCTCCTTGATCTTCTCGCCATGCCTTCTTTCTTGTCGCTTGCCAACCATGTAGACGTCCCTGACCTCGACCTTGTCGCTCTCCTTGACCTTGTCGCTTTCTTGGTCCTTGTCTCGTCGGCTTGACTTGACTTCTCGCGCTTCTCCACCTTCTTTCTTCATCCTTGATCACGTTTTCGGGCTCGAGTGGCTTCTTGGCTGGGGCATCCCTTGATCTTGCGTGAGTTCTTGATCCTGCTCGCCAGTTGTTGTGATCCTCGAAAAGAGTAGTCGAACGATGTAGAATGCGCTTGGACGTACAGTTATCGAACAACTGTTTATCTACATAAATGGTGGCAGGAGGATCGGCAACAGAGCTAGTCTGTGCCGATGAGTGGACCCGCAACGAGATAATACAATCTAGTCTTAGGCGGGAAGTGGCGCACGCGACGCGACCGCAAAGGGGCGCGCGCCGGTGGCTTACCCACTGGATAGGAGAGACAGCCGGGGGAAAGAGGATCTATTGTGGTCCAGCAAAGCTGACACCACAACAACATTTTTATTATAAAAGTATAAAAGCCCCGACTTCCCTAGCAATATAATGGCATTTTAAGAGTTTTTGCCAAATTTTAACAATATTCCAAATGGTACGACCATCTAATAGCTCTGAAAAAATCTTAAATTACGGCATTTTGGTCCAAAATCGTCTATTTTTGGCCGAGAATTATACTTTTTTGTATATTCTAATAAAATGTGTAGGCGTTTCAAAACCAAACTTGTAATAACCGTACCTCGTTATAGAAGAAAAATTAAAGGTGGTTGCACCCCCCCCCCCGCCCCGAAAGAGACAAGTTTCTGATTTTCGCTATGATACACCCCTAAAGCCTAAAAACGGCAAAAATTTTCTTTTTAGCTGCACAAAAAAGTAAACCTGGAAAAGAAAATCGACTTTCTGATCCGAGTACGAAACCTGGGACGCCAGGACGACGATGAGCAAGAGGATGGGCAGAAGCCCGACTCGGACGATCCCGCAAATTATTATGATGATAGACCATCCGCGACGCACAGGTATCTTTGATTCGAATAGGCTTTTACGATTTTCAACCGCGGATTAGCTAAATTGCACATAAAAAATCAGCTGTCAAATTTTGGTTACCTTCGACACCCGAACGTCATACTCTAGGTTTGGCGATGTGCCAATCACCATGGTTGGAAAGAGCGAGCCGGTGTCAGCAGCGGATTTGGCCGGAAAGCCGTTCGTATGTGCCGAGTGCGGGGCAAGATTTACCCGGAAAGCCGGTCAGCCACCTACGCATCACCCCTATTTACCTCTTCTAACGCAGCTATGTAGAAATCTTATTTCAGGGGTCCGCCGCCATTGCCGATCTATCCACAGTTCCGAACGGATACAATGCCCCTTCGAAAAATGCACTATTGGCTTTCGCTCGGAGAAGGTAAGCGCAGAGCGGATTGGGCAAACGCATATTTCTAGATGCTGGAGCAACACACGCGAAATGCTCATGGCTCGCCGCAACATGCAAAAGAAAAGCGAAAACGCCGGAAGTCGCCGTTGAGGGCTGATTGATTTGTGTACCATTTTTACCTCGATTTGTTCCAGATAAACAGTTGATATTAAGATTATGCACAAAGCGATCGGCCTTTCTCTTTCGGATGAGCTTTGGCAATGGCAACTTACAGATATATTTATTAATAAACATCAAAGTTAAAAGCAAAACAAAGGGATCCTCCAGAACGGGGCGGGACTCAAAAAAGAATACCGGAAGTGAAAAGCTAGTGCATTGATGTTCAAGTGCCGGGTAGGGTCGATTAATGTTCAAAGCATTCACACATGACGCACCAGTTTTACATATCAAAATTTCCTTTTAGGCGTTTAATCGGAAAAGTTTTGAGAGCGAACGCATTCCATCCTTCCCCGATACTCGAAAGCCAGTCGGGCAGTCGAACCTGCAAGATGGCCAAGAAGTCGAAGAGCAAATCCATCGTTAAAAGCACGAAGAGTCAGGTGGGAATTTGACTTTATCGAGTTCATCCAAGTATTCAGGTGAAAAGCAGTCTTAGCAGCCGCGCGAAACCAAGTGATGCATCGGTAGGCTTGTTGTTAGAATTCTGGAAGTTTTTGGCTATAACTTTTTTATTTTACATTATTGTAGGCTCAAATTAAAACTCTTAGTATATTTTTCGACCCTTTATCGAATGGCATTGCGAGAATCCCGACAAAATAAGCGAAAATACCGACAACTTTGAGACCCTTCGGCTGTGGGGGGTAAAGTAAACTCTTACCGTTTTTCGATTCAGGCAAGGCCGACGACGTCGACACGCGATGGCATTAAATGTTGGTTTTGAACTTCTTATAAAAACGTATTTCTGCCGTAATCTATTTCGACAATTTTCAGCCGTCATGCAGTCTCGCGCCTCGCGTTCTACCCGCGAGACGCTGCGTGAGACGGTGAATGTGGCCCGGAAAGCTCCTAGCGATGATCTGAGTAAGAATCACTTTTATGTTTTTCTTTCTTTTTCTTTGAAGTCATTCGCTTATAACATTAGTTTCTTTGCTACATTCTTTTGATTTAGTCATCGCAGCGGTGCTGGTGGCTGCCCAGACGTTGTTGGCCTGTGTTGCAATCTATCTTGGCATCGCTGAATGGAACGACTGTCCGGTGCAGCGTCATCTGCCGCGTATCCTCCTCATCACCGCGCTTTTCGTCTTGGCCAAGCAGGGCGTCGACCTTGTGACGATGCTTATGGTAAGACTACGAGCAAAAAAGCCGGGCAAGCCTTTATTTGACCTTGTTCCCAACTCTTGTATCTCCGTTCCCCTTTGAGCTATCGGGCTGTAAAGTATACAAAAAATGTTCGTCTTCGTCGAATTAATGAAAATCCATTATATTTCTGTCGAAAAAAGCGATGCATTTAAAAGAAATCTATTTTTAGTACACCCGCGCACAGAAGAAGCCACCATTGGTGGTCCTCATTGTGCAAATCGTCCTACGAACTGTGATTCTTGGAATGTTAGACAGCTTTTTCAAACGAAGCTTTTTCTAGGTTGATTTTGATGCTCGTGTTCTACCTGATTGCTCGTGCCGACCGCGATCCAGACTGGTCTCCATCTGCATCTGCCCCGTCCACCACCAATCCGCCATACCAAAGTGCTAAGGTAAAAGACAAAGGCCTTTCGTAGAGAGTTGCTACTTGCGCTTAAACAATGCTGCATTATAGCAACAGATGGACCTGTTGAACCAGCAACCGGCAGAGATCAAGCAAGAACCGGCTGTCTCCGAGGACAAACGCTGTGGCCCGACCATCTACTATGCCACGTAATTTCAGTTCATTTTTCGCCTGAGAATTTGCATTTTAGCATGACCTACGTGATTTTGTGGCTACTGGGCCCTATTCTCTTGATGATCCTGTTCTGCGCATGCATTGGATGCTGCGTGCTGTTCTGTGGTCTGTACTAGAGGCGTTACGCATACCAACGCGACGTCGGGATGATGCAAATTAAGATGCAAAGTACAAAATAAGCTCGTTAAAGGGGCTCCGAAATCTGGTCCACGGCCCCCTGCTGTGATTCCTGGCAAATAGCCAGATGGGCCCGCAACGAGACCGCGCCGCATGATCTTTTGCCCCTGTTTGGACGCGAAAACGCTTGAATTTAAAATTCTGATCCTATTTTTGGAATCTTCACCAAATTTTGATCATTCTAGACTTTTAAATTATGAAAATTGATCAGAGAATCGCCGAGATCGAGAGATTGGGTGCCTTACAAGGCATTACGACAGGTAATCGCCGCGCACTCAAAATGTCGTTTTCGCGCCAAAAAGAATTCGGATTTTCTCAAACATTTTACGTTTTTTCGCAATGCAATCACTTTTCTGGCACTTCTCGGCCGTGACCCTTGCGTTTTTTGACCAGTAGGTTCAATCCCCGCACGCACGAATTTTGGCTTCTGAGCCCCTTTAAAACGATTTTTGCGCTTTGCATCCTAATTTGCATGTTATCCCGACGTCGCGTCGGTATGCGTAACATCTCTAGTCTGTACCCGATTTTGGACATTTTGGCTTAGACTAATGGCTACGGTTTACTTTACCCCCGCCCCCCCCCCAGCCGGAAGTTTTTGGCTATAACTTTTTTATTTTACATTATTGTAGGCTCAAATTAAAACTCTTAGTATATTTTTCGACGCTCTATCGAATGGCGTTGCAAAAATCCCGACAAAATAAGCGAAAATACCGACAACTTTGAGACCCTTCGACTGTGGGGGGGGCAAAGTGAACTCTTACCAGACTAATAATGATCTACCATTGCAGGCCAGGCCACACAGCAAGGTGATGAGGAAGAAGCACCCGAGACTTCCACTCGTTCGAAGAAGGAATCGGAAAGGCCGGTCGTCTAGCCAACTGGCGTCTTCTACAACGCCACCAAGAAAATAGACCACTGACCTTCCTCCCACACGCCGCAATCGTTTTGCATTTCTGGCCCCATACCCCCCATCCGTTGTAGTCTAAGCAAATCTGGCCGTAGTCTCGTGTTGAATAAATTTTTTGATCCAACGTACCTTGCCCGGAAATCGACTTCGCTGTCACTCTCCAAAAAATTCTTTATCTCTCATAATTTTCGTTTCTATTGATCACAATGGGGGTGTCGGCAATATCGACCAGAATCTGACGGAGCAGGAAATTGGAATTTCATCTTTTAAACCGGCTAAACTCCAGATAGCCACCAGGTCGGCTCCTAACTTTGGAATCTCGGCTCCGCTTTGGCCTATAGTGCTGTAAAGTATAAAAAGTCTCACAAAGCCAATGCGCATATTTTAGTATACTTTACAACCCGGTAGCATATCGGGGAGATGAGATTCAAAAGTTAGGCGTCGGCCGACTTTTCAGACTTCAACTTTCCCTGTCCGTCAATGCCAAAAAAAACTGAGTAAGACTGGAAAAGGGGGGTCTACACGGAGGAGCGGTGCAATTATCCGTATGCGAACAAAAAAGATATCATAATGTAGCTGTTGAAATTCTAGTAAAATATGCAAACCTCGAAAAACGATTGATCTCGAAAGATGGGGGAGGGGCGAAAGAAATTCAATATATTTGGATTTTTGCTATAATTTGGACGTAAAACTTCAAAAAATACATAGAAAATTGATATACTTCCTGCTAATCATGCTGAAGAATCCATCATAGAAAACCCGGAATGCCGAGGCGTGGACCGCAAAAAAAAAACATAGTAAGTAACAGCGGGGGATGATAGCAAGACCAAAATCCTAGCTAGAAATTTGAAAAATTCGAATAGGTGACTATTTTGAGCAAACACAGGGCGTTCGTTTGTTGTGCCAAGGAAATACTATGGGTTTTTCGGACGACCCGATCAGGCGCCGTTTCCGATTTTCGAAGCGTTCACGTAAGAGCGAGCCTGGAAGCACATTTATAAAATCGTACAAACAGGTACAAAAATCTACTGCCTAGCTAAACTTAGGACTACAAAAATCTAAAAATCCCTAACGGTTCTTAAAAATTTGGAAAATTCTAGATTTTGGTCGAAAAAACGATATTTTTTCTATTTTGTAATAAAAAATTGCAGCGTTTTAGATTTAGCAATAGTAAAAAAACAACACTTGAAAACACTTCCTCGATTTATCTCAGAAAATGGGATACTGAAAGAAAAAGTTAGTCCCCGCACTGCCACGAAAGAACCACTTTATTAATCTATTTTTACAAACCTGATCGGGCAGCTTCTGTTTCCTAGGAAGAAGCGGAGGGGGTGCGAGGGGTTGTTTCGGAGAGTTGACGCTCCGTCGCTAAAAATGTGATGCTCCTTTCCATTGATCATCTACTCACATGTGGCGTTGTCCGATCAATATACGTGGAGATGGCCTTGTAGACGAATCGATACTGATCTACCGTCTGCACCATGCCAGAACGCTGTTCTCGGATTAGCAATACTGTCCTCGGGATGTCAATCGCGCAGCTACGGCCTGAAGTCGCTTATTTTTATCGAGTTTTGAGCCAAAAATAGCAAAATTTTTGGCGCTTTTCATTTAGCGGTGGGGGAGGAATTAGCGGGGGGGCTTATTTTTATTTTCTGCCTGGGTTTCCAGCTGTGAAGAATATCGAGTGTTGTTTTAGAGTATAGTTATAGTTACATACCACATCGTTTAATATGATTGATGAGGACATCGATAACAATAAATGTTCCCGTCCTCCCGATGCCCGCCGAGCAATGGACGATCGGCGGGCCGCCGCCGTGAGTTTTCACCGCCGTTTCCACCGCGTCCAGAAAGCTATAAGAAAACGTAGGCTCATCCTCCTTTTACTTCTCTTACTTGAGCACGGGTTCCGGATGTTCGGGACAACCATGGTCCGGCCAGCCAACAAACTGAAGATGTGCAATCTGCCGCTTCTCATCAAGACCTAGTTTTTGAGCTTAAAGCCTTTTCTCTTTCCCCTACCGTTCCTGATCAGCTGCAGTTTTCGGATGATGAAGCATTCTTCGCCGTAAGCGTCTTTTTGGCTGACTTCCTGAATTTTTAGCATTTTGGAAGCCTGTTATCACTTTTACTGCATTTAATGGTGCTTCCAGGTTCACGGGGGGCGGTTATTTTAGCGGGGGGCGGTTGGCAACTTTTTTTTTGTTTAGCCTATACATGCTTCGTGATAAATTGTAGTTTATTTTAATAATGTTTTTGGTAGTTTCCGGTAATCAAAAATTATAAAAACATAATCGTAAAGTCACGAAATCTAGAGTCATAGCGCGTTTTTAATCATTTTCATACACGTTAGACCGAAAAGGCAAAAATTTTCAAGATGTTTTATGACGTTTTTCTTAATTTCTCCTCCACCGCTAACAGCCCAGAACCATTTTAAACGGCGCACAAGTCTATAAAACAGTAAGCTTTTAATTAGTAAGCCCGCGCGATATTATAGAAAAGGAAAGTTCGCAACCGCCCCCCGCTAAAATAACCGCCCCCGATAACCTGAAAGCACCCATTTAATTTTATTGCCCGGTTGAAATGAACCAGTAATACAGAGTAACGTGAGGTTTTTCGGGATGCTGTTACGTCTCTGCTTTCTAGTCACTAGCCTCAAGAGAATCCTACCTCCAAGCATATCACGGTAAAATCGCCCCAGGTGTATTGTTGCTGGTGTTCTGGCCAATAGCGATGGCACTTCGCCTGAAAATTTTATACAATTTTTAGTTTATATTTCTTATTATCCGATTTTCTTGAGTCGGGAAAAAGCACTTTTTTAACACCCAAAACGAGGTTCTTTTTGCATAGGTTTTGAATTTACGAACCCGTCCTCGTTCAACTTCTTTCGTTGTCATCACGATCACGCGAGAATCACATTCCCACATCATCAACAGCAAATCGCATACCTGAATTCAGAAGTTATCTCTGAAGTGTTTTGTGAAATGTTGTTCTCCTTGCCGATCAGAAACTACTAAACTACACACCGTATTCTCCAAACATCCCTGCGTTGAAATGTATTCGCGCTGGGAACAGAGCAACGGGTTGTCTTCGTTGATCTAGAAACGTTCCAATGAACTATCTTTCCAGCAAAGCTAAGTAAACCTAAGCTAATCCTAACAAGGGAACCACCTAAGGTCGAGGTGGCGTTTCGTTATGAGACCCAGCCCATTTTGTGCAGAATTTTTTGCTGATTCCGAACCCGCTTTCAATTTTTGCCAAATAGCCCGATTTAAAAAGTTACGGCAATTTTAAGACCATATTTGAGCCCGCGGGCGGTCATCTGTCACGATGCCCAACTTTTTTGTTTTGATATGCTAATCCATTTTAAATAGCCTATCTTGTAGAGAATTTTTTTCTGATTCTAATGGTATATTTAATTACTGCGCTACTGCCTATCGATGATCACTTATGGGAGTGTGAAATAGCCTGTTTTTCACCATGTCCCATACAAAAAACGAAGTCCATACCAAGTATCGTCGATTTTTTCGATTTCCAACAATTTTGAGTTAAATAGCTCATTCGATAGAGAAAAATTTTCTGAATAGGATGGCGATATTCGTTTTTGATGAATCAGCAGAGAAACGCAAAATAAATGGCTTTGAAGTTGACAAATTTGGGAAAAAAGGAACTTTGAAGCGCTATAACTTTTTAAAACGAGCTATTTGGCAAAAATGAGCAGCGGATTCGGAATCAGCGAAAAATTCTGCACAAAATGGGCCGGGTCCCATAACGAAACGCCACCTCGACCTCGGGTGGTTCCCTTGTAAGCCTCAGCCTAAGCCTAAGCATAAAAGACCAAACGAACACAACCCCTACTTTGATATAATTTGCATTGATGTAGTCGCTCTCGCCCTCCGGGACATCTTTCAACACCACCCGTGTGTGGTCGTAAGGGACGATGTTTTTGTATCTAAATTTGTCTGAGGTGAGAGAACCCAGAAAATGACTCACCGATTCTTCTTGACATTGGCCGGCTTCTTCCCTTCTTTTCGCGAGTACAGCTGATCGTCTGCGCTTTGAATTTTCTGAAAATCGCAATGTTGATACCGGGCAAAAAGAACAAATTGAAATCTTTCCCAAAAAAACTGATAAAAATGACTGATTAACCTTAAATTCCTCGTCTATACCATCGCCACCGGGTGCATGGGTTTCAGATCGTAAAGCGGCGAGCCGAATCTCGATGGCGTCGGCCGGAAAACAGGATGAGGGTATCGCCTGTAGGTATTTGAAGCGAAACGTGGGCAGCCGCGTACCGTTCTGAGGTGTACAACGTTCTGCGTGTCCATCTCCACCATCGGGTTGTTGTTGTAGTGGGCGAGCAGGTCGTTGATAGTCCGAAAACTGTCGCCGCCATTTACGTGGAACATCTCGTTCTGAAAACGGATTGTGGTATATGTCGGCTACGCGGGGGGGGGGGGGATTTTACGCGGGGGACGGACTGTTGGGGCCGAGCTAACTATTTTTTTGTGTTTCTTTTGGCTAAAAACAAAACTCTTAGTACATTTTCCGACGCTCTGTCGAATGGCACTAAAGAAATTTTGTAAAAATGTCGAAAATATCGAAAACTTGATTTCCTTCTATGCTCTCCATGGAAACAACGTCTAATACTTGTTTTTGTTATAACTATTTCATTTTACATTATTTTGAGCTAAAATTAAAACTCTTAGTATATTTTGATGCTCTATCGAATGGCATCTTTAAAATGTCGAAAAAATAGCGCGAATGTCGAAAAACAGCCGCTCAACCCGATTTTCAAAGCTTATTTTTGTATTTGCCATAACTTTTTTATATTACACTAATTTGAGCTAAAACAAAGACTCTTAGTATATTTTTCGATGCTCTATCGAATGCCGGTGCAAAAATTCCGAGAAAATAACGAAAACATCAAAAAAGGCCTGCCTGTCCCGTCCCCCCGCGTAAATTGCCCCCCCGCGTAGCCGACATATACCCGGATTGTAAAGCATCAATGTATTGTACATGGAGCGTCTGATTTTTACGTTTCGGTATTTTTACCGAATTTTCCACATTTTCATGCAAACTTAAACTGTCCATCGGGAGGGTACTTGAGTAACTACAAATACCCTACCTCGCTCTCCCTGGTGATCATAATGTGCTTCACTACACTTTCACCGGTTTTTAGCGAGATGACGTAGTTGCCGGGTTGACGAGCTGACTCGCGGACTAGGTAAGCCCATTGCCTAAACATTACTTGCATGAACGCCAGCCCGTATTGAAATCCCACTTTTCTTTCAGCAAAATCTCCTTGGCCTGTGCTCCAGTGAGATTGGCATGAAACCATCTTTCCGCAATTGGCCCTCGTGCCATTTTCGCCAATGGCTCTTCCCACGGGATGCTGACCGCCCTCCTGAAAATGTCATCAATGAAGTGCTTAAAAATTCAATATTAATGCCGGTAAGTCAAAATACCCACAACAATTTGATCGTTTTCCCGTCCTGCTCGCGCAACTCTTTCGGATGTTCGATGAAATACTAAAAAACTCGGGTCACTGATTAGTCGCAAGGTTATCTATAGGTTTTCAGCGTACAGGGAAACCTAGACGTTCTCTTTTGCTCAAATTACCTGTATCAACTCGGTGAGTGCCGCAAATTCATGGCCAACAAGCGTGAACGAGTCGCCGATGGTTTGTATTGGGACGTGGGTGATGCCGAGCCCAGGGCCTCGACTAAAATGCCATCTCCCGCATAACTTCACAACGAACCTGACGGAAAGGGCATAATTTCCGGATTGACTGTACGAGGGTCGAGCCAGGAATTCGCCCGCCAGCCCGTAGCGGGCCAACAAGAATTCCGCATCCTCGCCGGAAACCACGTAGAAATAGTTCACCGGTCTGAAACTTCTTTAGTAAGACTATTATTTAAAAATAGTAGGATGACTGCCTTCTCATAACCTTAAAGTGCTTACCGCATCCTTCAGTGGGCCCCAACACGAAGAGAGAGCAGGAAATGGCTGAACGGGGTGGCCGCGATGCCCCGCTCTAGTCCATCGAGCCCTCTGAAAAAAACCTGGTCACAATTTATTCGCTGAATATAAAGCATGGGTGCAACGTCGAGCCGTGTTATGGATAATAGATCGGAGAAAGAGAGAGAGTGAGAGAGAGAGAGAGAGAGAGTGAGGCTAAAGCCACATTCTTTTTGCAATAAACTGACGCTTTTTGGAGCCGTTTTTCTGAAGTGGCGCCCGGAAATTTATTGCCCCTAGGCTATCGAAACTAATTCCTCAAACTAACTACACTGTAAAAACGAATCTAAATCAATGATGAAGAATTCAAAATTGGAAATTTTAAAAAAGAATAAGTGTGTATCCAGAAACATTTCATAGTACCAACTTTTAAGGTCAACCCCGTAAATCGGGCAATTTACAATAATCCAAAAAACTTTGAAAGCACGAAAAATAAGGAATAAAGGGGTTAGAGGAGTGGTGGTTGTGTTCTTTCTGGGGAATCGATGGCGGGTGGTCCGGGGGGGGCTGACCGGGAGATGAGAGAATGGGACGAGAGGGGAGGGGAGAAGCAACGGCCAATTCGAGAGAGTGGAGAGAGAGAGAGAGAGGGAGAGAGAGAGAGAGAGAGAGAGAGCAAGGACCGCTCCCGACACATTCATCATAAGCACCCCCCTCCCCACCGCGGCGATCGCTCTGATCCTCCGGCTCGAATTACACACACGCAAGCACACGCACCAAGCCGTTCCCAATCCTAAAGGGGCACAGACAGACGGCACTTGTGGTCAAAGAAACGGCTATTCTATCGCAACCTTCCCTGTGCAGCGGTTTCGCTTCGTTGGCGGGGAGCGGGGGTGTCATACAATTTTTTCGACATTTTTGCTGTTTCTTCGGGATTGTGCACATGGTGAAAAACTCAAAATAATAGTAATAAAAATAGCTCAAACAAAGAGAGATCATCGACCAAAACGCGCATCCAAACCTCCTCCCTGACTCTTCCCCTAAGCCCAAGCCGATGTCCTAACCCTAAGCCTAAGCCTAAGCCTACTTCGTGTTCGTGTTCTGAACGCTTCAGTTTTGCCTGACGCAGACTCTACGCGCATTTCTTCTGAGCGCTTTTTTTTCGTTTTACTTTTTCCACGTTGGAGGCTAATCCGTCCCCGGGGCCTCTCTTTTTCTTTCCTTTCCTTCCCCACCAATAATTCCCGTAGCCACCTTTTTTTGGCTGGCTGTCGGATTAGGGGGGTGAGACTGTCTGGGTTTTGCAAGAATGGGCCTCGAATTTCCGGGATCACTATCCGTTTCGAATAACAAAAAACTCGCGAAATGCCGCGGAAATCTTAAGAGAGCGATAGTGAGAACCGTTGTTTAGGTTGAAGTGATTTATTCGAGTGAGCTGTACATATCTATGATGCAATATATCATTCCTCAAAAAGTTTCTCATCCAGCTTCGAAAGCTCGTCTCGAGTGAAGTAGCTTGCCTGCAATTGATTGAATTATAATCCAATCAATTCTGGGTCCTTTCGCATTATCGGGGGTGGGGTCATTTGTTGACTCGTAAAAAATCCCCTCCCCCGATAATGCAAAAGCATCTCATTCCGCTAGTAGTTTGCAATTATAATTTTCCACCTGTGTCCCCTTCCTCGTCACACATTGTGAGGCGATGTAGGCCGCACTGAAAAAAATGTACGTTTTGCACCTTAGAACGTACCGCCGCACGGCTTCCCCAGACTTCAGATCCGGGTGTTTCGTAAAAAAGTAGACAAATGAGCCGCAGAAACAATCGCCGGCTCCCTAAATTCAAGAGTAAATGCCGGTGGTAAAAATCGCGCCATTTACCGTAGTATCAACTGCATCAACCTTCGTCGTTTGTATCAAGACGGTTTCCTGACCTTTCTGTGCCAGCACAACACCCTAAATACATTTTCTCCAATAGTAATGCCATTTCAATCTCTCGAATTCTCAATTTTTTATATTATGACGGAATTTTCAAAATATTCTAAGCTTTTAGATAGTGTTGCACTAAAAAATATTTTTGCTAAAAACGCCATTTTAATACTTACTATTACGGTATTAGGCATTTCTGGCCCTATACGAGAAAAAAATTTTTAAACGTTTTTTTACATACCTTTGGGCCTAACGTCACAATGGCATTTCGGTAAGAGTTTACTTACCCCCCACAGCCGAAGGGTCTCAAAGTTGTCGGTATTTTCGCTTATTTTGTCGGGATTTTTGCAACGCCATTCGATAGAGCGTCGAAAAATATACTAAGAGTTTTAATTTGAGCCTACAATAATGTAAAATAAAAAAGTTATAGCCAAAAACTTCCGGCTGGGGGTAAAGTAAACCGTAGCCGGCATTTCTGGCCCTATACGAGAAAAAAATTTTTAAACGTTTTTTTACATACCTTTGGGCCTAACGTCACAATGGCTGTATGCGGGCCCATGCCCAGCATTTTTTCAGCGGCTTGAAAAGCGCCTAAAAAATAAATAATCGAAAAGAAAACCTGAACCCTACCATCCTTATTTTCGGCATTGATGTCGGTGAGGAACTCGGCCTCATTCTCGTTGGTGCAGACAATGTCGACCAAGTCTAAGATTTTTCGATCCATATGCTCGTCGCCCGGGGCTGGGTTGTAGAACGTAGTCACTAAAATCAACAACCATGCAATTTTTCGGTTTTTACAACAAAAAAACATCGACGACCTACCGCCACTCTCCTTAGCGATCTTGAAAGCCGCCCGATTGCCTTCTTGTGGAATTTCGTTCTAAACTTTCTCTTAAAACACAGGCTTTTTCCTGCCCACCTGACACATGACGAGCTTGGCCGACTGAATTGCTGCACGGTGATGTTCAGCAACATCAGCAGTCAACTTCTCATTAGCGCCCAGCACCACAACAATCGAATTCTCGCCTGGATAGTGTTCAAACCCGTCAAAAAAAAGACATTTTTTGATTCAAGAAGATTGAAATTTGAAAAGACTTGACGTAGAGAAAATCTCACTTACCCTCCGCCGATACGGTAATGGTAGCAGTGGCCGTACTGGAGCCCTCAATCTTTTCCACGCTATCTACAGCGATCCCGGCTTTTGCTAACGAGTCACGGTTCGAATCCCCAAACATATCAGCGCCCACCTGAAATCTCAAGCCCATTTAGTATATTATACAAGCTACTAACCCGGGCAATCATCTGGACGTTAGCTCCGAGTCGGGCAGCCGCCACCGCCTGATTAGCACCCTTGCCTCCGGGCCCAGCTAAAAACCCCGAACCACGCACCGACTCGCCGGGACGCGGAAACCGGGGGGTGTAACTGCAAAAATTCTATGTTGTTAACAGCTCTTATATTCTTAAAATACCTGCTATTGTGTTATTATGCGCCTATCTGTATTTATAGAAGGCCCCCCTTGGAAGTACTACCGAACCTCGATGTATTATTGCCAAATACCTGATCAGATCCTGCACTACGCTCCCAAAAACGACAATTTTCTGGTCGGCCATGACTGCGCCTCTTCAAAGCGGAAACTACCAAAACTAGCCGCCCTTTGCTGAAAAACGAAACAATTGTTGGTGTTGTAATCGATTTTGCGAGACTGTTTGCGAGCAGGGTTGCGAGGAGAATGTTGACCTTTGATAAGCGAGCCGCACTATCTCCCGATTCACACCTGCCAAAGATTACGCGGAAATTGGACCGGCCAATCGAAAATTTATCCATAACATCGAACAAAACCATGTTGATTCAGCAACAGCGCAAAAAAAAAAGAATAAAAAGGAGCTATCAAAAATGACCCGACAAGGTAGCAGAAGTACAAAAAACCTCTCAACCGGGCAAAAAAATCAACTATCCCGTTGCAGCTCCGCATCGATTTCCCGGGAAAGCGTGTCGGCGATCGTCGGAAAACAATAAGCCGCTTTTTTCGTCCAGTCATTTTTGAACTTTTCGTCCCTGAAAATTTGTATAATTTTTAACGTGACAAGGCACCTCCTTTAGCACAAAAAGAAAGTTTCTTTCCAAAAGGTTTAGCTGCAACCCACATTACAAATTCATAATTTTCGTCTTCCTCTGCGTTGAGTACATGTTGGAAAGAAACGTGCCGCCGGATGTCGTAGATCAGATTGCACTCGTGGGGGCAAAGCTTGCATCTGAAAACAGTTCTTTGTCATGATTCCGGACCCTGAATGCTTTTCGCCTCATCCCCCTACTTGTAGAGCTTCCGTTGATAATGTCTCAGCGCATGCCACCGGAACCAGCGCTTGTTAACTTTTCCGCATTCCTGAAATCATCAGCGTCCAGCCTATCTCATTCAAACCCAACCTTGCAGGTCAACGGGGCGACGTTCGTCTCCGACTTCCCGGCCTTTTGACCTTCCTCTTTTGCCAATTCAGGCGTTAAGTTTTCCTAAAATATCAGTAATCCCATTCAGCATATCGGATTGAGCTCACTTTGTCCTCAGCGTCTGGCGACGGCACACGATCGGCGTTGAACTCAATTATAATTGATCGATGCGTCTAGGCCTTCTTACCTTCATCGGTGAGAGATATTTTCTCGGCGTGCGTGGCATGAGGACCGTCTGGAGTTTGGCATCGAATTCATCCTGAAGGCCTAATTTATTTCGCCGTAATTCATACCTCGTCCCTCCTAAGCTTTTTGCGTTTTTGACCACGTGGCTCCGACTGGGCTTTCTAAAAACGAATGTCTTAAGGTATAAAAAAAGCCGGAATTTCTATATTGTCAACCTACTGTCTTTTTAGGAGTTTTTATCGGTGACGGTGTGAGAATGCGGGCAAGTTGCTCGTTGCTTCGACGTCGATTACCGCGCCATTCTGGTGTTATGCGCTCCACGCCATTGATAGAGGCCTAGAAGGAAGTGCAACTTTGTTGAAGATACCTAACAATCTTTGTTTTTAAACAATGAAAATATTGCACAGAATAACTTACGATCTCAGCCAGAATCCCTTCAACTTCGGCCTCTGGCAAATCTTCATTCAGCTTGACCATCAAGACGTAGCCCATTCTGATAAATGATCTAGTTTCTTCAAGAAGAAGACAAATCAAGTAGAAAGTAAGTTAGGAAGAAAGAAAGAAGAAAAATCTTTTGAAAGCCCGAGCGCCGCGCGATTTCATTCAGAGCTACACAAGCTGCCAATCTACACATCACTCTTATGCTAAATCGACGAAGAAGTTCCATTATCACAGGAAAATCAGAAGGCTTATTATTTATTTTTAGGAATGAAAAATGTAAACTAAAAATTAAAAAAGATACTCAGACGTGGTACCAAGTGGTGAATACATTTTGCTAAAGAAGTCGGCATTTTTTATCTAAGATCACGTCAATTCCTACACACAGATCTTTTTAGTTGTCTTGTCTTTGCGTTCTATCACTTTCTATATTTTGCGATCTGACAACCTTCTATTTTCAGCCGGGCATGACATCGTTGGCCCGCCAGCTTGAGGCCCTACGCGGGCCCACGGCCAAGCAATTGACCGTTGAGAAGCGCCATGTCTCTCTTCTCTACGAACAAAAGGAAGCGAAGACTCTTGATAGAGAAACAATGCATAAGATTGGTGAGCTCCTTGAAACATTTTTTTGGTCGTTTTGGACGCTTTGGAGATCTGGCCTACTAACTGACGATCGATGTTTGGGTTCTTTAGGATTCCCGGGGGGGGAAAGTATTCCCGGGGGGGGAAACCAAATTTTTTTCGGCGAAAGCCTAGATTTTTGTATAAATTGCGGATGCGTTTCTAAATTGTTTTTAACTATTCCTGTGCATAAAAACTACACATATTTTAACCAAAAAAAATGTAAAAAATTAAAAATTAGGTCGAAAAATAGACCCAAAATGACCAAATTTTCGACTTTTTCAAACATTTTCTAAATTTTTCTGAAAGTTATTCTGCTTTAAATATAGTTAAAACTTACTAAAAACAATTCGAAAACACTTTATATTTGATTACTAGGTCAACCGGGACCACCAGGAAAAAAATTGGTTTCCCCCCCCGGGAATACTTTCCCCCCCCGGGAATCCTAAAGAACCGATGTTTGTGTTAGGTAACAAAGGACTCGACGAGTTGAAGCAACTCGACCCGCGCTTGGCAGAACTGGACGAACTTTTCGATGAAGCCAACATAAACTTTCAGCGGACGATGATCGGTGAGTGAATTTTCTTCGTTCCAAACTGAGTTTGTATTACAGCGCCGGCGCAAAACGAGGAGCTCACCAACAAAATCAAGCAGGCACTGTTGCTCCTTTCACCATACATGGAAGGATACGCATGCAAGCAAGCACTCGAATTGCTTGTTTATCGCTACAAGGTCCGACTACTTCTGCTCTGACTGAACTCCCAATTGCAGATCTACGCGTTCGATGCGGAGACGTTCCTCCTATCCTTCTTGCCCTACCACGAGACCAATTTCTTCGGCCGGATTCTGTCGATCCTTGAACTCGATTACACGTCGCAGAAGGATTTGCAGTTCTTAGAAACGTTCGCAAGGAAAAGAATGCCCGTTCCATTCAACATGGTTAGCTTTAGCTCTGTAGATTAAACCTCAATTTTAGTTGGCGAAGCACGCATTCAGCGGCACAAATTCGATTTTGAGCCGCGTAAACAGCCATATCCTCGAAAGCGCAAAGACGGTTGGGAACGAATGGCTGGAAGCGCATGCGACTGCCCTGTTCGCCTTTCATGCCAAGGTTTTCGTTCTCCAGCTCTTCTCACATTCAATCTTAGATATTGCTCTCGGTACTTGACGATGAGGGCGCGATCACCGACAACCTATTGTCGAAGGTTATCCCAATTGCGGCTGCAGGAGTGAAGTATGTTATTACCCACCTCAATCATCATTTGCGTTTTCCCTCAGAAGCCCTCTCTCGAGCCTTCGCTACTCTTCTTTGATGGTCATCTGCAAACTGGCCGTGTCCGTGAAGATGACCGCCAGCACTACTTCGAACCTGCTCAAGCTAATCCTCTTTGTAACATTTTTGCCCGGATCTTTTAACCTTCGTTTAGAAAGTACGACCCGGCTCGACGGTCCCATCGCTTTCCACAGTAGTTGTGCTCTGCCAGCAACAAGGTGTCAGCAATTTCAGCGCCAAGTATCTATAGAGTTGCGGCGGTGAAAGTCTTTTAGAGCCCTTCTGAAGTTGTTGCGACGGGAGTCCGAACTTGGGTTCTTCACCGCTCTGCAGCAAATTTTGGTGCACACCGATTTCCTGAGATTTCTGATTCCGTTCTGGAAAACGCTATTCACCATTGTTGATTCCGGTAGTTTGACGCTTCAAATTGAATTCGTGTGCGATTTAGGTGTTGAAGAAGATGTGGCCCTGGCTGATGCGGCGATCCTTTCTTCTGTGGACCTGATTGTTAACGGAGCTCAAGTAAGTCCCTTACAACTGCTAGTGAAATGATAATAGATGTCCGCTCTTCTCGATATTATCATTGAACGTATCTCCGACGGTTACGAGGTGCCGAGGAAGTTGGCGAAGTCTCTATACTCGCTTTGCGCCAGGTTTCGATGACGACGTACAATCGAAGTACAAAATTTTTAGGTATCCGGTGGACCTAGATCTTGTGCGCAAGGAATGGGAAGCTCGAAATTCTGTGGCGTTCCTGACGTTAACCGAGGCCTCGGGATTGGAACCCCTGTTGATGCAAATTGTCAAAGGCACGCTTTACCCTAAGTTTTGAACCTCCTTTTAGAAGATGCAAAAAGGAGACGCCGACGTCGTTCGCGATCCCGCTCCCACAGCCGTTCAAGCGTTTCCGAGCCCAAAGATGCAGTTATTATCAAAAAGCCCGTCGACCCGGCGGCTGTTCTGGACACCTTGCAAAACGATAGCGACTTCGCTCGCGAGAAGCCGTTCGTTGGCGATCCACTCCGTAAGGCGCTCGACTGGGCAAAAGCGTCTGAGTGGGAAAACGTGAGTTTTATCACTGATCGTTGTAGCCGGCTTTTTCCTTACCTTTTACTTTTTTTACTACACCGTCTTTTTCAGGTTGAGACTGCTTGCAACGAGATGATCAAGCGCAAAACGTACGTAAGCAGGCAGATGTCCGATGATGTGGAAGAATTGATTTTCGAGGTGGCGATCATCGCATTTCCCTCATTCTCCTTTAGATGACGAGGAAATACATGCAGGAGCCGTCCAATAAAATACCAGTCTCCGGTTTTCGTGCCGCTTTGTCTGAGGTGGGTTATGTTCGGTATAGCACCCGAATCTCCATGCATTAAAGGGATGCCGACGGCATAGACAATCGATTACGCGCGGAAAAGAAAATGTCTCTGCGCCTCTCCCCTTGGCGCCCTCTCTCCCCTGTTGGCTACTTGCCAATTTGTTGATGGGGGGGGATCGACACATGCCGTCGGCAGCCCTTTAATGCGACTCCGACAGATTGCACCGATAGAAAGGTGGCGCCCATGTGGTCTCGACTCGTTGACTACATGGTCAAATGGCTAACGTGCTCGACCACCATTCTGGCGGTCTGGGTTCGATCCCCGCCGTTGCCATCTGCCCCCGCGATCGGCATTTCTGCACTCGGACTTCTTGTCCTTGATGTTAACCGTGGACGGCAAAACAACAAAACCATGTCGATAAGGCACGCCGTGACCACAATGGACGAGTCTGAAAACATGGCACATTTTTAGCATTATTTTAACAAACACCTTGCTGTTACGGTTTTGTAAAATAAAACTATTTGGACGTATTTAGGCCCCGATCACCCCCAAGTTCATTCTCTGGATGTTGACTCGCCAAGAAGAAACGGGCAGCGCTGAAAAGAAGGCGAAAACTACAAGGCTCTCAAACCGGAACTGCTTTGCGGCAAGTTGCTTTTGTCTGCCATTAATAAAAGTTTAGAATGAATCAGAAGAAGAATACATTCGTCGTCTTCGCTTCGCCATCGAATTCCTGGCCATCTGCACAAAACTGCCGCAGTGCCAGGAAGCGTTGCCGCTTCTTTTCAGCATTGTCAGACGGTGAGCTAGCTTGTTTTTTTTCTGTTCACTGTGTTTTAGGATTGTCTTTTCCGAGCCAGATCTGGATACGCAGCCAATTTTGCAGTTGGGGCTCGCGGTGCTTCGAAATATGCTGTTGACACCTGGTAGATTCAATCCCCGTTAGCTGAGTTTAATGTTTGCTTTGTTTTATAGGAAGCATCAAATTTGCTGAGTGCGATTTGGACATTGCCACTATCACGGATGCGATCCAAAAGACCCGTAATCAGCATGTACTACGCGAAGGGCTGAGGCTTTTGACAGTTGCCACGAAGATTGCTCCGGTATCCTGCCTTCAATTGATATTTATGGCATTATTTTTAGGTGATGGTGACGAAGTACATTCTGCAAAACTTTGCGTTCATGGGCGATGGCCGCAAGCTGAAGGATAACGAACTGATCATGGGAATCCTCGAGGACTCGATCCAAACTATTTTTGAAGCTGTTATGACCATTCCTGGATCAGCTGAGGTAACGGCTTCACGTGAATGCCTCATTGTTTTTAGGCGACATCCCAGAAGCTAGTCGAGGTCTGCAAGATGTGGGCGTGCGTTGTTCCGGATTTACCTGGTCATCGCCGTGTCCGCCTCTCAATAGCGATTGCAAAGGCCATCCCAGCATCGATGGGATGGGTCTACCCAGCTTCTCTTTATTCACAGTAATTTTGTGTATCTAATTGTCAGCTTCTTTTCCGCTAGGTTCTGCGTGGCGTGGAACAAGCCGAAATTCGGGGTTCTCGATCGAACAAAAGTAATGTCCGCCTTGGAGTGCTATGATGTGATGGCATGCGAAATGATTTCTGGCTATCCACCAGTTGAGCAGGTATCCACCTTTTTGGATCCATTGATCCGTTATTTCCAGTTGGCCTGCATCGTGGACCTCCTCAAATTTGTGATCAGCGTCGGTAGTGACGAAGAACGGCCGGCGGTGCCGCGAACCCCTGAAGCCAGACTCTACCAGGCTGTTTTCGACAGGCACGCCTCTTTCGACCTAATTCATTCGTTTTTAGATCGAAACTCACACTGCCCAAAGTCCGTCATTACCGCTTCGTGCTCATCTCGACCCTTGGAAAGATGTTGTCGAGTCGTGATTTGTACAAGCGCGTAAGCATTACCGGTTCTTTCCCATTATCGGGGCAGGGGGACCGAATTTTCTGGTACAGGCCTATGATTGTTTAGTAACTCATTAGGAAGTAATTCTTTGGTAATTTTAAAGAGTCGAAATGTTGGTGAAAAATCGGCCATTTTCAATCGAAATTCAATATTTTTTTAATTTGTAAAATTTACACGTTTAGAGTAATATTAACGAAACCGTTTAGAGCCATTTTCACTGTGTATATTAGAAAAATTAGATCATGAGAGAAAAGATGCCTCCTAAAATGCAAGGAGCTGAATTACCCTAGCCTTGCTCCAAAACTAACTTCAAGCCTAAGCCTCCGATTTCATCTATATTTAGTTGAGCAGAGAGACTGATGAGGACCTCATCAAAGCCTTGCTGCCAATTGGCCGACGACTATTGATGGGCAGCATAGATTTGGACGACTTTGTGCAAAAAAATATGAACGAAATCATGGACGGAAATGGAAAAGCAAAGGTGGGTTCGCATGCTTAACGCTTACCTTTCGCGTTACTTTAGTATATGGCTCCTGAAGAAGTGGAGGCTACCAAACGCTATTGGATGGCGTTGATTGGCAAGACGGACTACGTTTCGCAAAAAGTTTGTCCTTGGCCATTTATCATATCCATTTTTAGTTGCGCCACTTGCTCCCGGCAAACATTTCCACGCGACTGATTACGGACCTTTTGACCAATCCGGCATCGACGCTGACTGAAAAAGAAAAGGTCCGTTTTTACTGCCGTTAAAATTCTCGCCGTCGAACCCCAGAAAATTGTATAATTTTAGGCTTTGGCGCTTTGTAATGCCAAGCTTCAATATGAGGTTTACTATTCGGAACAAAAGGATTCTGATGGGAAGCTACTCATCCCGCTAATCGACATCCTCAACGGCTTCATTGGACCTGAAAAATCGCAAGAAAAAGTTGGTTCCATCATAGCTTTCGGTGTTATATAGCATGATATTTGCCCTTAATCCATGGTTTTAGGTCCTGTTGTGCCAGAACGCGTCATTCAGCCTGAAGCTAATCGCGAAACGGCTGAGGCCGGACAAGCAGTATCCATCACTATCCGAGACGATGCAGAAATGTGTCGCCGGGGTGAGATTTTCTCCGGTTTTTTTCACTATCGGAATGTCTCGGGTATCTTTCTGGGCAAAATCTCCATACTTTGACCGTTGCATTTTTGCAGATTGAAGCGTGGACTTCGCTGGACGATCTGCTCGTGGGCAACTTGCTGCTGCTCGCAGGTG
The DNA here is from genome assembly GCA_958295435.1 of Mesorhabditis spiculigera. Lineage (NCBI taxonomy): Eukaryota > Metazoa > Nematoda > Chromadorea > Rhabditida > Rhabditidae > Mesorhabditis > Mesorhabditis spiculigera. The sequence goes on along the minus strand of CATQJA010002644.1, from coordinate 1,234,139 downwards.
AACTCGTTCGCTCACATAATATGGGCACGACTGTACTGGCCGTCGAGCCTATCATCAAGGGCTGCCTCAGCATCCTCAGCCACAACAAGGTCGTTCAACCAGTAAGCGCGTTGCAAAAGCTTTGTAATAGTCATCTAGAAGGAAGAAGAGCGAGCGCCTGGGCCACCCGGTGGCAGAAAACGCTTGGCGTCATTGAGCGGCCGTCCGAGAGGCAACGATGCGCTTCAGGTAACTTCTAGCTTTTCTGATTACTTTCCTTTTTCAACATTTAGCGTATGAATTTTTCGACACTGACCTAATTGGCTTTGTTCGGCTTTTTGACGCTTTGGTAATCTAGGATTACTGGACCAGGCAGATGAAATCACTGGGATTCTTTCCAACCAATACACCTACATGGTTCTTCAGCTCTATTGCCTAGCTATTTTTTTTAGATTTGCGCCCTGATATGTGTCCAAAGGATTGTCGACAAGTTTGCCTCGTTCGTCGCCCCCTACTTGGCCGACATCTACAAGTATTTTGCGCAGCTCGCTGCCGCCAAGATCAACCCTCAGGTATGGATTTCGATCGGTGTCATACGTATGACTAACAAGGAGACGTTTTTAGGTGGGCACGGAGTTTTGTAACAAGACCTAGCTCATTCGAAAGAGCTTGAAAAACTGAGCAAGATCCCGTTTTCCATTTCTGCGAAACGATAGTGATTGATTTTTAATAATTAAATTAAAGAATTAACAGAAATTGGCATGATTCCGCTCGCGCGGAGCGATTTCCTTCCAAAGACCCCCTCTGTCAGAAATCCAGGCCCCGTCTCCGCTTCCCCATAGCGATTTGGCGCAGTCGGTACGGCGTTTGCCTATCACGAAATTTTTTTGGACTTTTTGTCAGTTCGACCCCTTGCCCAGAATTCGTTTTGCTTTTTAATTCCTGAACACTTTCTAAACGTGGAATCTAGTCCAAAATTAATTTTGTTTGTGGTATGACCCAAACCGGTAGCGTTGCACTCACCTCTCAGGGATTGAAATCAACTGGCCCGCTTGCGCCTACACCGATGCTGTTCAGAACATTTATGTAACGCATTGCGATAATTAAATTAAAATAAATAATAAATTCAGCCTCCTAAAATAAAAAGCAAAACGAATTCTGGGCAAGGGGTCGAACTGACAAAAAGTCCAAAAAAATTTCGTGATAGGCAAACGCCGTACCGACTGCGCCAAATCGCTATGGGGAAGCGGAGACGGGGTCTGGATTTCTGACAGAGGGGGGTCTTTGGAAGGAAATCGCTCCGCGTGTGGCCCCGTCGGTTAGGGCACAGACTAATATTAATATTATTACTTCTAATATAGTTCAGTGTCATATTATTGTATTGAATATACCATGCTGCATTACAGTTATTCATTCCTAATAGTTTATCTATATATATCACAAAGGTTATAAGGTCATGAGGACTAATTATAGACTGGTGAAAGGGGAAGGAAAATGCGGAAGGCACGGGGGGGTGAAACGGACGAAGAGAAGCCTTGTCTCGAGGTGCAGAGCACTTATATATCGGGAAGCCGGGGGCAGGTAGCAGGTGGCAACATACCACATCAAACAAAAAGAAATGGGTAGAAGGGAAAAAAGGGAAAGGTAGGAAGGCTACGTGGCAGGGAAGACAACACGAATTGTCACCATTAGAAGGGGGGATGACGACGGCGTTGCTGGGTGAACGAGCGGGAGTCGGGGTCGGAGGTACGCCATCGCTTCATCTTCTCATGGACGGCCCGGGTGGCGGTGTAAAATTTTGGGCACAAAATCGTATTGTGACGGACCAGGTCGATATCATCATACTCCTTTGCGCAGGCCACGCACAATTTGTCCCCGCTGCGGCAACGGCTGGAAAGGCGGTGGCTTAGACAGTTCGGGCAGCAATCCAGCGCGATGAGCAGTCGGCGCCTTTCAGAGGCGCTGGCGTAGACTGGGCAGTCGCGGATACCATGGCGTCCAGAGCAGCCAAGGCAGTTCCCGCTCTCGCTTCTCATCGCCTCTTCTTCTCGGGCACTAATAGCAAAACCGTGTTCCTCAGGGGTGTTCAGGGTGATCCTGGGATGCCCGTGTCGTCGAATGTAGAGTATCTGCTCACGTAGCCGGCGCTCTTCTTCTTCGCGGTGAAGTTGGTTGAGTCGAATTTGCGAACTAATGGCCTCATATTCCTGGGCTGTGATTTGCACGTACCCCGGCGCAACCATGGCTGGAGGTTGGGGAGCGGCCGGCTGAGGAACTAATGCTCAGTGGTAGAATGCTCGCCTGCCACGCGGGCGACCCGGGTTCGATTCCCGGCCGACGCACCATTCTGTGGCCCCGTCGGTTAGGGCACAGACTAATATTAATATTATTACTTCTAATATAGTTCAGTGTCATATTATTGTATTGAATATACCATGCTGCATTACAGTTATTCATTCCTAATAGTTTATCTATATATATCACAAAGGTTATAAGGTCATGAGGACTAATTATAGACTGGTGAAAGGGGAAGGAAAATGCGGAAGGCACGGGGGGGTGAAACGGACGAAGAGAAGCCTTGTCTCGAGGTGCAGAGCACTTATATATCGGGAAGCCGGGGGCAGGTAGCAGGTGGCAACATACCACATCAAACAAAAAGAAATGGGTAGAAGGGAAAAAAGGGAAAGGTAGGAAGGCTACGTGGCAGGAAGACAACACGAATTGTCACCATTAGAAGGGGGGATGACGACGGCGTTGCTGGGTGAACGAGCGGGAGTCGGGGTCGGAGGTACGCCATCGCTTCATCTTCTCATGGACGGCCCGGGTGGCGGTGTAAAATTTTGGGCACAAAATCGTATTGTGACGGACCAGGTCGATATCATCATACTCCTTTGCGCAGGCCACGCACAATTTGTCCCCGCTGCGGCAACGGCTGGAAAGGCGGTGGCTTAGACAGTTCGGGCAGCAATCCAGCGCGATGAGCAGTCGGCGCCTTTCAGAGGCGCTGGCGTAGACTGGGCAGTCGCGGATACCATGGCGTCCAGAGCAGCCAAGGCAGTTCCCGCTCTCGCTTCTCATCGCCTCTTCTTCTCGGGCACTAATAGCAAAACCGTGTTCCTCAGGGGTGTTCAGGGTGATCCTGGGATGCCCGTGTCGTCGAATGTAGAGTATCTGCTCACGTAGCCGGCGCTCTTCTTCTTCGCGGTGAAGTTGGTTGAGTCGAATTTGCGAACTAATGGCCTCATATTCCTGGGCTGTGATTTGCACGTACCCCGGCGCAACCATGGCTGGAGGTTGGGGAGCGGCCGGCTGAGGAACTAATGCTCAGTGGTAGAATGCTCGCCTGCCACGCGGGCGACCCGGGTTCGATTCCCGGCCGACGCACCATTCTGTGGCCCCGTCGGTTAGGGCACAGACTAATATTAATATTATTACTTCTAATATAGTTCAGTGTCATATTATTGTATTGAATATACCATGCTGCATTACAGTTATTCATTCCTAATAGTTTATCTATATATATCACAAAGGTTATAAGGTCATGAGGACTAATTATAGACTGGTGAAAGGGGAAGGAAAATGCGGAAGGCACGGGGGGGTGAAACGGACGAAGAGAAGCCTTGTCTCGAGGTGCAGAGCACTTATATATCGGGAAGCCGGGGCAGGTAGCAGGTGGCAACATACCACATCAAACAAAAAAGAAATGGGTAGAAGGAAAAAAGGGAAAGGTAGGAAGGCTACGTGGCAGGAAGACAACACGAATTGTCACCATTAGAAGGGGGGATGACGACGGCGTTGCTGGGTGAACGAGCGGGAGTCGGGGTCGGAGGTACGCCATCGCTTCATCTTCTCATGGACGGCCCGGGTGGCGGTGTAAAATTTTGGGCACAAAATCGTATTGTGACGGACCAGGTCGATATCATCATACTCCTTTGCGCAGGCCACGCACAATTTGTCCCCGCTGCGGCAACGGCTGGAAAGGCGGTGGCTTAGACAGTTCGGGCAGCAATCCAGCGCGATGAGCAGTCGGCCTTTCAGAGGCGCTGGCGTAGACTGGGCAGTCGCGGATACCATGGCGTCCAGAGCAGCCAAGGCAGTTCCCGCTCTCGCTTCTCATCGCCTCTTCTTCTCGGGCACTAATAGCAAAACCGTGTTCCTCAGGGGTGTTCAGGGTGATCCTGGGATGCCCGTGTCGTCGAATGTAGAGTATCTGCTCACGTAGCCGGCGCTCTTCTTCTTCGCGGTGAAGTTGGTTGAGTCGAATTTGCGAACTAATGGCCTCATATTCCTGGGCTGTGATTTGCACGTACCCCGGCGAACCATGGCTGGAGGTTGGGGAGCGGCCGGCTGAGGAACTAATGCTCAGTGGTAGAATGCTCGCCTGCCACGCGGGCGACCCGGGTTCGATTCCCGGCCGACGCACCATTCTGTGGCCCCGTCGGTTAGGGCACAGACTAATATTAATATTATTACTTCTAATATAGTTCAGTGTCATATTATTGTATTGAATATACCATGCTGCATTACAGTTATTCATTCCTAATAGTTTATCTATATATATCACAAAGGTTATAAGGTCATGAGGACTAATTATAGACTGGTGAAAGGGGAAGGAAAATGCGGAAGGCACGGGGGGGGGTGAAACGGACGAAGAGAAGCCTTGTCTCGAGGTGCAGAGCACTTATATATCGGGAAGCCGGGGGCAGGTAGCAGGTGGCAACACCGCGCGAGCGAAATCATGCCAATTTCTGTTAATTCTTTAATTTAATTATTAAAAATCAATCACTATCGTTTCGCAGAAATGGAAAACGGGATCTTGCTCAGTTTTTCAAGCTCTTTCGAATGAGCTAGGTCTCGTTACGAAACTCCGTGCCCACCTAAAAACGTCTCCTTGTAAGCCCTAGTCTTCCCATACTTATCCCTATTTAGGAGTTGGGAAGCTGGCCCAAGATCTCCTTCCAAGGAAAGACACCTCGCCAAATTGCCGCCATCAAGAATTCCACACAATATAGGTCGGTATCCTAGTCGTGCCAAATTTATTTTTTCATCTGTAGACTGAACACCATCCGGTTGTCGTTGTTGCGCATCGAACCGCGCATCATCATCGAGCCTCTGATCGTGGCAGTAGGGTTGCTCCAAGGACGGGAGGTGGGAAAATGCTCTAGCAATAACGGTTCGTTTCCAGAAACCATTGTGCGCTCTCTTCTCGCTGATCGGCGACTACTTTGTGCCGGCCAACTCTAACTGGATATTGCCGGCCAAACAACAATTCGTCGAACAGGTCTTCCTCCCTGCTTTCGAATACCGTGCTAGCATCCGGTCGCCCGAGGTTCGTTGTTGGCATCCCTTTTCCTTAAATATAGAAGCTTAGTCGATTGTAAATTTATTTTTCAGGCCTTTGAAACGACCACCCGGGTCGAGCGGTGCCTCTTCGCCGTTTTCGTCAAGTTTGCCGAGCTGATGACAGAAAAACAGCTGAAACCCGTCTGGACAGAGCTGGTGAGCCAGCAATTCCATCAGCCTAACTCCTGTCTAGATTTCCTGGGCTGAAGATGCGCTGAAGCCGGAAGCTGACATCAGTTTGCGCATTCGCATGATTACTTTGCTGCACTTGGCCAATCAGTAAGTCTTTGAATTCGGCGTGATCATGCCTGTATCTAGTTTCTATGAGTCGTTCAACACGCTCGCGATCCCGTACTTTGGGCGGTTGATCGAATTATCTGCTCGTGTCTTGCGCACCTGCAACACTGCGACAACGGGTGAGGTTCTAATGCATCATCTTGCACTATGAATTTTCCACGGCTTCATCATTTTTTGCAGACTCTGCGCAACTTTTCCTCCACGGTGGCAAGGAATCAATCGAGGGCTTGGAATGCGACCTCGCCCTCATCCAGTCCATTGATCTGATCAGAAGCTGCGCCAAACACCGCGAATTCTTCACCGAGTACGTATAAATTTCAAACGCCCGGTTATTATTACAGGGAGCGCGCCGATCTTGTCATCCAGCCGCTCGTCGCCGAGTTGGAAAATTCTAAATGCGCTGGGCACGAGGCCCGCTGTGTGCCTCATTTGGCTGACGCTATTTACCAGGTATTATTTACATTTTCCGGGATTTATAGATATGCCTAACCAGAAAGTACTGGACTGTTAGCAGGGTGAATAGGTTTTGTCTTTTCACCTTTATCTACCTTTTGATAATATATAGTCATGTTCATAGTGTTTCTAGTAGTTTTTGATTGCTAGAACGTAACTCAAAATAAAATTTTGTATAGGCTTTTAGGAGTTTTTTTATCTAAAAAATGCGTAGAATTCGTATAGGATTCGTGAGCAAAAATAGCTTTTCCCTGCTTAAAATCCCCCCGCCCCCTTGCTACCCAGAATATACCCCGAATCTTCAGGTCTCTGATGCGCACCCGAACAAGTTTGCCAACATGCTCAACGAGATCTTTCAGAAAACGAGGAGCCGCAAGCCAAAGGTTGTTGCCTTGCTACATTTTGTCGTCCTCGTCCGATTGCCTATAGCATCATTTTCCAGATTCGCTACCGTACACTGCTGATGGTCGAACGGCTCTTCGACAAAATTGGCGATTCCATTGCCCCGCACTTGCCGATGGTTATGCCGTTTATTTCGGAGTTGCTTGAAGGTGGGCTAATAGTTGTGTCACTCCGCAACGCCATTTTCAGATGAGAACAAGAATGTGGCTGATCAATGTGACAAGATCGTGCGGCTGCTACAGATGAAATTTGGCGCCGAGCTAAACCAAGCATTCACCACCTAATCCTTTAGGTTCACTTTTGTTGTTGTTATTTCCGACGTTGTTCCCCCCCCTCCCCAATATTTGTTGTTACTGTTGCATAGGCATGTTATCCCATTGTTAGTTTTGTTTTAAGCTTGTCTGTTGATTTTTGAAGATAAATCTTCGAAACGAGATCCCTTCGGAAGCGACAAGTTGATATTCATGGCGTAATTCATTGCACTGGCGATAGTAGTTTTACGGAATGGCTCTTTTGAAGAGCGACACTATGGAAAACAATTGTTTATTATTCACCTTTTAATCAAGTAAATTTTGGTAGATGCCCGCCGCGGATTCTGATGTACCGCCATGGATACCCCGCTACAGTATTGAGTCGACTTCTGTTTTCCCTGACGCTATATCGGTAAATATTTGCCCCGCATGAAGAGGAAATCAGAAAACATGAAATCCTTAAAAGTTTATGTCATACAAATAGTTCCCATGAATGACCACTGTTGCTCAATTTCAGGTCCTAAATCATCCATTGGCCCCGAATTCCCCGAAAAAGGTGATAAAACCTCCAAACTTGACGGAACCTGAAGCAGGACCCATAAAAAGTCGCTCACAATCGGATTTTTTCGATCCACTGGGTTTGGAATAAGACACCTAGGAGGTTGTCACTTTAGGAGTAACCTATGACGAGGAAGAGCTGCTTGTGCCGGAGGCAAAACCGATTCCGGCAGTGCCGATTCTGAGCCGAGGCAAACGAGAGGTCAGTCTCCAAACACCTCATACCAGTCTATACACCGTCCCATTTAAATTATTTAGGTGGAACTGGTAAACACATTAGAAATGAAGAAATCTGACATTCTCTACCACGACGTCGATTTGCCTAACATGGAGCCGTGGCGGGTAGGCGATCAATTCGACCACATAATTCTTCCTTTAAGAAAAAGAGAAGCCTAATCCTGGAAAAATTTGGCACTAGTGAAAAATCATCAATTCAAAGCCCGCACTCGCTGAAAAATGACGAATCCATCCCGCAGCGTGCTCAGGTTCGCGTCCACGATCGAACGGCGCATCGGTTCGTAGGATTTAGTACGCTTATGATACTGATACTATTTCAGGCTCGAAATCCTTGAGGACATGTCTGGGCTAAAAAAATTGGTCGACTTGTCCGCACATGAATTCGTACAGAACCTCAACGAGTTGAAGGAAATGCTGGTGCTCGCCTGGACGAATAGCAAACGTGTCGAGGCATTGAGGGTCGGTTCGATAACATTTAACATCAACTTCAAGTCTGATAAACTTGTTGTTTTTAGCTAGTAACGGAACTTTCGCGAGCCCTGAGCGCCCCAAATCCACCTTCGTTGTTCCCATCGCATTGGGTGCTGGCGACGGATGTTCTCGATCTATTCGGCACCCTCGTCTATGATCGATTGAAAGAAAAAGCCGATCAAGTCTGTGATAGAAAATTAATTAATACACAAACGTAGGAGCGAGAAGCTGCGGGAAAATTGCCGCTTGCTGCCAATTTTTCCGCTGATGACGTGCCCGAGAAGACGCGCGAAAAGGCGAAACATTGGTTCTCGAAGCTTGAAGACATCCGCGAGGTTGTTCCTCGACTTTACGGTATGGAGATTGGTCAAGTGTTCTTGGCCGGTTTTAAAAGCCACCTTGAATGCATTATTTCAGTGGAGGCAAGTCTGGTGCGCACAAAGCGCTTCTTCGACCCGACAGGAATTCGCGAGAATTTGCATCGGTTGGCCGCCGGCGCTGGGCGAATATTGCAACCGCTGCCGGCCGCCTATGCTCGAGCGTATGTTTCGAAGATTTCCATGTTATGCGGTAAGTTAGAGCCACAACCACAGATAACCCTCAATTCCAGACCCAGCTGATCGTGCCCCCCATTGGCGTGTACTTAACGATTGGATGCAGACATTCGGGCAACAGCCAGTGGGTTTCCCAGCTTTCAATGCGTAAACCGCAGTTCTTTTCAGTCGGAGTTAATGTGGCCAGCTGCCGAATGGATCATCCAATGCGTCTCCTACGACGCCCATGCGTATGGTGATTTAGCGCCTCTCTGGGAATATTGCGTGTATGATTTTCATCGTTTTTTAGAAATATTATTTTAGACAAACGGACAAGCGTTTCTTCATCCTGCCCTGTTTCTTGAAGGCTGTTCAGCCAAAATACCTGGGCAACCATGCAATAGAGGCGCTGAGAATTGTGGGTTTTGCGCGTTTCTTTCGAAAGATTATTTAGATTCTAAACGAGGGCGCGAGTGCTAAAGAAATTTCTGCATTTGGGGAGCGACTCGCCGAAACCGAGGTACCCGAAGAAGCTCGTCCGGTTCTGCTCAAGAATATGTGGAAGGCAATCGTCAGGTTAGAGAAGGCGCTTTTTCTGCAACCAATTACAGGCTTCAATCCACATCTGAATTAGCCCAATGCTCGGCTGTCTGGGCAGCGCTCACGGCGCGCTATTTCTCGCTGGACGAGCTAGACGCGGTTTGCTCCTTTTTATTGAAAAGACTGAAAACGGAGCGGGTGAGGCTGCTTTCTTTTCTTATTTCGCTTTTAGCACCCCGACGAACACGCCGATCAGCTGCTGGTGATCGTACGTTGCATGGCTGGCCACCGGAAAAGCGACGCGATGAAGCTGCTAAGCCTCGATTCGTTCACCAAGATTATGGATATATTGAGGTGGAGATCAAACAGTAACGTTTAAAGGTCTATTCCAGGGACGACCCCCATTCTTCTGCGGCCGCGACAGCGATTCTTGAAGCTTTTGTGGCGAACCATGCTATTGGATCGTGCAAGGATCTAAAGTTGGCTAGCAAGGTATTCGACGCTATTAACTGATTAAATACGGCATGCGTTGACAGATCTGCGAAATAACCGCCCGACTCGCAACGTTTTTGTACGACGACGAGGAAGAAAAAGAGCGGAGAACGGCGCTCGTCTGCCAGGTCCTTGACCGGTAAATTTTATTGCTAGCCCCTTGACCCCGCAAATTTTAGTTTTTCGTTCTCTGAAGACCCAGAAAGAGGCCTGCAATGGCTGGTATCATGCCGTGCTTCACTGGCTGAAATGGATGGTGCTATACAGGTATATGCAGAGTCTGTAGACAAGAACCACGTTTTTTTCAGCACATCGTCCAACTATTCCAAACACTCGGCCTCCAGGTATTGGCTCATATGAAAAGCGGGCAGGCAAAAGCCAACTTGATGCGGTGAGTAAAGTAAACTTACTTAATAAATATTTTAGTGCTTGCGTTGCCAACCTTCAAATCACAATCCCGTCCCTCCCGATGGCAGACGAACAGTTTGAGCAAGCTCTTCGAGCAGCTCACCTAGCGCTTTATGCTAATTCGCTGCCTCAGGTTTGCCTGAAAACATTGCATACCTACATAACCACGCAAATTTTGCAGACCGACGCCCTGCTCCGCATCTGCATCGAATCGCTGATGGATTCCGAAGCCGATGCGGCACATTTTGTGGCAAAGTGGGTTCAGAAACGTAGAAAAACGCACCTACACGCGACCCATTTCAGGCTAACGCATTTATTGGCGTTCCTGGTGCACGTTCCGGACAACCCGGATAAACCGCCGTTGTATCTCTTCAGCGCAATGTTGGCAGTGATCGACCGGTAGGCGATAATATGACGAATTCGACGAACAATTGAGGCGAAATTGGGAGTCGACACCAGTGGAACATGGTGCCAGCCTCGTCCATTGCTTGGATTTTCTCTGGGCCGCCGGTCAAGCCGAATATCCGACGAGGTTCTCGATTCTGCGCTATGACTATTTGCGTATTTCAGATTTCCCAGTGTCCAGTCAAACGATGAGTTATATGGCGCGAGTGACGAGTTTAGGTGATACCTTTTAAAGAATTTCTGACTATGACCTATTTAGGGAAAGCATCGGCGATCTCGCATCGCACACTCTCGACCGCCTAATCCCAATGTTGATGCGGGAGCCGACCCCTCTGATCGCTGCCATGTTGCTCGAGCATCTTGTCGCACGGACCGACTATGTGGCTGATGAACAGGTGCGTTTTTAAAAAGATATATAAAAAGAAGAACGTTGCAATATTTTGATGTTTGCAGTTATTCCTTTTGTGCCGTGGCCTGCTGCAAAGATGTCGTAAAAGCGTCGAACTGAGAAAGCGGGTGTCGAGAATCATAACGGTAAGTTTATACTCTTTGGTGGCTAATCATTTTAGGATTTGCGCAACGAGAAGTCGTACGCGGGTGCCACTAAATTACTTGAAGCGTGCAACGTTTGAGCGGCAATAAAGGGATTTATTATACCTACAACACACATTATCCCACGCATTTTTGCCCTTTCTTGGCATGTTTGATACGTCAATAGGTGCGTAACGATCTGGAGATGACTGCACGCATATCATATTTACCCAAACAGCCTATTTTCGACATCCTACTATATATAAAAAAATAGTGTTTGTGTGTGTGTAGACACTTTGCATCAAAGGCTCGAAAAAACCGGGTTATTGAGATATCAGGAAGGGAAAAGCGTTTTAGGGACCAACTGAAACGTATTTAGGGGTATTCGAAGGCGTAGATTACTGCGCGCTTATCAGATTTTTAAGAAAATGACGATTTATATCTTATTTTAGTCTTTTTAAAACATATGGAAATGTCCTCATTTGCATACGAACCGTTAAGGGGCTCATTTCGGATTTTGTCACGCTCGCATTCGGTCGCTTTTGTTTTATTTAGTTGAGAGGTTGGCGCTAATTCGCCAGAATTATGCAAAGTGAGCAGCTTTTAAAGATACCCCGCAAAGGCCAGGGGTGAAAAGCCGCGTAGCGGCTTTTCAACCCTGGTTAAATTTTAATTTTTGTTGCAAACCGAGACCATCTTTGTTAGGAAGCAAGAGCATACACCGGAAGTGGCACTTTTTTCAGCGCGAGTCGGGTGGAATTATGCAAAGTGTAAACTTTCATTGGGCCAGAACGGGGCCAGGGTTGAAAAGTCGCGAAGCGGCTTTTCAACCCTGGTTTCTCCTAATTTTTAAATAATTGCTGTCTTTTTCCTTTTTTACTCTGATTTCTCCTGGACACCAATTTACGTATTTATAAATTTTCTCGCTTATATTTATAAAATTTATCTCTGCTTTTGCTTCTTCCACGGGGTGCCGACTATTAGGGAGGACACGCAAGAGAGACGTGGTACCTAAAATACGGTACTCGTGCTTTCTTACCAAACGTATGTCCAATTTTTGAAAAGTGGTTTAAAACTTAGAAAAAATAGTTTCTTATTGTATTTTCGATTGGGAATTAAATACTTCTTTTTTGCTTTGATAAATTCCAGCCGGGTACCTAAAATACGGTATTCGTGCTTTCTTAACAAACCTATACTCTTACTCTTACCTATACAACTACTCTTACGAAGTTTGCTGTGTTAGCAAGAATTCAGTTTGGAGCAGCAGCGTAGCCCTTTTTAGACGAAACATTCTCGGTTCTTGCACGGGAGAATTTCGCCGCGACATGTACAGCGCGGGCGGTGCACTAGCCGCGCATGGGCCGCGCAGTATTCTCGCGGCCCGTGCACGGCAACTAAGCGTCAACTCCGCGGCTAGTGCACGGGCGCGCGCCTACCGCGGCTGGTGCACGGCCCGGGCACGGCTAGTCCACGGCTCCCTCACGGGCGTGCCGGTTTCGCCGCTATAGCACGGGCCGCGCACTTTTGTCGCGGCAAAAGTCTCCCGTGTGACTGCCGCCCATATTATGGTATGGCGTTGCCGTGGTTTGCTATTTGCCAAATTTTGTTGGCTAACCGTGTTCAAAAGCGCGGGCGGCGATTGTAGTTTGTGGCCCGAGTTTCTTTACCTTCTTGTGCAATGTTGGAGAACGTAAAAAAATAAATTGGGTTGGACTGGGCTCTCATCGAAAGATTTTTCTTCTTTCGCCGGCTGCCCGTAAAATACGCCCTCTGCAAAACACACGCTCTGTGGAAAGCACTCTGCAAAATACGTCATATGCAAAGACATCCTCAATTCACTTACCTTGTCTGGCCTGTCCTGGTTTCAGCATTTAATGTTTTTTTTTCAGAATCACCCTATGGCTTCTAGACGAGAAGGCTCGGGTGAAGAAGCCGAAAAGTTTCCGTTGAGTGAAAGCAGTAAGTCCCTCGAATTTTCTGCGCATATGATAACTTTAGGTAAAAAAGCACATGACGTCCACTTAAGCCGGTTACAAAGCTTTGTCGTGCCGGAGAAGGGAAAGGACGACGATGTAGGTGTTAGCTTTCTTTAGAATGCGCCTTTCCACTTTTTAGACCGGAAACGAGACTCTAGACCCGTATTCTCGTTTCCGCAGAGATCTTCTACTGTCTGTTCGGCCGAATGAACCGCAGCGCCGTAGAGTCCTCTGGGAAAGCCTGGATTTGCTGGAGAATTTCGTCCAGGCGTTAGGTTTGCCATTTTTCCAGACTTTGAGTTCGTGCTGTTTTAGGATTAGGCGACCCGGACTACTATGTCCTCGTCGCTGTCCATATCTTCAAGAATACAACCGGCACGCCAAACGAGACAGAAGAGTTGAATGTAGGCTTTTCTCAGTTGTTATGAACAAATTTCGTGATTAGGGGCGCGTTTTGCAAGTCTAGGAAACGACATATTATTGTGCCAAGTAAAAGCGTTATAGGCCAACGCCGGACTCAGCAAGGACCCGGAGATCGTGCGATTGTTAGCGCAAAGTAGGTATTAATTGTAGCTGAAGATGACCCTCAGTTTAGCATGTTCCCACATCCGTTCGCTGGTTGGAATCAAGGCTTGGCATGAGGCGACGTCAATCTGCTGGAACCTTGCGCACGCTTCTGGCCCTGCTGATGCCACGAATGAACCTTCTAAGGTATGACATTCTTCGAAAATGGGTAGACTTGACGTTTTAGGCGCTCCCTGGACTCAGCCAAACTGAGGAGAAGATCCGGGAAACCGCACAGAGATTGAAGGTCGAAGATATGTCTTTTTCCGATTTGGCGACGACCCCAAAAGAGTGGGTTTTTAGCGCGTGATAGCTAAGAATTATTTGCAGGCTCGACACCAAAGCTATCTTAATAGAGGGACGCAAAAGTTTGACGCATTTCAACTCGCACGAAAATGGAGTCCAAAAGCTGGAAGTGCAAGCACCCGAAGAAGTTTTCGCTGACGCGGAGCCGGGCACCTCTGGGTCGAATTCGGGGATTCGACTGGGCGAAATACTCCAATCTGTCCGCGATCTCTTTGATGAGGGCGCGACGATGGCCAAGGCACTGCTTGAACTCATTGAAGGTCCGAAAACCGTGGATCAGTTGCAAGAGGAGGTACCTCGAAAATAGAGTTCAACCTCTTTTTGTATTCCAGCTCATCGAACTGCTGGGCTTCGAACAATTTGAACTCGTCGGGCAAATCCTCGAGTTCCGCGACGAGCTGCGGCAGCAAGCAAAGCGGGCGAAACTCGAAATCTATAAAAGCAGCAGAATGGCCGAGTCGGTTTGTCTCAAATGATTGCGCACAATTGCTGATTTTTAGAAGGCTCCGGAAAATCCAAATGTCGGCCAATCAATCGTCGTCCAGTCATCAAGCCAGGCTGAACTAAAGAAGGTAAGTGTTAGAAGATTACCTAAAATTTTCTCTTTAGCCTCTTCCATTTCATTTTTTAGGAGATTCGACGAGAGCAAAAGCGAAATAAACGTGAAATGTCTCGGATCCAAAATGCGTTCGGTGAAGATGAGCTGTTGGAACTGGAATTGGCGCAAAAAGAACAGTTGCGAGAAAGGTTTTATTTTCTTTTGCAGGAATTAAAAAATTGTAGGCAACGAGAATTGGCATTGCTGAAATGGGGCCCGACAATCGTGGCTGGGCAGCAGCCGAAGGAAGTGTATCCATTCGTCTTCGACTCTCAAAGGGACTCACAGTCCGCTCTCGTTATGATTAACGGATTGAAGGCATTTTTCGGCTTTGTAACTTTATTTTTTTATAGTATGCGCTTCCCGAAGGCTCCGAACGCCGTTCCCACAAAAATCACGAGGAGGTGCTCGTGCCGGCGATGCAGCGGGATATGATACAAGATGTGCATCATATCTATGTCAAAGATATGGACGAGGTTATTCAGCACCCCTTGCCTAATTTTGTTCTCTTTTTAGCTCGGCCAGCTCGGGTTCAAAGGCTTCGAGAAGCTGAACGTGATCCAGTCGATCGTCTTCGAGCAGGCGTACAAGACCCGAGAAAACTTGCTGATCTGCGCGCCGACCGGTGCCGGCAAGACGAACATTGCGATGCTCGCCATTCTCAATACAATCCATCAGCATCGGAAGCCCGACGGGACGATCATGAAGGATGACTTTAAAATGATCTATATTGCTCCTATGAAAGCGCTGGCCACGGAAATGACGGAGAGCTTCGGGAAACGATTGGCTCCTTTGGGTCTAAAGGTATGAAGAATTCCTCTTTCTACATAATTTCCTAGGTGCGCGAATTGACTGGAGATACGCAGCTGACAAAGAAGGAACAAGCGGAGACGCAGGTATTTAAGAAAGCGGTTCTTGTGTATTCCCGGGGGGGGGGACTTAACTTTTTTTGGCCCAAGCCTAGATTTTTTATATAAATAGTGGAAGTGTTTCTAAATTGTTTATAGCTATTCCTAAACATAAAAACTTTACAAAATTTAATTAAAAAATTTAATTTTAGGTCGAAAAATCGATTTTTTCGGCCCAAAAATGACCAAATTCCCCCCGGGAATACACAAGAACCAAGAAAGCATTCGAGTAACATCGACCGCACTTTTCATAGATGCTGGTGCTAACCCCAGAAAAATGGGATGTCGTGACGCGCAAAGCCGGCGATGATACACTGACGTCATTTGTTAAGCTGCTGATCATTGACGAGGTTTTTTGTTGACGAACTTATTAATTCTTGTCTCTAGGTTCATCTTCTACACGACGATCGTGGACCGGTTATCGAGACCATTGTTGCGAGGACATTGCGCCAAGCAAGTTTTAGGTCATGTGTGCTCGATAATTGCTAGTTCCAGGTGGAAATGACGCAATCCGGAATCCGTATCGTCGGCCTATCTGCCACGCTGCCGAATTACATTGATGTGGCCTCTTTCTTGCGCGTCAACCCCTACAAGGGCCTCTTCTTCTTTGACGGGCGTTTTCGGCCGGTGCCACTATCACAAAAGTTTGTACTTGACGAATTTGACGGGCTATCCCGATTTAAGAAAGAGCCTCATAGTCGTTAGCATCAAAAATTGAATCGGCCCTTTTAGATTCATCGGTGTGAAAAAACAGATTGGCGGTATGCGAGAGCAACGCGACCAAATGGACGAGATTTGCTACAAGGAGGTTTGTTTTAATCATATCATATCATAATTATCCTGATTTCAGGTACTCGACTTTGTACGACGCGGACACCAAGTGCTCGTCTTCGTCCATGCCCGAAACGCGACTGCCACCCTGGCTCAGCGCTTCCGCGAGCTGGCTGCTGTCAATGTGGTAGTATTCACGATTTGCTTCTGTTAATTCGTTTAACCTAGGGTGATTTGGAACGTTTTCTTCCCCCTTCCGTCGCCACAAAGGGCTACATTGCCGCGAAGAAGACTGTTCAAGCCTCAAGGAATGGGCTACTTTTCTCTAATTTCCAATACGGTTCGTTGGATGTTGCGTTAAAAAAAACATTTTCCCTCTATAGGAATGGGTATCCATCACGCTGGTCTCCAGCGTAGCGATCGATTGTTGATGGAGAAAATGTTTGCGCAGGGGTATATTCAAGTAAGAATTAGGGTATTCAATTATCGCAACAAAATTCAGGTCTTGTTCTGTACCTCGACGCTGGCCTGGGGAGTCAACTTGCCAGCACACGCTGTTGTGATTCGCGTGCGTTTTTGGCATTTAGCGTAATTTGAATTATTGTAGGGAACTGACGTCTTCGATTCGGAGAAAGGAGCCTTCACCGATTTGGGCGTGCTTGACGTGCAGCAAATTTTCGGGCGTGCCGGACGGCCTCAATTCGAGAACGAAGGTGGCGATATTTATCGAATTTGATCCACTTTTTAGGACACGGCATCATCATCACCCAGCAGAAAACGCTCGACAAATACCTGGGAATGTTGATTCGTCAAGCGCCCATAGAGAGCCAGTTTTTCAAGCGCATCCACGACAATCTGAACGCTGAAATTGCGCTAGGTAACATCAGTATGCCATGTGCGTACGCATCAATTCTAGGCACTGTTTCAACCGTGGACGAGGCTGTTGAATGGCTTTCCTATACCTACTACCATATTCGGGCGCGGATAAACCCGATCGCTTACGGACTGCCGCACAATGTCATGACAAAGGTTTGCCCATTCGCGGCACCCAATCATAATTTTGCCAGGATCCCAATCTCCGCGATACAATGACACAGAAGGTGCAGGATATTGCTTCCCAATTGGACACACAGCAGATGATCCGTTTCGACTCGCTGTAAGCTGATTTTTCAAAGCATGATGATCTATCTTTTTTTAAGGAATGGGTTCTTGTCGGCTTGTGATTTGGGAAGAATTGCCTCACAGTTCTACATCAAGTACGAGACGATTGAGATGCTGAATGGAAGTGGCCAGCCGGTCACCTTCCAGAAATTCATGCCTGATGATATGGTCGTCGGGCTTGTTGCGCAGGCGACCGAGTTTGCTCAATTGAAGGTTAGCCTTTCCGCTACCACCTGTAACCAATTATTTTAGGTTCGGGAAGAAGAGATGATCGACCTGGAGGAAATGACGGCCTCCGGATGTTTCCTGCCAATTCGCGGCGGCGGACTGGCGAGCATCCCCGGAAAGGTCAACTGTTTGCTACAGGTGGATTTTTTCATAGGCTTTTTGATCGATTTTTCAGTGCTTCATCTCCCGCTGCTTCATCAAGTCTTTCTCCCTAGCATCGGAGGCGCTCTACGTGCAGCAGAATGCAACTCGGTTGGCTCGGGCGTTTTTCGAGATCTCGTTGCGCCGCGGATGGGCTAACGTTGGTGGTTTTATTACTGTTGGACCAGAGATCTTCTATCATAATGTCGAAATTTCAGAATGTCTAAATTCTAAATTTTACGTCCCCTTGGCGCGGAGTTTGGGTTTTTATCCCGGGAAATTTGTTGATCTAGATTGCGACATTTTGAAATGTTGGCATTATGTATTTCGAATTTTCTACATTTGAAAGTTACCCTCGGCAAAGCGCATTTTGCGATTTTTACTATTTTGCGTTTTACTATTTCAGGCCACCAACTCTTTCCTGCACATGAGCAAATGCTTAGAAAAACGGATGCCACCCAACCAGTCGGGACTACGGTATCGATTCCAACGCTAATTTTTAAGCCATTGTAGCCAACTGATCGAACTCGGCATCCTGGGAATCCAAACGGTTGAAAAGGTGGAACGACGGAGATTGTCCGAGCAGCAGCTTTTCGACTTGTCCGTCAAGGAACTCGGCTATATGTTCTCAGTGGATGGGCAGAAGGTATGTGCGAATCTGAGCGCCGTAGATCATATTATTTTCAGCTATACGACGCAATTCACAATTTGCCGCGACTCGACTGCTCAGCTGTCATTCAGCCGATTACAAAGTATGCTTTTGCGGTTCATTTTCCAAAAATTTTTTTAGCACAATCGTGCAACTTCGCGCCACCGTCACCCCGGCTTTCGAATGGAACGACCGCGTACACGGCAAGAATTCGGCGCAATCATTTTGGGTGACCCTGGAGAATATCGACGAGAATATGATCCTTCACCACGAGCGCATCAGCTTCAACAGCAAGAAGGTGAGGGCTGGTCGATTCATCTTGAAATTCCTGAAAGTGTCTTATCTCGAAATTTACAATACGTCAAACTGCATCCAGAATTGGAGCTTTTTATGCTGAAACCCCCCTACGCCCTATGGAACCTTCGAGATCGAATCCAATGAGCTTTCCAGATGCTGATTTTCCAAATGATGAAAGATTCCCATTTGTTTCACAAGTTCCGCTTTCCCAGGTCCGATCGGCGACCCCGCAGGAGCTCGTCTTCACCGTGCCCATCCGGGACCGTGAACTCTCCAACAACTACCAACTGCGCATCGCCAGCGATTATTTCGTGACCGAGGACACAACACTGGCGCTGAGCATGCACAATTGCGTGTTGCCCACGAGTTATACGGGTCATACAGGTCTGTTTTAAAATTAAAACCACGGGTAAACTATGGATTAAAGCGAACTGCCCGTTTTCAGACTTGCTACCACTCGACCCGCTGCCAATAACAGCCCTTCGAAATCCGGATTTCGAGTCGATCTATCCCTTCGACTACTTCAACCCGATCCAAACACAAGTACGTTTTTGCTATGCTCGCTACTTTTCCTCTTTACAGATCTTCTACCCGCTCTACATGACGGACGAATCGTGTCTGGTGGGCGCTCCGACTGGATCCGGAAAAACCGTCTGCGCCGAGTTGGCCCTGTTCCGGTTGTTGCAAAAATATCCTGGGAAGAAGGTCCGCAATATGCTGAAGCTTGTGCAAAACCTTTCTTTTCTAGTGCGTCTACGTCGCCCCGCTGAAAGCCCTTGTTCGCGAGCGGGTCTCGGATTGGAAAAAGAAATTTGAGAGCCGCGGCTACAAGTTTGATTTTCTGTTCGGCGCCGGAAAAAGTACTTCTAGAGTCTTGGAACTGTCGGGTGACTACACGCCTGATGTGGCTACGCTCAATGCGGCCCCGATTTTGATTACGACGCCGGAAAAATGGGACGGCGTGACGAGGTTGCTTTGAGAATACCTTTGAAGCAGCGTGCTTGCAGGTCCTGGGCAACGAGGGAATACGTTCGGCAAGTGGGACTCATTGTCATCGACGAGATTCATTTACTTGGCGTGGACCGTGGCCATGTGCTGGAGGCGATCGTCACCAGGTATCTGCCTAGCCTCCCATTTTACATTCCGGTTCAAGGATGAAATACCTGACGAGAAAGTCGATGATGCGCGAATCGCCGGCTCGACTTCTCGGGCTGTCAACGGCGTTGGCCAATGCGGGTGATGTCGGTGAATGGATGGGAATTCCTGAGGTTCTATAGTCATCTTTTTAAACATATTCTTTAGTGGGGGCTCTTCAATTTCCGGCCTTCGGTCCGCCCAGTACCGATCAACGTCCATATTTCTGGATTCCCCGGCCAACACTACTGCCCGCGCATGGCTCTAATGAATAAACCGGCCTTCAAAGGTACGTACAATTAGTTCGTTTGCAGGGTAAAACAAACAGCAGCGATCTAGCGTTATTGGGAATTTCCGCCTGCTAAAAGTTATAAAAACGTTTTCAGAAATGGAAAGTTGCCCATTTTTCATGCATTTTTTACCAAATACTAATTTTCTGATAAACTTTTGATTTCTAAAATTTGCGTATAATACTCTTAACTGTTATTTTCTTTCCAGCCATCCTCAGCTACTCCCCCCTGAAGCCGGTGATCGTGTTCGTCGCCTCACGTCGTCAAACGCGCTTGACCGCGTTGGCCTTCATCTCAATGCTCGTTGTGAGCTCGGACCCGCGCCAGTGGCTGAAGATGTCGATGGACGAACTGGAGGCGTTGATGCAGACTGTGCGCGATGAGAACCTGAAATTGACACTCCCATTCGGCATCGGAATGCACCACGCCGGCTTGCAGCCGCATGAGAGGGCACTTGTCGAGCAGGTAAAGCTTGGTTTTGCGGAAATTGATCCTTTGATGTTGCCGTGGGAAGGGCATAGGAATTTTTTGCTAGAAATCTATAGGGTGTCCCAAACCCCCCTCTAGCGGCGCGCAGGCGTGTCCGATTCTCGCCGTTTAGGTATCTATCGAAAGCTCTCGAAAAGGCGAGCAAACATGGAGGGTTCATTTTCTTTATTATGTATTTTTATTGGCGAATTTTACCTCCAAAATCCATGAAAACGGCAGATTTACGCGAGATCCGCATGCTAATTGCGAAATTCCTATTGAAAAGATACCTGTTTTTTAGAAAAACGCTGAATATCGGACGAATCAGAATAAATCTTAGAAAATGAAGCCCGCTTGTTTTCTCGCCTTTTCGCGGGCGTTCGAATGGTATAAAAATCATCCTGATCTGAGCTTCCCACGGACCGCTAGGGGGGGGTTTGGGACACCCTGTATATCTGCATAATAACGACCTAGCGCGTATTTTGTTAGTCTTTTTAGTAAAAATTTTTTCGATTTGGATGAATTTTTTAATGAAAGTTTCTAAGCCTCTACGGCTAGAAAAGATAACAACCTTTGATAAACACAAAGAAACGACTTATGGATTTTACAGCTATTCGTCGACAAGAAGATCCAAGTACTCGTGGCAACAGCCACCCTCGCTTGGGGCATCAACATGCCTGCCCACCTCGTCATCGTCAAGGGCACCGAATTCTTTGATGGCAAGAAGGGCAAATATGTCGACTTCCCGGTCACTGGTCAGCCCTTTATAGTTTTTCGTTATGTAGCTTTCAGACGTGCTGCAAATGATGGGCCGTGCCGGACGACCGCAATTTGACGACACTGCCGTTGCCGTCATCTACGTGCAAGACGTCAAGAAACATTTCTACAAGCGCTTCCTCTACGAACCGTTCCCCGTGGAGAGCAGGTAAATTTGACGATCGATATATCTAAATGCTTGGTTTAGCCTCTACCCGGCATTGGCGAATCACGTAAATGCTGAGATCAACGCGGGCACCATCACATCGAAGCAGAGCATCATGGAGTACCTGGCTGGCACTTATTTTTATCGCCGACTCTTCGCGAATCCTAAGTATGTTTTTCTGGGGGAGTTACAATACTTCGCAGCTACTACGGCATCGAGGAGATGAACGAGGCCGCCATTTGTCGGTTTTTATCTCAAATTGTCGATGAGATCATCGCCGAGTTGCTGGAGAGCAGCTGTATCACGATTAACGAGGTTGGGTATTTCGAATTTGTTTTGGTCAAGGGTTGAAAACTATAGTTTCTGCCCCGGAAAGTAAAAAAAGGCCTCTGCTTAGGAAGACGATACGCTGTCACCGACAAGCTTCGGCCGCCTCTCTTCCATTTATTACTTGGAGCATATGACGATCCGCTTCTTCCTGAAGGCCATCCGCCCGGACAGCTCCATCGAAGCGCTCCTAAAAGTTCTAACGGTTGGTTTCCTTGCCCTCGAGTAGCATTTCCGATTTCAGGATGCTCCCGAATATGCCGAGATCCCGGTGCGACACAATGAGGATCAGATCAACGCTCAACTGGCTCGGCGCGTTCGCCTGAAGCTTCCTCCAGATGCTATGGACTCCCCTCACATAAAGGCGCATATCTTGTTTCAGGTTAGCTAGGCGCTTGCTTATCGGAGCTAAGATATATTTGAAGATAGGTAAAATCCCGAATTTTAGGCCTACTTCTCTCGAATGGACCTTCAAACCGATTACCGGACGGATCAAAGGACTGTCATCGATTCTAGCATCCGTATTTTGCAGGTATTCCCTTTTTAGCGGACCGAGATTGTTTTAGGCGATGCGCGACGTTTGCCTGTTGCGGGGCTGGTTGCACCCGGCACTCGGGGTGTCCGTGTTGGCGCAGATGTGCCATACCGGTCGATGGTGGGACGATCATC
The DNA here is from genome assembly GCA_958295435.1 of Mesorhabditis spiculigera. Classification (NCBI taxonomy): domain Eukaryota; kingdom Metazoa; phylum Nematoda; class Chromadorea; order Rhabditida; family Rhabditidae; genus Mesorhabditis; species Mesorhabditis spiculigera. Next base: position 1,211,830 of record CATQJA010002644.1, on the reverse strand, counting down.
CGCTTCTCGTACTCCCGCACCTTAGCCCCGATGACGCCGAGGCGCTTGGGTAATGATTTTTGAGATTTTGAAAATTCGAGATTCTGACAGGGCAGCTTATCACATCAACATTACACAAAAATTTTTAGACCAAACGGTTGCACGATACCGGAATTGCACGACTGGTGGGGCATTGAGAAGGCGAAGGGCACAGATGATGTTTGTCGACGTGTCAGACGGGAGGTCATCGACAAGACCACCGTTCCAGAGGGCCGTGTCAATGATGTAAGGATCGCAGTTTCGAACTTCAAGCCGATTTCTTTTCTAGATTATCACATCGGCATGTCGTCTCCCCGTCGTCCGCGTCAATGGCCTCACCTTCATCCACGGCGGCCAGGAGACGAGCCTTTCATTCAAAGTAGATTATCATCGGTTTCTTAACTTTTCTCAGGACCTAAGCAAAGTTGTCCGCCTTCCGAGGAGCACCGCATGTCGTGTGAGGCTCGAAATTGAAGCGCTGGGACCGAATAGGGTAACCTCATGGATTTTGATTATTCCACCCTTGTTTCAGTTCAACGCTGATGCCTGTTTGCCCGTCTGGCCAAAGGAGAAGTCGGCGGGATGGGTGTGTCTATTCGGCGACAAGGACACTGGCCGTTCGCTTGCCTCGCATTTCACGGCTTCACCCACGCCTCGACGAGTCACCAGAATGGAGCTGAAAACACCGGATCAGAAGTATGCCCAAGTTTCCGGCGTATAAATAGCATTTTCAGGGGCCGCATCAACATCACGTTCTTCCTGATCTCCGACTGTTATCTTGGACTGGACCAAGAATATACCATCCAGGCTGAACTATTTTAACAAATTTATTTATTTTTGCATGATTAGGCTTTTGTTATATCTCGGGTGTTGTTCTCTAGCTTTTTTTACATGTCTACGGTTTTCTTTGTTATCAGAAACTGGGTAAAATCCTTCGTGTTGCCTTGCTCTATTCATCGAATGCTGTGATAACTTTATTAGGACGTCTTTGCATGAGCAGAAATAAAAACACTATCACAACCAATTGTGACCCGTAAAGGTAAAGTTTTTATGCCTTACAATTCGATATGTGGTTCCGCGACTTCCGTAACTCGGTGGTTCTGGTTGTGGCCGGTGTCGGTTTTCGGGACGGCTTTGAGCAGGAACAGCGCATCAAACAATACGTAGTAGGGCTGGAAATTACCAATTTTAGCTAATACATTTATTTTACCCGTTGATGATCACCCTCGCAGAGATACGGCATTTTCGTCCATCGTGTCACCTAGGTACATGAAATTAGCGGCTCCGTCGATAAAACCTTACAAGTGGCTAGAAACTAACCTCGAACCCAGCAGGTTCAAAGACCTTCTCGATCAGCGAACCGACATGTTCCTCGAACGTGCGACCTTTCACGGGTATCCAGTTATCTAAAAACAAGGAAATTTAAAAATCCTATGGCGGTTACGCACGTACCTGGTCTTGTCGTCGAGTTGTTAGGATGAAATTCGACATATTGTCGTATTGGCAACACGATGGCCATCAAAACCGGGCAGCCGTTTCGTAGTGCTACTTCGTGCAGCTCGGAAAGCAGTAACAATGGGTCGTAGTGTCTGAAATCCAATCATCCTCTCAGTTTTCAAGCCTTTTTCCCTTTATTTAGAAAATAACACATACCGGTCCAACAAGTTGAGCACCGTAATGAGGTCAAACGATCTTCCGGTCTTCTGCCACTCGCTGACATCAAGAACCGTGTAACCTCGTTGGCGTAATCGATACTGCATCACCTAAAAAGAGATTTAACCGGAAAACCCAAGCATACCGTTGACATTTCGGTCGCGTAGACGTGTTCGTAGAATTCGGCCGTTCGTGCTGTCACACCACCATCGCCCGCGCCGAGATCGAGCACCTGAAATGAGCAGATTCAACCATCCAAATAGGAATAAAAATCTTTATCTCGGCAATGATCTAGAGCTAGCATAAACACCAACCGCCTTGCCGCGCCTATTCCACTCGACGGGCAGCCCCAAGAATTCGCGAAGCTGCTCTGATGAGAAGATGTGCATCCCACCGCGATTCAGCAACCCATTCGAGGAGGTCTTTGTTACGAACAACGACAACAAAGTCGACGCCAATGCATACCACGTCTAAATTTAAAAAGCTATGTATCCTTGATAAAAATCCAACAAACCTGCAAACACATCGAATTGCTAGCCGTGAAGGAATCATCAAGAAAGCGCTGTGTGGAAGTGTCGAAGAATGACAGATAGAACAACTCGGCTGCTCGCTCGCTCAGCAACGACTCGCGGGGAACGTACCTAAAATGCAAATCCATAAAAACTTGTTCACCCTCACCAATCCGTGCGATCGACGATCGACATTTGATCATCAACTTGTTTTTTGGCCTCGAGCATTTCAGTGATTCGGCTGCCACGATAGAGTCGTACCATCCTAAAAATTGCCAATTAGATAGTCTAGGTAAAAACTTCCAAAAGCCAAAGAACAAGAAATCAAATCAAAGCAGGATGTTGCCAAGCATCCGCAAAACAAATATACAGTTGGAATGAGACACGATGGGTTAATCCGTGCCTTTAGGCGCCTCGCGTAGTTGATCTACAAAAAGTATCAGGAAAATGGAACAAAGATAAGATCTCTGCCTAAACGCCTTGACGAAAACCTTCTAAAATAATTTAATTAGCGGACAAGATAACAACGCGTTTCATTGAGCCCTTACAAGCGGATGTACTGACCTTATTAGCCGGGAAACTAGTTACAAAAGTTTTAGATTATGAATTAAATTGGATGCGCGTCAAACAAATAGTCAAAGTTTGTGATGATGAATATAAATTATCTTCGAATTCTACTCGTAATTGCCTCCGAATCCTCAAAGTCAGCTCACCATCATAATACAACATTCTTAGATGGCCTCCAAGAAGTACACCGATCTCCTCACGAAACTCTACAAAAGCTATCAAGGCGCCGAATCCTTCCAGCGAGTGGCCGGAGCGGTATTGATGTCTTGAAAATTAAACCAGCTTTAGTGCCGTGTCACTTCAGTGAGCGAGGGCAAGGTGCGTCTGGAGTTTGACGTCGAGAAGAACATGACGAACCCGTTCGGGACCCTGCACGGCGGGTATACAGCGACACTCATCGATATTGGTACGTGGTTAGGCCTGGCATATACATGACCTGAAAAACTGTCCGGCAAACCAAACGTTTAGCCACGACAACCGCCCTCTTGGCCACCGAGAGGGCTGCGCCTGGCGTCTCCGTCGACTTGCACGTCAGGTTCGCACAGTTCAAGAGATCAATTTGAAATTCAGTTATCTCGGTGCGGCGAAGCTCGGCGAAACAGTGGTCTTGGATGCGGAGATTATCAAAGCCGGTCAGTCATCATTTGCATTAGCGATCTCCTCAAAAAGTCTGCTGTCTTCTCTACGGGAACTGTTTCATCATATGACTCTAGCGCTCTCTTTCCAGGCCGCACCACCGCGTTCACCAAGGCCTCGCTCTTCATCAAAGACACTGACAAGCAAATCGCCACTGGCCTGCACACGAAAGCTTTGCCCAGGAACTAACGAGCTGCCTTCATATTTGCCTCGCTCAGATTTAGCATAAATTATTCTGAAGTACCGCATGACACATTTATCTCGCTAGTCCCGATTGCCTTATTTTGTTTACGATATTAACCCGAAACGGCGTGCAGAGATACCAGATGGCCGGCAAGAAGTGCGTCGAGATGCTCTCCAACCTCTACAAGGGCTATGGCCAAACGAAGAGCTTTATGAAAACGGCTGGCGCGGTGAGTCGGCCAAAAAGGCCTAAAGCCTGTCTAGATGCGCGTCATCTCCGCCGACCAAGGCAAGGTGAAGATCGAATTTGACGTCAGCGACGAAATGACGAACGCTTTTGGCACCCTCCATGGTGGTTGTACGGCCACGTTAGTCGACATCGGTAATAAATGCATGGAAATTCAATTAAATTATAGCAACAAACACTGCTCTACGGACGCTCGGACGTGACGACGGTGTCTCTGTAGATCTGCACGTCAGGTGGGTCGCCCATTCAATCAAGTATTATAATCATGATTTTCAGTTTCCTCGGAAGCGCTAACGTTGGCGAGACAATCGTGATGGACGTGGAAGTGCTGAAAGCGGGTTTGGTGTTCATTATTTATTAATCAGAAAGCGCGCAGGTCAATCGATGGCATTCAGCCGGGCGGACTTGTATGTGAAAGAAACCGGGAAGAAAGTGGCCACTGGCAATCACACGAAATCGCTATCCAAAAACAAGTTGTGATAGTGCGGAATTGAATATGCAATAAAAAATTTGCGTTTAATTGGGAACACGTGGCAAGCAAAGCAAAAATGAGATCAAACGTTGGGTTATTGTGGTGAGGGGATCTAGGGATCCGTTTGTGTAGAGATGGCCGTTCCGAAATGATTCGGGGTTAGCGGGCGATCCGTTTGAGTCGACTGATCCACGTATGTGGTGGCGGCCACAGTGTTGAGAATGTCTGCCAGCGTTTTCCCGCTGAAAAGGAGATTATCACGCCAGTTCCCAAGCTTACTCATTGTTTTGGCTGGCTCCGTTCATTGCGACTGCCGTTGAGGTGGACTGCTCTAATTGCTGCTGTCTGATGAGTTCAGTGAGTCCTTGGTAGCGTCCTCGTCCCCTTCCTCCTCGCCCTCTAATCGAATGGCTCGCAACTCCGGGCGACGAATTCTAAAATAGGCTCCTTCCAAAAACTATTTAGTTACCAGGTATTTCGCAATCTGGAATGGATCAGTGTCGGCGAGCTTTGGCGTGTCGTTCCCGGAAGGTCCCGCCAGCGGGCCTAAAAAAGCGAATAATTTCGCAAAAAATGTTTACCAGTTCCGGGGATGCCAAAGTTGCGCATAGGGCCTCCATTCACTAGCTTTCGTCGTTCTGCCTCGGCCAACCTGGTTATCACGTTATTGTTATAAGAAAAACCCAAAAAACTAACAAAGTTTTGAGCTTCTTGCTCGGTCCACCAATAACGGTGGCCAAGGCAGCGGCATTCGAGGGTTTGCCGGGCAAAATTCGACGCGCATTGGCAGCGGGCTGCGTAAGAACGGCAACCTGAGCACGTGTCGGACCTTCCCTAAAACTGAGATGGAAAAGAAAGAAAAATAACGTACGGCCCAAACGAATCCGTGTGCTCGCCGTCGGACGACTCGTGCGGAACAACAGCGACATCACCATCATCGTCATCGAGTTCCATCACGTTGTTGCCTGCCAGATAGATAAAGGCATAAAAATCAGAGGATTCTTACCCCATTTCATGCTCTCCAGCGTCACATAAATTGTCTCAAGCGTATCTTCATCTGGGTGGCGGATTGTGAAGCGCACCACATAGCTCTCAACGCCGGCCGCTCTGAAAAAGAGAAACTGCGAAAAATTGACGGGATCTAGAAAAACGGCAGTCAGAAAACCATACCTTTTTAGAGCAATCCCCTGACGGATATCACCGCGCCCGGGCAGCACAAAGTCGATCGCCGAGTAGGTAATCTGAAAATGAAACAAGGCGTTTGATTGTGTACCTTGGATGATTTGCCAACTTCTTGCACTGACAATGAGCCCAGGTCGAAGTCGAGAAGGAGCGTGCAGCGGTATTCTTCGGTGAATTCTTGCCGGCCTCCGTCTAACGACGCCACCACCTCCACCACAACGTCGTTGATGGGGAACGCCATCTAAACAGCAAAATAGAAGATAGGAAACGGGAAATTGTGGCAACAAAACAGAAAAGAGGAAAACTTGAAGAAAACGGATGATTTGTTTGCTTTTTCGCATTCGGTTACGCAATGTATTGACTGTAATTTAGGACAAGACTGTAGTTGCAGAGCAGTGAAAATTAATTTTTGATAGAGTTTATCGACGCGAATAACCTTAATTCAAGGAATACGAGTACTGGCAAGCTGTTTGGGCTTTTGGAAAAATTTATAGGTTAACAGGCAGCCTTTTAAAGGGACACCGAAAAACCGAGATCAGACAAAGGGTGAGATCGGCGGGTCCTAGGATAACACTAAAAATAGTGATCGTAGGGGCTTATGGCAAGGGGAATGACTGGTTGGAGGTTGTTGAGTGGTAAGAAACGCAGAAAAATGGTGCAAATTGGGCAATGCGTGTTGAACAAGAAAAGGCATGTTGGAAGGCATTCGATCACAATTTTTGGTGCTTATGGCATTTTGTTCTCCTTTGAGCGCCCGGGGTTGAGCGGCAACGTTTCGCTGGAGTGCACAAAGTAGGAGATGCACCTAAGTAGCGACGATTTTCGTGATTTTTCTGAAAGCGTCGCCTACCTGTCGATTCGATTTTGCTGGCGCGGGAAGCATTCTTTAGCCAGTTCGCGCCACTCTGCTTCTAATTCGGATGTGCTGAAATAATATGAATTTTGCTTGCTTGACAAGGCCTCGACAACTATACTTATTTTGCTATGACACCAACCGATTGGGTAGAATCTCGGCGTTCCCTTCGTGCTTTCTATAGATGTGGGTGCGGAGGTTGAACGAGTTGGCGCTACTTTGTAGACATTCTGAGCAGCGATAGGGCTCCTAGAAATATCACTGTTTACCCGTTTATTTATTTTCTTTACTGTTTTACGTTTATTTATTGTTTTTTTCGCGAGAAAAGCGAATTTTTTGGTTACCTGCGAGGCGTGCGTCATAATGTGTCGGAAAAGGGAACGCGTTTGCTGCATGATGATTTTGCTCTGGCATTTCTTAAAAGGAAAAACCTTGGATCATAGGAAAACCGACTCACCATGCATTCTACGACCGGCCCTTTCTTTCGGCCTGCCATGTCGAACGCCTCTTCGCCGGCATTTAGAGCATCATCTTCATTCTCGTCGAGCATGATCTAAATAGCAGTGAGGTATACGATATAGCGTATTATTGATATTACCTCTCGTCCATGGGAATTTCCCATTCCAAAAACCTGGCTGAGGAGTAGGGGAGCGCCTTCAAATACCTCTGATACCAAGGGCGAGTGTCCGGGCTCCTAAATAAGTCGAAGGTGCTTATGCATTATCGAATGCAATAATCCTTGAATTTTTCTGTTGATTAATTTGATTAAAAATGCGAAGAATATATATTTTTCGGAAAAAATAGGTCGGTTTTGACGAGCCTTCAGTTTTTTATAGTTTTTAGATAGTTTTAGCACTTGAGACATATATAAGTTCTATTAAAAACGCTTTAAAATACTTACTATTACGTGCCTAGGCATTTCTGGACTTACGGGGGCAAAATTAGGAAAATTAGAACCGAAAGTGCGAAAGCGCTCTGAAATCGAACCGTATCGGTGTGGAACAGTTGTTGCGGCTCCTCCTTGATCATCATATCACCATTGACAATTCCATTCAGGACGAGCGACAGATTCGCGTCGGGCGATGGAGCCATCATCGACCCAGGTATACCTCCAGAAGATGATGGTGAGGATGAGGGGGAGTGCTCCTTAAAAACGCATATAGCTGGTAAGAAAAAAGTCTACATACCCTTACTGGTTGTGGTCTCTTTCGCTTCCGGCGGTTTGGGTCGTTACGCTCATACGCATCGAGCTTGGTTTGGGGCTCAGCAGCTTCACAAGTCTGTGCCTTGCACAACAACGACGACTTCAGTTCCTTGACGAACGAGATCTCCGAGCATCCGCCCATCATCTGGAATTTTATTGAGTGATTTGAAAAAGGTATCTACATAGCCTTTTACGGCGTCTTTAACTCCGGAAAGTTTCTAAAAATCCTCAAAATTATCGAAGTTGTTTTATTTTTGCTCAAAATGGATGAAATTTGTCAAAAATTTCAAAGTATCAAAATTTTTTGATAAACATCTATGAATTCTGGCTTGGATGTCGACCTAGATTTCTCTATATTTTGGCTGTTTCCAAATGAAACACTACTAAAAGCATTGTAGATAGCCCCCCCCCCCCCCGCTACCAGTCTAGTACCAAGTACCCACCAACGCGGAATAGATTTGCATGATGTCGGCATCTGAGGACAGCACGCCAATGACGAAGCGTGGGGCGGTCATGGCTGAAAGGAGTTGGTAGTGGTATTTAGGGTAGAAGTCAACGAAAAGAGAGATGTATTGAATACTAAACTCGTAAGAGTAGGGGTGGGGGGACAAAGGTATTTTGTCGAATTTCAATGAGACACATCTGGGGGACTGGAGGTGTTATAAAGTATGGACCGTGCCGGTGGCAAATTTATTGGGTGTGAAACGGGGCGGTGGAGGTGGTAGGTGGAAGTGATTGATAATGGGAAATCGGAGTTAGCCTCTCATAAAATATTCTGCGCAATGGAACATCGTTGGATAATAGAACCGCACGATTGTTGGTAGTTAAATCGTTAACTCTTTCTATAAACTTTATTAAAAAGATTACCGTTCATTACTGGACATTTTACGACTAATCAAAAAATGTTATTTCCCTGATAGACCCCCCCGATAGTGAAAAAGCACCCAGAGATTGCAAGTTGGGAATGGAGAGCGGAAAAGGTGTAGGATTGACCCCCTAAGCGCTACTTTTCTCGAAAATGGCAATATTCAGCAGTTTTTGGGCGTTTTCCGGGATTTGCCGCTCTATCGAATAAACTATGCCTCTTTACAGATTTAGCATAAGCCCAAGGGGAAAATCCTGAGTCTAAAAATAAGGATATTCTTTGTAAGTGAAGATCTTGCTAGATGGAAAGAAAGGACCAAATGGGACCCTGGACTGGCAAATGCCCCCCAGGCATCCGTCAGGCCTCAACAACACACATGACATCGATTGGGGGACAATGGGCAAGGCCTGCTGAGCCAGGAGGGCACACAATTATCAAAAGATGAAGCCGAAGAAAATCGAAAACCGAGGGTTGCTGTATTTAGTTTTTTGACCTTTAGAAACTTTGGGAAGGCCGTTCTGCAAAAAGCGGTTTCTGGCTGTTCGGAATTAAATTATCGATTGAACTGCGGCGACCGTGAGTTTCCCCCTTGCATTCTGATCATGCCGCGACACGTAACGCGAACCCAATCGTGGCGGCGAAGCGGTAGACGCGTTACGCGTTACGGCAAATATGCAGGGAATTGCCCGTCTGAACAAAATATTTCCGTGGTTCAGCCAAGTCGAAGGTCTTGATTTCAGCAAAAATAACAGTTTAGAAGCTTAGGCTAAGGCGTAGGCTAGCCTAGAAGATCGTCCCCCCACTAGTCACCCAACTGGACCACTAACAAAACGGATCGGGCGCCAAAACGGCCGATTTGCATAGGCGGGGAGGCGTTAGCCTAAGCCTAAGCCTAAACTCCTAAGCCTAAGCCTAAGCCAAGCCAAGCCTGAGCCTAGGGCTGGCCGGGTGTGTAAGCGAAAGTGGGGGGCTGTCTGAGCCGAGACATGCTGTGCCAGGGGGATTGTGGCCACTGTGAAGCCCTGAGGGGGAATAGAGAGAATGGACAGATGGCCCTGGCCGTAGCCCCGGATGGATGTGGAAGGTCTGCTGACCCCTGCCCCTAGCCTACACTAACTGGGGCTAGTGTAACCCCAAGCGCAGAGCAGGGGCCATTCAGATACAGCAGTATTCGGATAGAGTTTCTAGGGTTTTTGATAAAAGAATTTATACCAGAAGCCTGAAAGCGTTTAGAACCTGGAAAATCAGTATATTGAAATTTCCAGGATTAGACTTTTCAGAAACTCGAAATTCTCTAGACTACGTATAGACGGCCTAGATGTGCAATTTCCAGATGTTAAGAAGTTAGGACAGCTTATGCAAATGTAGACAAGCTGAAAAGTCAAGGTTTTGAAAATTCGAGATCTTTAGGATTCCACAATCGCTTAGGATTGTTATGTTTTCGGTAACGCAAAGCCAAAGGCGAAGCCAATCCAACGTTACAAAAAAATAAAACAGGTCGGATTACGGTATAGGACCGACTCCGAGGTCCTCAAGTAGTCCGGAGCCCAGTTCTGCGCGTATCCCGGGGGACTGGTGAAGGGTTTCAGGGTATTGGCAAGGCTCCCCTTTCTTGGTCTTAATCCTGCCAGGCTAGGTTCCAGGCCCCGGGCAACATTCCACCCCCGAAAGGCCAGCTGTGCGCAACAAGAGAGAGCCAGGCAGCTCTAACCGAACCTCTGGGGACAATAATGTTGGATAGAGTTCTGGGTAACCAATTACCCAATGAAATTTAGCAGTTATCACTGATTCTAGTACTTCCGGTGTTACTACCAAAAACACTATAAAATAGACTAGACCTGGGTTGAAAAAGCGTCGAGGCTTTTCAACCCTGGGCCCCGTCTAGCTCACATAGCAAGCCAAGCTTGAAAAGTAAAAAGAATCTTTTCTTAAGACATAACATGAACGCGAAATTGGCTATTAACCCAAAGGGGCTTGAGGTACGGCGGCTCGGGATGAAAGTGGATGACTCCTTGAGTCTCAATCAACCCAGGCCATGGCCACACCGGGCCTAGTACTGCTCTGGGGACCTAGAATCGATGTGTGGGTAGGGCAGGCAGAGGCAGGGCAGCCCCTCAGGGGAGACAGCCTGCCCCCCAAGGATTAGAGCCCGCTGAGGGCCCACAACCAGGAGAAGCAGAAGGACTGAAAGGGGCAGTTGCCGCCTTCTGAGTGGTCTGTAAGCCAAACTCAAGAGGCACCACATTACCCAAAAAGTGCCTCCAGAACATAACAAGGTAAAACAAGGTAAAGCGGAAATCAGAATATCGCCGTTTCCCTGGGTCGAATAACCCGGAGTTGTATGCTCTGCAGGGCCATGGCCCTTCGCGTCCAAAAACACGCTACAGTAACCAGATGGCAGCTCCAGTTGAAGGTCTCAAATGCCCGCCCGGCCTTATTGCCTCGAATTTGCGGCCAGGCTGTGGTTCCGTGCCAGCTGCCATGTCGACCCGGGATTGGCCCAGTCTTCTTCCCCCAATATCGTCCCAGGCTCACACGGCCGATCCGATCCCCATTTCGGAACCACCCTTTGTTGAGATTCATTAAACCCGGGGGGAGCAGGGTCGCTGGCTTGCCGGCCGATACTGTTTATGCGAGCCTAAAATCGTCGTATTTCGAAAGCAAAATTGCAAGCTGCACGTGATTTTGCTTGGGCAAGTCTGCGTAAAATTTTTATTTGTCAACCGATCAGAGCAAAAGCACTTTTCTGGAGGAAATGAGCAAAAATGGGTGGGCACAGGGAAAACAAAACGGTGATCACGCCAAACACAACAATGGAACGATGGGGGCCTATTATTCTATAACAAATGTTCTACGGCTAAACAATAATAAAGCTCTAAAACACAATACAACAAACAAAAGATCAATGCTGATGAGGGTAGGACGAGTAAGATCCTTGAGAATATGGTGAATTTGGTCCGGGACCGCGTGTCTTTAGACGGCCGTCTCGCGCTTGCCTTGCGTGCCGAACTTGATCTTCTGGTGGCGGGCATCAAGTTGCTCCTTCTCCAGCCAGTCCATCTAAATTTAGGATTAGCGTAGTGTTTCGGAAGCAAAGAAGCAAAACGCTCAAACTAAAATGAAAAACAATGTCAATACCTTGTGCTGGTGCTGACGGATCGCATCCTTGGTGTTGCGATCAATCATTTCCGCGGTCAGGATGCCATCCTCGCTGGCGTAAGCGGATGCCTAAAAAAAGTATCGTGGCGACTCGCAAGAACAACCTGCTCAAAGTAAATAGCTGGAAATCAGCTCACCTGCCAGCCAATTACCAGCTTGCTCAATTCACGGCCGCTCATGCCCTTCGTGATGTGCGAAACATCAGCGCACTTGCCCACCCAATCGAAATCAGCCAGCTTCAGCCTAAGCCGGATTAGGATCAGTCCTCGAACCGAACCTTTGGCCCCTAGATCCGGAAGTGGCCGGCTCGGCAATGTGTTGGTTGAAGTACTGCAGCAGGATGCGTTCGCGCTCTTCCCGACCGGGCAAGGTGAACTCGATCAACTGATCGAGACTAAAGATAAAGGTTAGAACTGTAAATATAAGAACGAAATTAAAAACAAGAAATAAAGAAGGTATCAAAAAAAACTCACCGATCATTGACAGCCCAATCAAACTGTTCCGGCTGATTTGAAGCGACGACAAGCATGAAACTATAAACGGAATGGGTCTCAATTTCCCAAACTAACCGACGGCTCTGCTCACCAGTCCTAAAGAGGAAGGCGTTGAGGGCGGCTCGGGTATCCTCGCTCATGCCCTCCTTGCTACGTTTCTGCAGGAAGGCGTCGGCTTCATCGATAAAGACGACCAACCTTAAAAAACGACAAGGTCATTATTACGCCATTACTCACCCTTTACGGCTGCTCTGCGCCCAGTCAAACACTTTGTGAATAGCAGAAACGCCGTCGCGACCCATCGGAGCAATGTCACCACCCGTTAAAACAGCATAGTCGAGACCCGAATGTTGAGCAAGTGATTTAGCAAATAGAGTTTTTCCTAAATACGCTATTAGCTCGCAAAAAAAGTCTCACCAGTGCCAGGCGGCCCGTAGAAAAGTACGTTCCTAAACAACCCGTTGTTGCGACGAGTGTTCGTCGTAGTGATAGCAATATCGCGTAGCCGACGCTCGAGGTCAGGCTAAATGTAAAAATTATGTGAAAAGGAGATGACTTTAAACACTGGCGGACCTAACAAGTAAAAAGATACCGATAGAACGACTCCCTTCAGCGGATCGTGGCGTTTGCGGAAGATTGTTTGGAATGTTTTGATTGGATGCTTGAGCGTCTCCAACGGTGTGACCCTGAAAAAAAAACTTAGAAAAATACGCAAAGCTCACCGGCTAGTTTCACGGACGAGGCTCGGCTTGCCCAAACGTGCCTCCGCATAACGAGCCGCAACACCAGTTCCGCGCTTCGCCGCATACCAGCCAATGGCGACAGCCGTGAGCCCGCCGACCTAAAAAGCAGAGTTATGTGCTCAGTAGATATTATCACATAATAAGAATCGAGTCACGCATTAATGAGTACTATAAAACATACCGCAGCAGTGATCTTCGACTTGTCATTGAGGAAATTGTTCAAACCAGCACCAACGACTGCACCCCCGGTCCTGAAAAAAATACAAAATAACGCCCATCACCGCCAATGGTGCAATATTTGCCACGAAAAAGGAAACTCACTTGATCTTTTCCATGATGGTCTTCCTGTTTTCCTCTTCATGCACTCGCAATTGCTCGAGGTTCACATCCCGATTTTCGCGTGCAGCTTTGGCTTTCGCCTACAAGAAAATGCCATGAAAAAAAATAATAAACGCCTTACATGAACTTCAGCGTCAATCTTCTCCAGCTCGTACTTGTGCTTGAGGGCGAGCTCATGCTCGATTGTAGCTAAAAAAATCAATAAATTAACGAAGACGGTAATCACCTTTTCTCAAAGCCTCTTGCTTTTTGATGCTTTCCTCTTGCTTGCGGAGGCTCTCCTCCTGGAGGCGCGCTTTCATCGCCATCTCCGCTTCCGAACGTTTGCGCGACAATTGATCTTGATAATCGGCTCTCTAAATATGAAGGCTCAGGATCGTTAGCAAAAATTACGGCTCTGGCGTGTTTCGTCTCTTCACCAAGGGTCTTTCTGCGCTCTTCTTCAGCCACGCGCGTCTGGTCGGCCTTCATGGCTTGAATTTGGGCTTCAACTTGCTAAAAACATATACAATCAACGTCTGAAATGTTTGACAACCTTGGTTTGCTGTTCAACCTCTTTTTGACGAGTGACTTCTTGCATCCGGCTGAGCTCGAGAGCCTCCTTAGCATTTGGAAAGCGCTCCAGATCGCGAGCGGCTTTGGCCGCTCGCTCCAAAGCCGTCGAGTCAAAAGAATAGGCCATTCGTTGACCCTGAAAACGTAATATTGATATCGGATTCCAACATACCTGCGCTTGGCCCTGCCCCTTGCCATCCTTTGGGCTGTTCGGATCACCACCGGGTTGAGCTGGTTGGGCTGCGAGGAAGTCCTCGGCCGTTGGCTGCGGCGTTTTATTCACCCCGAATAACCACGACATCCCAAACTGAAGCATATAACCTACGCTCTCAAAAGCTAAAAAAAAATTGAAAATTCTCTGATGGTCTATAACCATTATATTTTAAAGTGGGCGATAGAAATTGTAAAGCTTTATCACACAGAACAGTCACACAACGAAAAAGCTGGGAAGTAAATACACGTAAAAGTTGATCTGAAGGTATTATGCATTGGCGCTCAAGGTTTGGATAACGGCCATCAAGTAGTCCTTATCCGGCGCGACGAGGATCTCGTTCTTCTTTGTTCTAAGGCGAAGGAACGTGAGGTCGTTGCTGAAACCAAACGTTGTACGAAACAAAAATGGAAACCTACGTTCCATCCAGGTCCCGAACTACGCCTTTCGACTTGTCCGTCAGTTGGTGGATGGCTTGGCAGTATTGAGCAGTGGCTTCTTCTTCTAGTGTTGAACGTATTGCTCGGCCTGAAAACAGGCTAGGAAGGTTGAAAGTCTCAAAAATACCTGAATAATCCATGATTACGACGCCAGTGGTGTTCTTTTGAGCCATGAGTCGCTTAACCGTGTCATCGATGTCGGTGTTCATTGCAAAATCGACACCAGAGAAATTTCTAAAAAATGAAGTTGAATTTATACAAAAGAAAAAAAAACGTATGAAAAGAAATAAGACAGTTCCAATAGCATGAAGTATGCTGTTGGAAACTGTCTCGACCATCCTAAAAAGTATATAATTAACCATGTAATTTCAGTGATGTTTTCAAGTGTCGATGCCTGAAGGCAACGATATCAATTCAGGCCTGCCACGGCCGGACAGAATACAATGAGCTGAAAAGCCCCAACCGAACTTTCACTTTTTCGTATAGTTGGAATAAACGGCACAAATCTTCGGTCTACCCAAACTGCACAAGATATTTTTATTTCTATCGCTAAACTAGTAAACGGGCAATTACTACAACGCGATATCAAGGTTTTATAAAACTTCTTTACAAGTTTTGTAATAGTTTTGACCAGGGTTGGGCATTTGAATATCCGTATCCAGTATCGGTACCCATTTTCGGACATGTGGATATATATCCGTATCCGTGAACCTATGCTAATTTGGGCAGATACGGATACTTTGGTATCCGGATATATATCCGTACCCGTATCCAAAATTAGCATGGCTTTTGCCGGATACGGGTATGGATACGGATACAGATACGGATACTACCCGGTATCCGTTGCGGATACTTTGGATACTTCCGGTTTTTATGCAAATCACGATATTCAGCTTGATTTTGTATGGATACGATCAACATTAAAGCCTAGATTCACCATCACTCCTCAGCCGCATCGAAAACGGGATAAAAACGGGTGTATCCGCAATTCTAACAAATCCCCAATGTTCCAAGGCTTTAAGATCCAAGTACATGACACCAAGGCGAGAACCCAGACGACAGAACCACCTAAGAAAACTTCAAAAATAAAGGAAATCTTCTTGTGCACAATTGTGCTGTCCGAATCGGTGGATGTAACATCGTAACTGCATAGTGCTTGGATTTAGACTTTAACAAAATATATTGTCGTTACGACTTCCATACAAAACACAACTGAATACCGTGATTTGCATAAAAAACCGGAAGTATCCAAAGTATCCGCAACGGATACCGGGTAGTATCCGTATCTGTATCCGTATCCATACCCGTATCCGGCAAAATTCATTCTACGGATATGGATACTATCCGTATCCATTGTGGATATTATCCGTATCCAAAGAACATATGCTAATGCGGCGGGGATGGATACATACCCGTATCCGGATATTATCCGGATAGGATCCGGATACCAAATGGACCAACCCTGGTTTTGACCATTTCTACTTACATCACCATGGAATTCGCCCGGTTTTGTGGGACGTGCCCGTCCGCTGCTCGGCAATGCATCCGTGCCGAGACCCATTCGATTACGCGCGCTATTGATATATTCTAATATTAGCTATTTTCTAATGCTAACATTATTATTTCTGATACTCTGGTCCTAAGCTTTGTTTGTAAGTTAATAAAATAGTATTTAATCTTAGGCGAATTCTAGTTGGGTGACAGCTATTCCACAATGTTTCGAAAACCATTCACCGTGAAGTCAAATACGAATTTGAGGAATTCTGACGGGTTTGATTTTTATAAAGCAATGTACAAAGAATTTAGACGGAAGCTCGTCAAGCGGCTGCACGAAAAGACGGCGGAGAATGTGCCTAAGAAAGCCGCAATCGCGCATGTCAGACTCACGACCGCCGACGATTCATTGCTCAACGTCTACACATTTGATAAAGCGAGGATATTTTTTGATTATAAAATTCTTTAAGGTTCCACTGTTCTTCGATGATAATCCAGCGGGCATGATGGTACCGACGTTGTACGAGGCTTGGAATGATCCAGGCTGTTGTCCCATTCTTGTGATTCCGCAGCAAGCTTTTTCGTTTCTGGAAAATGGAGCGGATTTGATGCTACCCGGTGTGTCAGTCTAGTTTGTGAACTTAATTTTTTGTTGTTTCAGGTGTTATCATAAACGAAGCTTTTCAAATGCCTTACTTTGAGAAAGGAACGCCGATTGGAGTTGCAGTCTTGGACAAGCAGCGCAAGGTGGGCTTTTAGAAACTGAGCGGAATAGGTATTAAACTAAAACATGAAAATTCAATGAAAATATAATCGTCAGGTGCGTGGCCCATTTGCAATTGGCATCGCCCTGCTCTCATCGACGGCAATGCAATCGGCTCGAATGCAGGGCAAAGGAGTACAGATTTTGCACACTTTTCATGACCATCTTTGGTAAAATTTAGCTACGTTTTTACGAAAGATAATTAGGGAGATGGGCCCGCGCAACCAACCCCCAATCCTCGAGCCCGATGTCTTCCAGCGTCAAATGGGAATCGGGCTTGTGGAAGAGTTGCAGCAGGATGTTGAAGAGCTTCACGTATCGGACGAGGCGGCTGCTCAAGGTTGGGATGCTTCAAGAAAATATTTAATTTTTATTAGAACCCAGAGCAGCAGTAGAAGAAAACGTCGGCGAGCAAGAAGCCGGGCCAGTGGACACCGAACCCGTTGAGCAATTGGTAGTTTCCTCTAACGTTTGTAAAGTCGAATCTTAGTTGGAACGTTGTTTCTTAGCCGGCCTACGGTATCGACTCGGAAAATCGGCTGCCCTCCCAGTGGACGTCGGCCAATTCTATTCGACGTGTGTCTTGAAGTGCTTACCGGAAGGTAAGAGGTTAGTTTTTATTGGTTTACCTGACCGTTGCTCTCAATTCCAGACTGGACGTCAAGAAGAGTAAATACAAGAAATTCGGCACTTTCCTGACTGAAATAAATAAGAATGATGCAGGGCCTATTCTAACGATTAATTCAAAGGGAAAAGGCGTTGATGTTATTACGGAGGTGGGTCGACTATTCTAATCCAAAAATGAGTCTTAGATTAACTGGGAACACCCGAGGCTCACGCGATTCAAAATTACGGATGAGAGGATTAGAGATGAAGAGGCGACAGGTGGTCAAGCCAATAAGAAAATCTTCATCGCCGAGTTTCTTGCTGTCACCGAGCCTATGGTGAGTCTCTTTCTCCCCGAACACCGGATTCTCCAGATGCCCCTATTAAACGCCACCGGAAGCAAATGGTCGCGAGGAGAACTGGTGCAACCTTATGAGATCAAGGACCTTGTAACTGGCTATGTCAAGAAAGAAGTAATTCTACTTGTTTTTGTCGATAATTGTCATTTCAGAACTTGAATGATGGAAAGATGGTGAAGCTGGACCCGATGTTGAGCTCGATTTCGACAGTGGCCAACGAAAAGACCGATTGGAATACTTTGCTTCAGAAAGTGGGTCAGAAATTTTGTCAACAGTTAGAGATTCCTAGATTCAAAGCCGAATGACAAAAACTTTCGTAATGACGTTGCCGGATGGGCGAGAGATGGTCAAGAAGCTAAAGATGCCGACAGTCGTCTTCAAGGTTTGATTTTCATATCGATTTATTATATATAAATTTTTCTAGCTTGAAACAAGAAGCGGTCAAAAGAAGGTGACAATCGTCAACAATTTGGCAGCTTTTGGGCTGGACGCAAAGGAAATAGCGCATACAACACAGGTGTGTTATGTGCTTTTCGAAGTTACTGTAGCTTGTTTAGGTTGCGGTAGCAGCTAGCGCGGCAACGGCCGAATCACCTCTGAGCGAAGGCCTACAAATCGTGGTTCAGGGAAACCAGGTATTCATCCTATTTCAAACCTTTCAACTGGTGATTTTCAGGTCGGATTTATTAGCGAGCTGTTGATGAAGACGTACGGCCTCGAGCGCAAGTATATGGACGGTCTAGAGCTGGCTGTAAAGAAAAAAAAGTGAGCCGGACCTTCCTGTGCTTCCATTAGTCGAATTTTGCCTTTTTTGGGTTTTTACCCCGGTGTTTTTACTTTGCCATTGAATAAATTTTTTATAAGATAAATCAATACACAAGCGAAAACACACGACAATGTTTAGCCTTCCCCGAGCTTTAGTGGCCTCACAAGCGTTGAAATTTCGGTGCTGGACTATTACCAGGGGGAAAACTAATTTCCTCGTAATTCGGATAATTTTTCGATTGATTGATTCGATTATTCGTAATTCAATTTTTTTGATTTTTGGTCAAAAATTTATGAAGAGGACCACAACAAGGTCAATTTTCGAATTTTAAACTAGATTTAAAATAAGTTTTTTTTGGAAATTTCTAGCAATCAATGACGACGTTTTATTATTACCGGGTGGATCTAGGCGGAAACAGAAATTCGTTTCTCCCTGCTAATAGCCCAGTACCGAAATTTTTAGGAATCAATTTTTCTTTAGTTACTTCGCATGTTGGCGCCTACTGAATCGCATGGACGAACGTGTAGCAACGCTCAAGAAACGAGCTATGCACCCAGGGGCGGGCCCGGAAAATTTCGGGGCCCCGAAATTTTTTCAAAAAACTCAAAACGCCGGAAAACCGCGCCGCAGGCAAAATTTTTGAAAACCGGGGTTACATAGCTCTACAAATTGCCGGAAAAACGTGAAAAAAGCGCCCCGCGGCAAAATATTCCGGGAAAATAAATTCCTAGGGTCCCCCTTATGAAATTTCCCGGCCCCGCCGGCGGGGGCCCGGGCCCGGGGCCTGATTCGCTCGTCCCTGTATGCACCCCTTTCAATTTGTTGCATGCACTGAATAAACATTGTTGTTGGTTAGTTGAGGAAATATCTCGTGAATAGCCATAAAATCGACTAGAAATATTTTATTTAGCGTGACTAGCAATTTAAAACCGATTGGAAAGATCAAAGGAATACCCGTAAGGTTTTAATTTGTCTAAAAAGGTCGCATGGCAACGGGGGGCGACATTTAAAGGTTAGTATAAGACAGCAAAGTGATCCCCTGTAGGAGGAAGGGATAGACTCTTTGGCAAATAGCCAACATGGGAGAGGCGACAGTTAACAGAACACTCCCTTTTCCTCGCGTAATGGGCTGATCAATGTCGTCTGTATCCCTTTAAAAAGTGGGTGGCAAGATGAAAACTTTGAAGATAACTGAAAATCCCGGGCCGTTACACCGGTTTTTTGACGAGCGATGGAATGTCGACAGTCGGTTTTAGAGGTGTCGGTGATGGAGAACTGCACGCACAGGACGGTCTCTCGAAGCGATGCTCAACATGGTATTCACCATGATTCTTACGCGAATGGTACATCCGGCAAAGTAGGAAGATACCCGCTGCCTGAAATGATTTGTTTTATGGTGGTACTGGGCTGTTAGCGGGGGGGGGACTATCACACGGCTCACAATAATGAAATATAAACCGTATATATATAGCATTATTAACATTTTCGAAAATATTTGTTGTTTTTTTTTGGTCAAAAATGTATAGAAGTGAGCAAAAATTCTAATAATTTTTTGAAAACATTCTGATACCTTGTCACAAGAGAAAACTACTAAAAACATTCAGCAGATAGTTTAAGATGATCTTTTTTATAGCTAGACCCCCCTTTAACAAGTTGTAATAACCCAGAACCCGTTTTCTGCTGTGTTTTCCCTGTGGTTTCAGATTGGTTTTTTTACAAGGGTTTCTTCCCGCCCATTCTTTCCCTTTGCCCCTTTAGCTATTATTTTTGGAATTCTGTTTTCAAGCAAATGCCAGTGTTGGCTGGCTGGCTTAGGCTAGTCTCCCCGGGCAGCGGGCTCCCCGCTTTTTAGCCATTTGTCTGGCCCACTCGAATATGGGAAACGTCCATAGGCTGAGGAGGAGAAAAAAAATGTGAATATGGTGTGAGAAAACAAGAATGTGTCCAAAAATTGGGAATTGGTAACGGTAATAATGGGAAATGGTTTCTCGTTTCCCAGCTTTCTCGGACTAACTCTGTTTTGTTTTTTTGGCGGTTTCGCACGTAAAAATTAAAAAAAATTACTCAGACAGCCGAAAAATAGCGGATTATTTGACCAACAATGGCCTTTTTTCGAAATAAATTAAATTTTGACATTTTCTAAATGTTGGCAATTGTTTTCCGCTTCAAACATGGATACATTTTATGGCAAACACTATGAAAATATTTTGTATTAGCTAGACACATTTAAAATTATAGGAGAAAACTAGCCCCCCCCCCCTCAATAATTGCAAAGTACCCTTTTGGGCATTAATCCGGCGAATTACGCCTAATCCACCGCTTTTAATCTCTCATTTTTTAGGAATTCAGCCGCAAAAATGTTGCAGTATTGAAGCGAGGACCGACGGACTTTCGCTCGGCAATTAGGCAAATTGAATGGCTTTTCGGGGCGACTGAGAAGCTTTTTCGGGCCAACATTTTTGTTGGCGCCGCGTCAATTCGCCGGCCATTTGGTGGGGGCCCATATTCTAAGGGGAGCTTGGGGCCCACGGGGGCAGTAGCTGGCCGTCAATCAGCCAATTACACGTGTTTCCCCCTTATAGGCAAGTGCGAGGAATGAAGCTAAACTTTGTTACGTTTTCGTGGGTACTGGGCTGTTAGCGGGGGGTGGCAGGTTATCAACAGGGGAAACCAAATTTTTCCAAGTAATCCGGTGCGGCCCTATAACGAAATATAAATCATGTTTGGATTTTATGTAGTTTTCAGATATAAAACAATCATAAAATCAGTGTAAAATTATAAAATTATAATAGAAAATCTATTATAGGTAGTGAAAACAGTGCAAAACTCTTGTTGTATTTAATGGAAAATTGGGATACCTTGGAAAAACGCCCCCTAACTTGTAACTAGCACCCAAAGCCACGTATACGCTTGTAACTTTGAGTTGCAGCCTAATGGGGTCAGCAATCCGATCCGCCGGCTTCAGCTACGCGTCGTTTGCCCAAAATGAGTGTATATGTTGGGCTGGAGGAGAGGAAGACTTTTCGCCCCGTCCCGCCAGGAAGCGCCGGGCCAAGTGCCCGGGGGAAATTTAATAGCAATTTTTGCGCGGCTCTTCCCCGTGAAGGCGGCTGAAAGCTTTGGCAGGTTGAGTCAACAGAGTGACCAGCCCGCCAATGTGTCGCTGCTGAACGTTTTTAGTGACTGGATTACCAATGGAATCGACAAAACGAGGAGTTACGAGTATTGCTGGGTAGCTTATTGGAATCTCGAAAGTCAGAATCTTGAAATGTCAGCATATCGAACTTTTTATAGGCTGAAGCAACTTTAAGAGTTTCAGGGAATCACACAAATAAAATCTTTAGGACCTATGAAATTCTCGAGATTCTGAAATTTCGGGTCTTCGGAGCTTCTCTTTTAACGGGGGGATGTAACTTTTTCCATCAGTCTACCTTTAGTAGTTTTTGATTGCTAACAGCTTATAAGAAATTTGTTAAGAATTGTGTCATTTTCCTGCCACCTTACGCCATTTTTCCAGTAACTTTAAATAGTTCCCGGTCGACTACAAAATACTAACCATGACACCGCACGCAATCTGGCACACCATGATGACCATGTAGATTTCGAGTCGCAGCATCGCGTTCTTCATCGTCATTATGTCGTCGAAAAGTGACATTAGCCGTGAGTACTCCTCCATGAACGCCTGGAAATTTTATACACGATTTTTTTAAAACTATTTAGATTTATTTCTGGTCTACCTTGATGCGCAGATCGCGCTCCATGGCGCCACCGGGCAGCCCGTATTGGCCCGCCGTGTTGATGGGTGCTATTGCTAGAAATTCGGAAAATTTTGAGGAACCAAATGATTCCAATCAGGTTTGGAATGTGGCAAAAAAGCTTGCGGAATTTTCACGAGATCGTGATCAAGGAAAACTCGGAATGAGGCTCGGGGCAGAGGTGAAACATGAAGAAATGAGTTGCAAATTGCCGAATAAGGTCCGCTAATGTCATTCGGGAAACCGAGGAGGGGGCCGGAAAGACCCGGGAAATTGGGGGCTCGTCACCGTCCGAGGCCCCGATCTGTCGTCGATTTCCGGTTGTAGATTTTTTCAAAGAGCTGGACGTACTGGACTGTTAGCGGGGGGACTATCTTGATTACTTCGCTTATCTTCGTAATTTTTTGGCTTTCACTTATTCGACTCTCAAAAAGTGATGCACGATATTTTTAGGTTGTTTTTCGTAGTTTTTGCTTCCCAGGAAAACATAACAATATGAAAAAAATTAGGAAAAATTAAAATTCCTGATCTATTTCCGCTATTTTTCGTGCATTTTTGACCAAAATCGAACAATTTCGAGATTTTGTATATATTTATGGGCTTTTGTTTCCAAAAACATTGTAAAAGGCTTTGAGAATAGCTCACATTTTGTTATAGGGCCGTGGGGGGTTACTGGAGAAAAACGATCCGACGGGCAGAAGTCCTCCCCCCGCTAAGAGTCCAGTACCGAACTGACCAGGAGGCGTGACGTTGCGATTATTGACATTGCAATTCTTAATTATGGCAAATGGCAAATATACAAATGCGGGGTAGGACGATGTTTCGGCTGGACTAGCAGGCAGCGCAAAAAATAGAGACCGAGAGGGCGAGTAAGCAAGTCCCACCCCCCTGCGGCGTCGGCTTTTCCCCCCAGGCCACCGGCAACAGCTTTCTCACCTCTTTTTTTTGGTTGAGTATGTCGTGGATGGGAATGAGGGCCCGCTTGTCGAGTACTCAACTTAGCACCTCTCGCCGCCATCTCACTAACTTGTCGCTCAAAAAACAGCACCGCAACTCATTTATACGGGCGTCCTGGAGGGGGAGGCAACTGTTTAGGTGATGATGGCGGGTCTGGAGTTGAAGGCCAAAGGAGTTGGCAAGAGTTTTTGGTAAAAACTGGGCTGAAACTGACACGCGGAGCTGTCATTAGGCTGGCGGGCGATCTAGCAGAGATTTTTGAGGAAAGCTGGGCATTTGTAGAGGGAAGGTTTCTAATTGTAAGGGGACACACCCTTTTTCCTTAGTAGTCCTGATTAAAAGGGAGCGACATTCAAACTAACGTCAAGAATATGCCGGGATTTTCGTTGTCGGGATTATCACCCAAGAGACCAAATAACGAAGCTTCTTAGAAAGCTTGAAAAATCTCCTTTTTTTCCGACAGCTTGTCCGCCGATACCCAGAGAAAAAGAGGCCATTTTTTTGGGCGGCTTATTGATGGCGTGCCAGTCTTTTGGTGGCATATTTCTTTGTGGATTTGGGCGCTTCAGGGGTGTAGGAGGTAATCCCGGGCCGGCCAGCAAAATTCTCTTTCCCAATAAATTCTTTAAAAACGGCCAGGAGAAGCATTGGGGAAGCTTTGAAGGTTTGAGCCCGGGTCCCGCAGGGAACGGCCATCAAAAAGATTATTTTTGGGTATGGTTGGTTTCTTGTGAATTCGTGAAACGTCGCATTTTCGTGAAATGTTGGAGGTTATTGTTCTTCCTAGTGGCGAAATGAGAATTTGAAACGTCTTTAAAGTGTACTAAATCGTTAGAAAAGCATTTTTTTTAGGTTAAAAATGATATTTTTGCTATATTTAAGAGCTAAAAACCCTAAAAATGGCTCAGTGAGAAATTCAGTAGTAAAAGTCAGAAATTTTGGTTTTCTGCATGTTCCAAAGTGATTATTTATTTTTATTCCTTGGGACGTTTATAAACGTCGAAAAATTTCATTTTCTAAGGCTTGTATTTCCTTGCAAATTTTAAGAGTTTAAAAAATCCGATGCATCCCTAGACAACATGACAAACACAAAGCAGATGTTGAAAAACACCCCGTTGAAACCATCAGCTAAATCCAAAACAGCTGCAACCGTTTTTCCAACCACTTTTCACCCCCCAAAAACCTCGATTCACGACGCCCGGAAAACCCCGTTACAGAAATCGGGTGTGAATGATTAATTTAGTTTCATAGAAATCTGATAGTCACCAAAGATCAGAAATATATTATCGGAAATTCCGAGATTTTGTATAGATTTCACTATATTATTTTGCCTCACTTTGTGTCCTTTGAAAAGTGACGACGTTTACCTCGCCACGTACCTTTGGTACGCCGAAACGTCTTTGGTGTGATCGTAGTCTTCAAGCGCCAAGGGATTAATCTACTGCGAATAACATTTTGGACACAAAAACGTTTATTAAGAAAAAAGGGCATCGGATAAAAGGCAGAATAAATATGGGAAAGTAGCACGGATCGTTGCGGAATTATTGGCGGGGGTTTGAAAGCACGTTAAGGTGTGAATATTCCAACAAATCAAAAAAAATAAAAATGAAAAACGCTCAAAGACATTCGGGTGCATGTATTGCTCAGGCACAAGCTCCCGGGGCTACCTAGGCGATTCTGGGGTCGAAAATGGCACTGGTGATAGAAATAGAGATGGAAAAGGTATAGAAATAAATTAATATTATAAAAATAGGGTAATCAAGGTGAGAAATATTTAATGGTGAGGTGTGTAGGGCTGCAAAATCGACCCAGCTAATCGCCAGGTGGCCCCGCGACGCGCAGGAGGGAAAGAGGGGAAAGAGGAAAGAAACGGAACAACAACCACAACACATTATTATATTTCAGAAATTATTCGCCGGGGCTAGGGTAAGTCGTATCGTAACGGAATATATACACACAACCGCCTAGAAAAGCACCTGTTTCATTGAAGGAATCGAATAGGGGGAGAAAATCGAGTGTTAATGATTAATTTAGTTTTCTAGAAATCTGATAGTCACCAAAGATCAGAAATATTATCGAAAATTCCGGGATTTTGCATAGATTTCACTAGATTTATTTTTGCCTCACTTTGTAGTCTCTTCAGAAAAGTAGGCGACGAATTACACTACGCCACTGTACCTTTGAGTACACCGAAACGTCTTTAGGTGTGATCGTAGTCTTCAAGCGCCAAGGGTTTAATCTACTGCGAAAAATGTTGGAAAATTGTTTATTTTTGTTAACGCACTACGGTGTTTATAATTAGGGTGCCTACAGTAATTTTGAGGTAACGACTTTTTCCGGGGGGCCCCCCCCCCGATAAAACCCCCCCCTCTTTACCTTCTTTTTTTCTCCCCCCCCTTTTTTCTTCCCCCCTAAATGATACTTTTTTAGTTTTAACACGATACTGTAAACAAGCCGCATTTAAGGTGTACTTTGAAAGATGTTACCGTACCCAAAGATACTTGGCAGTCTATCTAACCTGCCAAGTAACTTTAGAGCCCTATTCTATTAGAGCCCGATTAGGGCATGTAGATAAAAGTCTTATCCCGGAATTTGCTGAAATTACAGGTGTGGATTGTCAGCAAAATATGGTTGTAGGGCCAAACGGGGTGAGGATGAATATAACACTAATGAGAGGGTAGGTGGCAGGAAGGGCAAACATACACACACCTGCCATCCACAGGCTTCAGCCGAAAGGGAGAGGCCGAGATGCCCTCATCCCCCCCGGAAATATGAGCACCAAATAGGGATCGCAAAAAAGCAAGAAGAGGCAGGGACACCGGCAACGACGACCACGACAACACGTCTTTTTTACGGAATTTTCGGAATTGAACGCCGGAGAACGAGGGCAAAAAGTGGGGCGCCTTTGAATCGACGCCAGATTGAATGCCGGGAAAATGGGGCCCGCCCTAAAAAGTGCTCCAAAAGATTGAGAAATTGAAAATTTCAGGTAGGCCTTAGAAGATTCCTTTCTTATCCTTCTTCTTGTAGAAAATGTCTTAAAATTGGACTACGGTAATAGGAGCAAAAAGCAGCCAGCGCGGTTCGAAGTAATTTTGCTAATTGAAGGGCCAATCCTTGGTGATGAAGCCGGAAATTTTGAATTTATTACGACGCATTATTGCAGTTTTGAGCTATCGGAGCGCTTTCTAGGCAGACAAAGAATACGGTGGGGGATTGTATACGGTAAATACAGTGTCTTAACATCAATAATTAGCCCTGGGCAAAAGCATTGGCCGACTGGAAAAACGAGCCGAGCCCGCTGAGCAGCCCACCGCCGCCACGACGTTTGAAGTCGGAGGCTTCGCTCTGGAAGTCGTGATTAGGCATTAATGGAAGGTCAAGAATTCCGATTTATACGACATCAAATCATCCCTACATGATAAACAAACAGACCTGGAATCGCTCTTCCTGGAGTTTCTCGAATTTCTGGCACTTCTTGTCCTTGAAGATGTTGGGGATCTGGAAAAATTCTTCCTCAAAAATCCAAGTTTAATCTTTGCAAATGGACTACGAAGAGTTGAATTGAGGAGTACTGAATCATAACCTTTATCTGCTAAAAACCCACATCATTTGCCGTAGTGGCCGCCTCGAAAAGGAGGTTCGTCTTCACCTTGGCACCTTCGATTTCATAGTCAACAACTGTAAAAGTAATTTTTGGGGGGTGGATCGTGCCTGCACGTGCTTTAGAAGGATCAAAGTTCTGAAAGCCTACCTCCATGCTGGCAAGCCAACAACCTGTCCGGGTCGCGCTTGCTCACCCAGTATTCGAGCAGTTCGGAGTTGGTGGGGGTGTAACTGCCTTGCTGTAACACGATTATCATGAGGAGAAGCTCTGAAAGTCCAATGTAGATGCCTAAGCCCAAGTCAGCCAACGCACGAACGGCACTAACATTAAAAAACTCCGCTGTTTACAGGCTTCAAGCACACGAGCTAAACTTCGTCCACCCACTAGTCACTCATTTGGCCCCCTCGCAAAGGGGATAGGAGGACAATTTGCACAAGTGGAAGCCTAAGCCTAAGCATAGCTTAAGCCTAAGCCAAGGCTTGCCCAAGATGGCCGATTTTCGAAATTTTAGAAATTTTGAGCTACGGGTCTGTGAGGTATCCCATTCGAAAGAACACGTTTTTTCACCCCGAAAATGGCTTACTTTCCTCGCAAAAGTATCTTACGGAATTTTTAGAACACTTTAAAGTAAGCGTTTTATGGCATTTTGGGTATTAAAAACGCTTGTAACTTTTTAATCTGAGGGGTTCCGCAAGTTTTGAAACCAGATTCCGAATCAGCGAAGAATCCCGCACAAGATGTGCTATCTGACGAAACGAATTTCCACTTCGACCAAAAAAGGGTTACAGTAATCCTAAGCCTAAGCCTAAGCCTTTCAACCCCTATTAACTTACATCCAGCGAGTTAGCAGCGAGCCATTCAGCGATGATGGCCAGCTTGAACGCCTTGCCAAGTAGGGGATTGTCGATTTGGGCAAAGAATTCCTTCTCCAACTAAAACACAGGTGATGGAATTAATGTTTTTAGCCTGAGCGATACCTCTGGTCTTGTCGGGCCTCGCTCATAGAATTTCATCCAAACATCGACGGCGCCCTCCTTCTGCCAATAGTCCTTTTGCCAGACGGATCTGAAGTTAGAGGTAGATGAAAAAAGAGCTTTTAGAATTTTATAAAAATTATTTTTATAGAAATTACTTGGTAAACGTGGAGCACATGGTGAAGTTGGGGTCTTCTGGGGGCGGGCACATCCGGGTAGTCAATCGATATGTACGCTCCGCCGTCGCTCGGCACAGGTTCCCATCAGTGTTTTCGAGGAGTTTCAACTTTCTGGATGTTTTTTTTTTGGTTGGGTTGAGGTGCTGAATTTAATCTACCTCGACGGCTTGCACCAATCGCAATAATAGCATTCACGGCCACACGTCGCCACGTCCATGCAGCGCAACTTGCCGATCGGTTGAATCGACACATCGAGCTTCATTGCCAGTTTGTTGATGTGGATACCTAAAAAAATTCGGTGCAGATAAGGCAGAATAGTAGTATGATGCGAATTTTTATAACCCCCTTTTTAAAGTTCAACAAATAATAAATAATTCTCCCGGAAAACCCCCTTGAAATCTGATACCTGGCGGCAATGTGACGTCGATGCTCATGTCGAAGCAGTCCGGCCACGTCAAATGTACAGTACCATCTCCCTGAAATTATTAGTTACAACTCAATAAAGTTTCATCCTCTAGTTGTAAGATACTGTATTCCGGTCGAAAAATAGCTCACATCTCGCTGGGAGGGGTGGCTGAATTGC
Source organism: Mesorhabditis spiculigera (assembly GCA_958295435.1). Lineage (NCBI taxonomy): Eukaryota > Metazoa > Nematoda > Chromadorea > Rhabditida > Rhabditidae > Mesorhabditis > Mesorhabditis spiculigera. The sequence continues at coordinate 1,183,457 of CATQJA010002644.1, read as the reverse complement.
GGGTTGGCTAGCTTTATCGGGGCCACACACTCGTGCCCGCTCACCTCCTGAACGTTTAAAATAAAGCTATAAAAAAACTATATTAAGATTATCATCACATATAGATTATTTATAGAAATACGAAAATTAGCATATTTTTCCAAACCTTGCAACAGGGCGCCGTTCGAGCGTCTTTCAGCCGGGCGATGAACAGATTTTTGCTGATGACGGCCTGAAAAGGGTTAAATAAAAATTGTATAAAAATTTAAATGCTTATATATGCGATTCTTGCCCACTAGAGCGTTAAAAAGAACATATAACACCCTCTAGAATTTTTTAATCCACCTCAAAGCTCCTCGGGCCCAGCTGCCGCACCGACCCGGTCCCGATCGGAACGTCCTTGTCGTTGTAGATGACGGTATTTCCGGTTTTATCAGCAACTACCTAAACTTATGAAGATTATATGCATCAATTATTACATTAAGACAATTTTTATAGTATTAAAAAGAATTTGAAAAAAGCACCTTTCCGACCGACTTCCCCTGAGCATCGTAGCACTGCGAGATGCCGGGCGTTTCAGCTGAAACCCGATGATAAAATAGAGGTAAATTTTTGGTGTAAATGCAGATCTATCAGAATGTAATACCTGTACAGTGATACTTTTCGCTTCTTCTGCCAAAGAGACTCTGTGCAAACTCTCCGACCGGTCCGACGTCACCCGCCGATAGCGTCGCGTCAGTTTTCTTGCCATTTTGTGCGATCGTGTAGGCGTAGGTGCCTTGTTTTCCTTTTTCCTGGAATGTAATGTGATGTTATAATTGATATTATATAGCCTAAGCATTGCGAAACATGCAAATCAATAAAATATAGATCAATAACGTTAAATTCGTGGCTGCTAGTTGATCGATCTAATCTTATCTTTATTCATTCTTCTTGACCATTTTAAATTCCGCTATTTCATGCGGAAACTAAATCTTTTGGTATATTTAAGGCGCTCTATCGAATGGCGCTAAAAGAAATTTTGTCATATTGAAAATGTCGAAAACTATTTTTTCAATAACATCATTTCAACGTTGTTTATATTTGTGCCCAAACTATTCTGTAATACGAGATTTCGGGACGTAATTTAAAGGCTTAGGATATTTGTTATGCTTTGCCTATCCGAAAAACTCACCAAATCCTTAAACGCCACAGTACCATCCCCGGTATGATTGTCATGGTGCGCGGGGTCGACTTTAAAGTTGAACCGATCGTTCCGGGCCTCGAATTCGGTGCCCTAAAAAAGGTCCAGAAAGAAGCCTCGAATGGAACCTGAACGGTCTTCAGATCCCCCTTTGCAATCGTGTCCAACTCGTATTTTCCGTCGGCCTTCAGAAGCGCGTGCTTCCCCTCGTCGTCATCTTTTTGGCGTAGTTGGGCCCTGGGAATTTTGCAGATATATTCAATGATGGCAGTGAATTTGGACACCGTTTTACGGCGTCGCGCCTGCAAAATTTTTAGGGAATCCGGCTCTAAAGCTACGTACTTATGCCCATCCGCTGTGGCGATCCCTCCCTTGTCGCCAATCTTTTGAACCTGAGCACGATGTCCGTCGGAAGTCTCGGCAGCGGCCACGTTTCCCGAAGCCGACGCCGATAAGTCCTAAAAATTGCTTGAAAAGCGCTAAATTTTAAAGTCTGATACCTTATTATTGTTGAGAAGCTGCAGGATTACTTTCTCCTTGTTCGAGGCATCGAGGGAAACCTGGAAAATGTGATTCTCTAGGGACTGTGACATAGAATATGAACAAGGTCAATAAAAAATTCAGAGTTAGGGCCCTCAGGTTTGAAATAATATATAAAAGGAGTTTACAACACCTGAAAGGCTTAAAAGAGTCGTTGTCGTGCGATCAACACGTCCGATCTCGAAAAACCAGCTTGAGAAAGTGGCTGCTGTCAAAGGTCACACCCTTCAGCTGAAGGGGAGAGGAGAGGAAGATCCGGTCAAAAAGCGAAGCCTGGGTGGAAGACGCTCACTCAGGGCACTGTCGAGAAAACGGGAATCACGGGAGATGACAAATCGACAGACTGTCGAAAGAAGAGAGAGCGAGAGAAAGCGATAAAGAGAGAGAGATAGAGCGAGAGAGACAATAGATACACAAGACAAGGCGGCTGATGATGATGCTCACAACGGGGAAATGAGCAATGAATCGATCCGTTCCGCTTGGCTACTTTCTACCGCGTCGGATGGCAATAGGTGGAAATTGGTGGAGACGGGAGGGTGGAAAAAACATTAAAGGGGGCCGGGTACATTTTTTTGATTATTAGAATGCCGAAGCTTCATTTCGCCGAAATCTTAATACACTATAACTTCTGTTTTCGGCATGTTTCTTAGGAACAAATCGAAAAAATAAAAATGCGCCGTAAAGAAAAAAGACAAAATGGTTTTCAAAATTTTCGATTTACCGTAGCACATCTATCAAAGGTAGCCATAGAAACTAAGGCATAGCGTTTTTGACCCACCCTCTGCACCTCCTGCTGCTTTTTATCAAGCCAAGCCGTATCGACATCGATGTGCTTCCGCTTCTCGTTCAGCGATACGTGATTTGGGACCAACGCTTGGCCCAAGGATACCTGGAATTATCAGAATTAGCATGTGATCTCTTTGAAAAGGATACCCGGGACTTTGCAACAAGTTTTTTGGGTTTTAATTCTCGTTAAAGGGACTAGGAAGGCAAAAGCGAACTTTTTTTGACTGGGTCTAGCCTTGCGTGAGCGCGAAATGACACTTGTTGAAGTCACATAAGCTTAAGAATAAGTCTATTTTTAAGTCACAGTGCCAGTCTAAAATTAAGCTTAAGCCTAAGCAAAAAACCTAAGCCTAAGCCTAAGCCTAAGCCTAACCCCCCCACGTTCACGCCTGGGCACAAAAGGTAAAAGTCCATAAGAAACCTGTATTATTGTAGCGAGGAGGGCGAGCTCCCGCGGGCGCATGGCTGAGATGTGATTTGAAAGGGGTGAGCAAGAGCCGTGCGGTAGAGACTGATCTGAAAAGGGGACAAGAAACTAGCTTCTCCTCGACCCATCATCAACCAGACACCTCAACCCCCGCCCTCCTTCTTCCCTCTCTGATTCCAACATCATCATATGTTTTTTCCGAGGTGATACTCCCCTCGAGATGAGCTCTACCCTGGAGCTACAGCAAAGAGAGAGAGAGGAGAGAGAGCGAGAGAGAGGAGAGAGAGCGAGAGAGACACCGAGAGAGTGAGAGGTGATTCACTGCTTCATTTTGTTCAAAACTGACGTGAGTTCCGGTGTTTGGGAGCAAAAGCGAGGTAGGTTACTGGAAAGCACTACTTTGACTACTCGGCGGTTTTTAGAGCAATCTGTACACCATAGTTCCGCAATAAAATCGCTAGTTGTCCCTTGCTAGTCCCTTTCAAATCGTGACGCATCAGCCGTTCGTCGCTGCAAGCTTTGTTATGTGGCCTGATCTCGCGCTCGGTCCTCGAATAATTATTACTAATACATTGGAGCCGAGTCATTGAGGACGAATTGCTGTTGAGGGGGGAGTGGCCGATATCCATATTCATGCCTGTTGAATACTTCGTGTGTCGAGGGGGAGGGGAGATGGCTACGAATCACGGCTATTTCCGGAAGTTTACATCTAGTGTGCTTTGGGGTGGGGCGACGGAGATCAGGACCAAATCTAAGCGACTAAGTATAGCCTAAGTCTAATTTTTTTCTTTTTTCTTTTTTTTTTCCTTCCCCTTTTTCCCCCGGGCCCCTTTTTCCCTTTCTCCCCTTTCCTCTCTTATTTTTTCTATTTTTCCTTTTATTTTTTTTTTTTTTTTTTTTTTTAAAAAAAAAAAAAAAAAAAAACCAAACCCCCCCCCCCCCCCCTTCTTTTTTTCCTCCTTTCCCCCCCCCCCCCCCCCCCCCCCCCCCCCCCCCCCCCCTGCCCCCCCCGCCCACCCGCAAAATCCCCCATCCCCCACCCCCCCCCCCCCCCCCCCCCCCCCCCCTTTTCTTTTTTTTTTTTTTTTTTTAATTTATTTTTTTTATATTTTTTTTTTTTTTTTATTTTTTTTTTTTTTTTATATATCTCCATAAAATTATGCGGTGGGGTTATAAAAAAAAAAAAAAAAAAAAAACCCGCCCCCTTTTTTTTTATAAAAACACAAAAAAATAAATAAAAAAAAAAAAAAAAAAACCCCCAAAAAAAAATTAGAAAACGGTTTCCAAAAAAAAAAAAAACAAAAAAAAAAAAATCCTCCCCAAAAAAAAAAACCAAATTGAGAAAAAGCATTAAGTAGCCTACCCTAAGCCTAAGCCCGAGCCTAAGCCTGAAGGCAAGCGAAACTTAAGCTTAAGTTCGTGCATCGTTTCCTAAGCTTTAATCCGTTACTCTAAAATCCTCCCACTTTCCGCCCTGGCTCTAGTGCCTTAACGGGGGGGGGCGGCGATTTGCAGGCGTAACAAAGGACAAATTTCGTTAAGCCTCCCCCCCGCTAACGAACCAGCTCCCGGTCTCTTCGATCCAGACTCTTGTTTTCCGCTTCCAACCACTCCATTCCCATGTCCCCCTATAAAAATACGTCACCATAAAAAACACCCCCCCAGGTCTACCGTACCCGTTCCACCACCCCACGTACGCTCCCATTCCATGGCAAATCGTCGTGGGACCCGCAGCGGTATAATTTCACTCCAAAATTCCCCATAACTCAATTAGGCGGCCCTAGGAATTGGTCATCCAACCTAAAGGTCTCCCCCATCCCATTGATTATCATAAATTTTTCAGTTGCGTCTCGGCCGGACGCCCGTCCGTGTTTCCGCCCATTCACAATACTCTTTTTCCAGCCTTTTTCTGGGGGTTTTGTTCCGGAATGTTTCGTTGAAACATTCGAGACTCGTCTCTCTGTTTTGAACAGAGGACGCGGGACGTCTGTGTTTCTGACAGATCCATGGTTTTAGGGCTTAGAAGGTGTTGCATTTCGCATCTATCCGATTCATCCTGGTGATTCAAAAAGTGAATGATGGTTTTTGGCTGGCAAATTTCCTCAAGAATCTCTGCTTGCTTTCCCGACACTTTCAGCCACGCACTCTCCACTGTAAAGATACTTTAATGCGAATTATTTTTTTGTCTTTTACTTCCTCTAACTGAAAAACACCGGAAAGATGAAAAGATGACGCCACCCCCTAAAAATACCCATCCACCCTCTCCTCAGCCCTCAAAGAACAGTTTTGTTTTTTCGCGGGTTTAACACGCGGGTGGAACAACATCAGTTTCCGGAAGACAGACGGCACACTCACGCATCAACACCCCGCCACAATGGGGCACAATTTAGGGGCCAAGCCCCCGCAACGCGAGCCTGACACTGATACCCCTCGATCAGATGTTGGGGAGCTCGAGCTCATTTTTCACGTTCTATTCTTCTAAATTTTCAGGCTCCAAAAAGGGTTCTTTGAAGTTATCTCGTGCCTATACCTCCCGCTCGAAAATTACCCCACCCCCGGGCTTTTGGCCGCAATTTTCCGGTCTTTCCCAGTTGACGCCCACCCCGGAATGGAAGTTCACTTTTCCGGAATTGCCTATTAACTTTTTCGAAGCCCTGAGGGGTGACTTGCAGCTCATATTTTTCTTTCCTTTTTCCTGCACGTAAAAAATGACTAATTCCACCCCATTTGACTACAAATCTGCGAGACGATCACTGATCGTCTGAAATCCGCTATTTACTGCTATCACCACCCATTTGCTCCCTGAATAATGTTCCACCGCTTGCCAAATTCCATTAGAAGTCAACCGCTTTCTGGGCGAGTGGGGGCTTTTAACTTGTGGCCCAGGGATTAGGGGCCGCCAAATCGTAAAGTGGGCCTTTTTTGCTTGGCTCAGTCATATTCAGTCATCGGAATTTTTAGAATTTAAATAAAACGAAAAGCTATCTGAAATGGCATGAAAAGAGCAATCAATAAAATTCTCAGAAACTTATAATTTTCTAATTCCTCCATTTTATATAATTTCTATAAATTTTCCTCTATTTAATTTTTGTAAGATTTAAAGCAATGTTCATGTAAAAATATACCAATTTCAGCAATGAAATTCACGTTGGTGCTCACCATCTTGGTCTCGATGATTGCCATGGCGTTTGGGGCTTCACTTCGGGAAAAGTGTGTAGTCAATAGAGGTTTTTAAGAGAAAAACCTTATATATTTTAAGAGAAAATATATAAGATTAATATGTTACCATAATTTAAAACAAACCTTTTACAAAATTCGGCTGATTGCGCTAACTATAAACTACAAAATATAGCCTCGGCGTTCCTTAAGAAAGCCTCAATTTTTAGGCGTTTTGCCCCCGACTTTTACAACTTGCTCGCCAAGTACCAACGGACGAATCGCTTCAACGGGCGGTAAGCATAAAGTTTGAATTTTTTTAGATTTTCCCAGCTTAAATATTCATAAAGATTTGTATGGTTCTGAGCCAGAATTTCTTTTAGATTTGACAAGCGCTACTACAACAGCCAGCCCGAGGAATATGGATTTTAAGTGGCCCTGTGGACACCCTGTGAAAACTAAGATCGACTTGATTTTTTGGCGTGCAATAAACCGAATACATGTTTTTGAAGACGTTTTCTAAACACTTACAATTCCATGGCGTTTTTTCAATTTTCCGCATCTCATTCGGGATTCCATGTAATATTCAGGTGTCTAGGGGGTGAGGGGCGTCACATTCTCTTGAGAAAATATATTCTGGCTTCAATTTGCTAAACAGCGAGCAAAGAAAATCAATAAAAAAAAAGAAAGAAAAAAGTCAAAATAGTAAAAACAAAATTACCTAGGGCAGAAACTAACCTTTCCTACTATAGATTTTTAGATTTTAAGACTTTGGATAGGTTTCCCCTACTGATTTTCGATCCGCAGATCATATTAAAGGTATGGACAAGGTATGTGCCTATGGATTCGCTATGTCGTCGCAGTCGCGCGCGCCACAGAAAACGCGCACGTATTTGGGCATCTGGCTAGCTTTAAGGACGCAACCGAGAGAAGGGGTCGCGTCTCGTCGTTACCACTCTTTAACATATCAAACATCATCCAGCTACGACAGCAAAATCCGGTGCCAAGATGGCATCTGGATGAGCAACAGATGGCCCCCATGGATAGCCACAGGGCATTTATTGCGCTTGCCCCCCCGTGTCCAGCCATAAACTATCGGATGTCTTGGAACGCTGCAGATCTTTACCCTACCTTCGGTCATTTATCGATTTTTCCGCTGCTTCTACACCTGACAGGGTCGAAAATCGGCTGTGCGTATGCAGATCGGCCTTTTTTACAAAGAGGCTTTTGAATTTCGAAACACCGGAGGCTATCGCGCCATCGGCCCGCCAAAACATATCTGACACGCCATTTTCTGCATATCACCGAGAGGTGCCCGTTTTTTGTTGAAAAATTTAGAAAAATTTCTTTGGTCTTTTATGGAGGAGTAGCGTTCTATTTCAAATATGTTACATGCTTTCTATTTGTTGCCGTTTTTGTATATTTGAAATACGTAAAATCCGGATCAGGCGTAGTACAAAAATTAACGTAAAAAGCTGTTAAGCCAAGCTAAGCCTAACTCTAACCCTAACCCTAAGCCTAAACCTAAGTCAAGCCGAAGTCAAGCTTTGGCATGAACTAAGCCTAAGCCTAAGTCCAAACTTAAGCCTAAGCCTAAGCTTAAACCGAAGCCTAAGCATAAGCCTAAGTCTTAGTATAACCCTAAGCCTAAGATCAAGTCAAGCCTAAGCAAGCCTGACACCCTAAACCAAATCATACACCAAATGATAAGCCTATTCAAAAAAATCCTCGTTAAACGGGCCTTGCTTTTGTGACGGTTTGTTGGACAAATACGGAAGGGCCTTTCCTCCGTTCCTCTCGTCCACTCACTCGAAACCTTGCCAAGTGGCCCCAGCCAATCCCAATCGGTCTTCCACAGTCTTCGGCCGTACTTTTCGGATTTCATGTTCCTCTCGCGTTTCTTGTCCTCCAAATTTAGCCATCGGCATGATTATAAAAGAATTTCCGGGCCAACTAGCTCAAAAATAAGCTGAGGTCTTTGCAAAAAAAGCCAAAAATCGTTCCTAGCTTGTAAAACGGGTCTTTTATAGAATCCTCCCTGACTTTCCGGCCTCAAACACTGCACAAAACGAGTTCCCAATCCCGTTGTAGGAGTTTTGGAGCAGTTTGAAGGGGGACTGTCTACCCACAGGGCGCTATTCAAGGTCTTTTCCTGGGTGAGTCACGGGGATACTGCTTTTTGCTTGCGTTTCCGTTTGTTGCGTCGCTCTCTCTCTCTCTCTCTCCTCCCTAGCTTGCCCTCTAAATAAATGTGTCATCGGTTGAACAGTCAGCTTCTGAATCCGTGGCATAAGACACTGATTCCCCCGGAATTGAGCTTTCTACAAACCTTCTAAATTTTTTCACTGTAATTATTTCGAGCTCTTTGAAAACTTCGCTTCGATGTAAATGCATAAATCAACTGTAGATGAGAACGGCCCTCCTTTTGCTCGTTGTACTCCTTGCCGTCGCGCCCGCCCAGGCAGACTGGTGGGACAACGCGAATGACAAGATTGCCAACGCGTTCACAAGTGTAAGCAGTGTTCAATACTACGAGTGTTAATTATAGCTCAAAATCAAGGAAATTAGAATACATCCCAAATTCAGTTGGGCGAGTGGTGGCGTGGCGAAGCGGCGCCCACGATTCGCGAGAAGTTCGACGAGGCCAAGGCGACGGCCAAGGATCCCGAATTCCACAAACGATATATGACCTGGATCAAGGAGGTTAGCCTTTGAAAGAATTCCAAAACAAAGCAAATTCTGTCAGAAAGCTGTGGCGGCAAAGGAATTTGCGGAAGCCGAAGTGGTGCCCCACCTAAAGGACATCTATCGAGCTGGGAAGAGCGCGATCACGGATGTTCGTTTTTAGACATTTTTAAGGGGCAAGACTATGGCTATTTGGGCTATGGATATACGCATAAAGAGTGATACGCAACGCTACGCTATGCTTGGCGTAAACAAACCAATGCGTACGCAGCACACCTCTGTTTTCAACGTAAATTTTGATGCCACCCAACGCGCATGTGACGCACTGTGTACCCCAGGTAGTTTGTAAACAACGTACGCAAAGCGACGCGTACGAAACGCACCGCCGCGTGATGCTTAAGCATCGCACGCGGCGCGTACCTATAAATTTCGTACGCTCCGCCACGTGTGCGCACCGCCCCGCAGCGTATGCGCAATTATTTTTTAAATTTCTAAACCTAAAGCTTACTTACTTTTAACCTTAATGCTGTTTATTTAACCATAAGAATACATTGATCCAATTTTTTAGATCCAAAAAGAAGATGGCGTGAAAGTTGATGAGACTCCATAAAACCAAAAACAACGCCTCTTCCCTAACGACATCTTGCCAGCTTTAATTGCTCCTTGGTCTTCATGTGATAAATTATTTTCTTCAGTATTTTCTTTGTTTTTACAGTATTTTCCATATTTTCCGGGTCCATGAGTTCCCTAAAAACGGATGACGCAACAGCACAAGTCACCCCAAAATTTGTTACACCGTGGACCGGTCCGTTTTTAGGGCGACAAGATCGACTTGGTGGGGCACAGACAGTTCGTCCAATTCGGTCCCCAACATTGGCCGAGTAGACGGCGAGTTTTTCTGTATAAAGCTATCGAAAAACGGGGGCATTAGAAGCCAATTCTTCTGAAACATTCCCCCCTGATAATGCAGCTGCTCCGAATTTTAATAACCGTTTGTCTACTCGGTTGTGCAATCGCTGTGCCGATTCTGGAGGGTCGATCGGCTCGAGATGGGTAAGTTGTACGAAGCCGTGTTTTTAAAAAGTTTTTTTTGCCAATTCTTGGACCGAAAAATGCTAAAGTTTCCTGGAAAAGTACTAAAAAAATTTTTCGAAAGAAAAACGCGACTTTTGCCCAAAAGCCATGAAAGCTGCCCTTTTTCGAAATTTCGCAAATTGTTTGCACTGGAACTTTAGCTATATTTGGTCGAAACGCTTTAAAAATATTTTGTATTAAATAACCAGGCAAGTCTTGAGAAATAAGAAGAAAACGCAGGTCAATCATTGTCCTAAGCCTATGCATAAGCCTAGCTTAAGTCGAAGCCTAAGCCTAAGTCTAAGCCTAAGCTTAAGCCCGAGCCTAAGTTTAAGTCGATGCTTAAATCATATCTCTGAATCCTCCTTAATTTCAGGTCTTCACCCCACGCTCGTTTCCGGCGTCAATACGGTTGGGGTGGAATGGGTGGATGGCCAGGCGGTGGAGGCTGGGGATATCCAGGCGGAATGGGAGGAGGATGGGGAGGCAGAATGGGCGGAGGTGGATTCCCTGGCTTCAGCGCCTCCTCCTCCAACTCGTGGGGCAGCTACAAGATGATGAAGCAGGGCGGCTTCAACAACCAGCAACAATCCTTTTTCTTCGGGTAATCGACAATGCGTTTGTTCATTTTCACCACGCCAGCGGTGATGATCTCTTAATGCCGTTGCATTAGTGTCGAATGAATATTGATAAATTTATTAAAAAGCAGGGTATATCGAAGTGTACTTATACAAATTTTTCGCATTAACGGCTCAATTCGGGCGCTCGCAGTAGAAGCCGTGCGACATGTGGGCGCAGCGGACGCCTGGCGGACAATCGTGGTTGAATTTGCACTGGAAATGGATCGAATTCATGATGGATACTTTAAAGATGAAGCGCATATATTTATACTTGGATTTAAGTTAATATAAAGGAGGGGGGCTGTCTTGAAATTCCGTTTCCGCTGGTGGAAAATACTTTAAAAACCCTATAAAGACGTAAAATTAGAAAACAAGTTTTCTGGGGAGATTTGGTGCCACTAATTTTCATTATAACACCTACCGTCGGTCCATGATCAAATGGTCCGGCTTCGGCAAGGAAATACAGCAGCGCCATTAGTGCGCAAATCACCAGCAGTCGGGTGGTCATACTGTAAAATGGATTGAATCTTATAGAAACTAAACAGCAAAAAAAGTTGAGTTCTCAGATCAAGACGTAACAAATTAGGTTAGTTAAGCGACGCCTAAGCCCAAGCATAAGCATAAGCCTAGACCTGAGCTAAGCCTAAGCTTGAACTTAAGCCTAAGCCTAAGCCCAAACTAAGCCTAAGCTCCTAAACCTTTTCCCATGCCTAAGCCTACGCCTCGCCTAGATAGACAAAATCCAAAAATGTCTAGAATTGGTCGAAAAATTGACCTCTTGATACGAAATGCAAGCCGCCGCTTTTCTCGAGCTACCCGGATCCGCCTCCCTCAAAAATGGCCGCCGGGGCCAGGGGGTTGGATTGGATTTCGAGTGCTGCCGGAATAATATGCTTGAAGAGGGGGCCTGAAGGCATCTCTCAATAGCCCATTTACGAGCTGTACGAGTTTATACTCTCGACGCGGCCAAAAAGCAATTTGCTCCTCGATTTTTTTTGCGCTCTTGACTGTAGCGGTTGGTAATAGAAGAATTTGCGATTGTTTCATTGCCATGCTAGGTATATAGAAGTATTTTATGCATACAAAAAGAACGGAAAAACAGAAAACTTAATCAAATGCATATCATGCGCGAATCAACGGAAAATAGATGTGCTATTGGCTAGCGAGATCAAAGAGGAAGGGCGTTTTTAATTAATAAATGTAAAAATAGTAATAGATTATACAAAATATAGTAATCAATTAAAGCTGGCCAAAAAAGACATAAACCTTGAAAAAGAGAAAACCGGAAATGTTGTGATAGAAATTCGTTGCTAGCGATCGGAAGGACAAACAAATAAAAATAAATAGAATCCAATGTTTTTCGAAAATCTTTACATGGTGGGCTGGCTATGGAGACGCTTTTCCCCTGCTAACGCTGCCAGAACCGGCAATAGATCCCCCCGAACTACTTTAATTTTAATTCTTTAATTTCCCTGGTGCATGGGAGGGGTGACGGCAGTTGCCGACGGGGTCGACGAGTACGATAATTGTGAGCTGAGCAACTGGGGAGGCTTCAACGGTTCGAGGCCTCCAGGGAGCAGCAGTGGCTCGAGACTCCCAAATCCGAAATTCTGAAGTGGCGTCGTTCGGGTATCTTGATAGCCGAAGGCTCGGTAGAGGTCGCTCGGGAAGTTCGGCTAAAAACAGATAATGTGAGAGGGTAGATACCAAAAGCTGTTAAAAAACCCGAGCTGAGGAAGCAAAGGGCTTACCAATTTGAGCCAAGCCTCTGCCTAAGCCTAAGCCGAAGCCGAAGCCTAAGCCTAAGCCTAATCCTAAGCATGCGCTTAAGCCTAAGCCGAAGCCTAAGCCTGATAAGCCTAGGCCTAAGTCTAACAAAGCCGAAATCCTCCTTCTAACAAACCTCATTCGTCTTCGGCGTGCCGGCCGTCAAACTGCCAAAGTCGCATAGCCCGACCTGGATCTGTCCCAGATTGATCGGATGCAGCCCATTCAGATGATTATACGGGAAAGCCGTCAGGTCCGGGATTTGGGGAAGGAAGCTGCAAATGTTGGTATCATTCTCGCTGCTCGAAATTTATCGGGTAAATTGTAAAATATTAAAAACCAACTCGTTTTGGCGTGATACGGGGAATGACGGTAGTGGCGGCAGCGGGAGTGGGGTATGGGACAGTGATGTCGGGGTTGAGACCTAAAAGATGTAGTATATTTTAGTTCAGCTAGTTTAGTAGAGGTATTATATTTTGGCTCAACGTATTTCTATCATATTTCACACTACCACCTACCGTAGACGCAAAAATAGCTTCCGGACTGGTAATGGCCGGGATGGAGATGGGCTGAAGGGTCGGAGGAGGTGGGAGAGGCGGAAGTGAAGCCGAGATTGAGGATGATGGTAAGGAGGTCGAGGTTGATGATGTTGGTACAGATGATGGGGGAAGGACGATTGGCATTGGGAGGTTGGCAGATGTTGGAGGGGACGGCTTCAGCCTGGGTGGGGAGGGAATGTCGCTGGATCGTGAGTGTTGCACTCCGGCTGCTGCCGCGGATTCACTGAAAAAAATAAGTAAGGCCTGAGCCTCGAGAGCTTTGGAAAAGATATATCTTAAAACCATACTTGACACGACTGGTCTTCTTGTCTTTTGCACGTCGATTTTGGAACCAAGTTTTCACCTAAAAAATTGGTATTTTACTGATCTTGCTTGCAATTTCTGACACTCTTGCTCGTTCTCACGTTCGTTCTCTCCTTCTCTCTTGCTCCTTTTTTCTCATTTGCCTCCTTTCTCTCGTTCTAATTTTTGCCTTCTTTTCCCTCTATCGCACTGCTCTCTCTCTGTCACTTTCTCTCTCTCTCTCTCTCTCTCTCTCTCTGTCTCTTATCTATCTCGCTCTCACCTGACTTTCCGTAAGTCGCAAAGAATCCGCAACGGCCAATCTCCTCGACCTCGGCATGTATTGGTCTTGGTTGTACTCCTGCAATTTCCATATTTTCTTTCAGCCCCGGTCTGCGTGTTTTTCCCTGAATTTTCTTGCCATCCCTATTTTTCGCGCTCTTTCCACCGCACTACTACTGCCACTATCCGATGGCGAATGCCGGCAGCCCCCAATCACCGAGCCGCTTCTAATTTACTTTTTTTTTGGAAAAAGGCGAGTGGGGGAAGTGACACCCGTTCCATTCCCCCGCTGCTGGCAGGCATCTAATTGAAAATGTGGCCCATCAGCGGCCAACTCTTCCCCCCACGCTATAGCAAACAGAATGAAGAAGTACGATCGGTAGGGTGGGGAGGAGGAGAAGAACTATGGCATTATAAGGGGGGAGATACTGGGCTTGAATTAAGATCTTTTCTAGTTTTTCTATAGCTCTTTCGATTTTCCCCCAAGGTGTCGCTTTCTCTCTCTCTCTCTCTCTCTCTCTCTCTCTCTCTCCCTTTGCCCTCTCTGCGGTTTTGATGTGTTTCTCGTTCTCTTGCCCAAATTCTATCTCTCGCACTCGCCCATTCTCGCTGCGTCGATCTCGCTTTTTGTCCCGTCTCTCTGTCTCTCTCTCTCTCTCTCTCTCTCTCTCTCTCTCTCTCTTTCTGTCTCTGTCGCTTATCTCTGTCGCTTATCTCTGTCCCTCTCCTTAATCGCAAAATTCAAAAAATCCAAAATGGATTCAAAAGGACTAGAAAACCAACCACTTTGGCGAATTCCCAACTATCTCTCCCCATTTTTGAGAATCCTCATCCTCCCCCATATCCAAATTGGCTTTATTAGTATGGAGTCACATTTTTCCGCTCGCCTCCCCCGACAAATTGGGGGGCAGGGCTGTCATGAGCAGCGTATTGCTCTTCCATCCCCTAAAATGAGCCCCTCCTTCTATTAGTGGCATATATCTATTAGTGGTGTAGAATGTGAAGAGAAGGTAGATGACAACCCGCCATGACGGGGCTACATATCCATACACACAACGCTAATTGGATCCCCGCGGAAAAAAGGGGCGACGAGACCCGTGACTTTTTAAGGGCAATGTTGCCGCCTACAGCTCAAATTTACCGGAGAGCAGCAACATTTTTGAGGATAGATGGGATTAAAGGGAAGGGCAAGCTAGCGGAGATTTTTGGGAAATTTTGGCTTCGACGTGGCTTCTGCTGGGGTAAGCTAGCCGAGGCAAAGGGCTGGCATACTAGCAGAGATGCTTAGGGAGTTTGCCCGAGTTTTGAGGCCTTTGGGGGAAGATTTTGAGCTGAGTGCAAGCTAGCAGAGATTCTTAGGAAAACGGTAAGCAAGCTAGCAGAGATTGCTAGGGAGCCAGACTTTCGAAAGGCAATTATGGAGACCTGGGCAAGCAAGCAGAGTTTATTAGGGAATTTTGTTTGATTTTGGATCCTTTAGGGCTACTTTATTTGTTTCTCAAAACCAAAACCTTAGGGCATGCTAGCAGAGACTCTTGGGGAAAGGCCAGCCAAGCTAGCAGAATTTATTGCGGAATTTAGAATTTCACCGAAGCCATTCCCGAAGCGCTTATTTCGTGTATATGCGGAAATCTGGGTTCCCCCGGATTTCTCGAGTGAAATCTGGCCCCTATTCGGGCCGTAAATCGGAAATGCGGTGCACGAGGCGGTTGAGTGGGCATTTCGCTGCGGGGTGCTGGGGGACCAATATCATTGCATTTCCTTTTCCCCTTCTCTCACTTCAAATTCCTTTTTTGAGGAAATCTTAGAGGACCAAGGAGAAGAGCGATATTGCGCGGGTTGACGAAATGGGTAAAAGATGATGGAGTGCTTGCGTAAATTTCCGAAAAACTTCGCGCGTCTGTGCGCGACACGCAGCGCAAGAGCTACTGGCGCGCAACGTGAGACCTGGCGACGCAGAACGAGAGATCAGGCGAAAATGAACGCGATAGACTGTGTGCCGCGCATTGCGAAGGCGGAAAAATCCACGCATAAGTATATAATCGAGATAATCCACGTAGCTCCCCTATAATTCTTTTTAACCCCTCTACCTTCCAGCCCCCTTTAAACTATCCAACTCACCCCCATTTCCCCTAAAAAGTGGACTTTTCCGGGGCTGGTGCTCCCCCCGCGGGGCCACAAAGGCACATTTAGCCAGAAGCCGCCGCAATTGCAATGCTTTCAGCGAATGCAACCCCCGCACCGGCGAGAGAATGGGCATTTGGGAGAGGGGCGAGAGATAAAGAGCGAAAAAAGAAAACAACCCATGTATTGCCGCCGGCCATTTGGAGACCCTCGACGGGAAGGAGAAGAAGCACAAGAAGGGCATTGGCCCCAAATACAATTAGGACCCGGGTCAGGATTGGGGGCCATTCTTTTGCGTTTTTTTTTGGGGTTTCTGGAGTTTTCTGTGGAGAAAAGGAATGGAGGTCAAAATAATGGATGAGGGCCTAAGCATAAGACTAAGCCTAAGCCTAAGCCTGAGCCTAAGCCCAACCCAAAGCATAAGCACAAGCCTAAGCCTAAGTCTAAGCCTAAAACTAAACCTAAGCCTAAGCATAAACCTACTAATAACAAATCTGAAAAAACGTAAAACTGACCATCTCGAGCTTGACCTGCTGCGCGTTAGTGAAGGTCGTCCGTTTCCGCTTATTCTTGGTACCCTCATCCGCGGAAGCGGACACGGGAGTCGCAGCCGAAAGAGGCGCAGCCAGCGGAGCGGCAGGTTGAGGTGGCGGAGGTTGAGAGGTGGACGGGACCGTGGGGGCTAGCGTCTGGAAATGATGGTCAAGGTTGATTTTCCTCACGAATCTCTGCAGGTCTTCCAAAAAAAGCCTTACCACCGGAACAGGTGGCTGTCCGCCCAGTAGCTGCTCAATCGACGCCAAGGTGGTCGGGATCGGCGGCAGTTGGGAGGAGAGGCCAAACTAAGGTTCATGTTTTTCAAGCGACGTGAATTTAAGGTGATACCTGCTGTAGGATATTCGAGGCCGCGTTCTGCATGGTTTCTTGAAGATCGCCGAGGCCAGGCAGGGTCAGGGATTGGGCGTCAAGCTGGCTCTGCAGAAAGGTATCATTAGGCTGCTTTTAGGCTTATGCTTCGGCTTAGGTTAGGCTTAGACCTAGGTTTCGGTTTAGGCTTAGGCTTAAGCGAAAAGCATTAAACCATAAACTCTCACCTTCAAGTTAGCGAGCAGGCTCAACTGCGCGATGAGGTCCATCGGGTTCTCCGGCGACTCGCTGGCCGACTGGAAAAGAACAATTTCTCCTTCTCTTTCTCTAATTCTCCTCCCTCTCGCCCTAGACTACTGATAAAATTGCCCAAATAAGCGACCGTCGACACGACAATGTTGAGCATCTGGGCCCACAACGCTTATTAGGGCAATTTTTCGCGGTTGGGCACTTGCCAAGTGGCCAAAATATGGGTGCAAACGAAAGGGGGAAACGGACCTTTTGTGGTGCATCGGCCGATGGGTCGACGAGGGTCCCCTCACGATAGTATGGCTTGAATGCACTGTTCCCGAGGGTGATCATCCCGGGGTACGGTAGCCTGAAATGGATGTGTTTTAACGTGGAAACTTGGAAAATTGTTGAGAAATGCATGAGTTAAAGATTCACAGAATACTTATAAATCACGATATTTTAAATTGAGGTATAATGTATATTTTAAGTTGGGTTACGGTATAAAACGACCAAAGCAACTTTAGTGAACTACTTACGCCAACAGTAGCCTAGCTAAGAAAGTAGGTCTATGTTTCGGCTTAGTCTCAGCATAACCGAAGTCAGCTAAAATTTTCAGGCATGCTATCTGAGTGAGTGAAGTTTTGTATCAAATGCAAGTTACGGTACCCAAATTACAGCTCCAATTCCGATGTAATACCAACCCCATCCAACTAGCACTTTTTCCCGCGACACTCCAAAAGTCAGCGCACACATATGCTTGTGGGGGCGGTCGGGGGATAATAGGCAAAAGGAGCGGAAATGGCCGCTCCGGGAGTGGCCACCGCCAAAAGTAATGAAAATTGGCCCATTTACGGGCTTAAAGGTACACTAAAGTCTCGTTGGTTTGGTTACCGGCCGTAACTCGGGGATAAAAACAGGGTTAGGTAGGCGCTCGCCGGGAGCAAAAGAACGGGCCATCGCCTGGGCCAAGCGCCATAGACCGATAGGCCATGGGACCGACGGGAGAGGGGAAAGGGAAGGGGGATAAGAAGGATCCGGGGTTGCGGGAGAGGACGGTTTCTGACGCGAAGACTTTTGCAATTGGATGGGCCCAAGAGGGGGGCAGGGGCCCGTAAACGGGACCCCCC
Source organism: Mesorhabditis spiculigera (assembly GCA_958295435.1). NCBI lineage: Eukaryota > Metazoa > Nematoda > Chromadorea > Rhabditida > Rhabditidae > Mesorhabditis > Mesorhabditis spiculigera. The sequence goes on along the minus strand of CATQJA010002644.1, from coordinate 1,165,767 downwards.
ACGTCCCGACAAAGCCAATCAACCAGAAATGAAGCCAGTAAGAGTGAAGTGAGAGAGAGAAGAGAGAGCAGCGAAAAACAAAACGGGCCCTCGCCACAGAATACTCTGTAATAAGCCATAAATGGCCCTAAATGCCGATCTGAAAGCAATTTAATTTTTTGAGCAATAAGGGGCGCTACGAGGGTTACGGTAGATTTTCTGAAATACCGGCTGGGCCTTAGTCGGCCAGATCGAAAAGCCTAAAACAACCTTGCCCGTCCCTTTAAAAAGCCAAAAACCATGCAACAAATCCGGCGCAACCAGGAACTGCCTTAGCCGCGTCGTGTATATACATAGGGGCCATGGAACACAGAGCAAAATGCCTTTTCAGGCCATCATTAGCCCCCATTTCGCATTTTCGGGGGGGTAGGACACGAATACATTGGCCACAAGCTAATTAGCATCGCACACAGAGGCGGCCAGGGCCGACTAAAGAGGTTGGGCTCCAAAAAGAACAGAAAAATGTAGAGAATGGTGATTTTGGGCACGGTAAGATGTTAAAGAGGAATCAGCAAGAGGTATCGAAAACGTAGCCCTAAGCGAGTGAAGCCAAACCTAAGCTGAAACACAAGGCCCACTCCTACGCCTGACAAGCCTAAGCGAAACTTAAGCCTAATCTAAGCACAATTAAGCCTAAGTCGAGAGCAATCCTAAGCCTAAGCATGACCCAAGTCTTCACCTAAGTCTATGCCTGAGACAAGCCTAAGCCTCAATCAAGCCTAAGCCTAAACCTAAGCCAAGACAACATTTTTAGAATACCGAAAAACAATTAAGCTACCAATAGAAACGTTCAGTTTATCGCCGCCAGCACATTTTGTGGTTTGCCCTAGCCAACTGCTCAGCCCCGGGGGGCAATTTCCCGGAAAAATTCCCCCGCCTTCCCAGCCCATTTTTGGCCGCTGTCGAGAGGAGCCGAGTGGAATGGGATGCAGAATAGAATAGAAGAAAAGGTGAGGGAGGAATTAAGCGACTCGCGCCCGGCGAGAGCTGACGGGATTAAGTGGCTACTTCTGACGGCCACACCACCGGGGTTATTTTTGACGTGAGAGAGGAGAGATGTTCATAACCAGGAACTGAATAAACATTGGTCGTTCTGGGAGGGTTTCCTCAATGGGCTTTGCTAGCTTGCCACGAACGTCCATCCATCGATCATCGAGCAAATAGCAGATCACCTCCGCTAGTTTTAATTGTCTTTCCAGACTAAATTCCTAAAAACTCGCTGCTAGGTTCCCTTAAAAAATTCTCTAAAAATCTCCGCTAACTTGCTCTTGAGCCCATAGATAACTCCCCAAGAACCTCTGCTAGATGACCCTTCTCCGGTCAGTCAACCGCTTGCCTGCCAAAATATCCGAAGGACCCGAAATACCACAATAATTACGCCCAAAATATGGCCCACCGTAATTTCGTATGCAACGGGCGTTCAGAAAAACTGAAACGAGCCACAAAGAAACGGGGAGACGGGGGGGAAGGGGAGGGCCCTCCTCCACGGAATTAGGGTCCTTAGGGCCCAGGCCTGATTGGGCCATTCTAAAGGGGATGGGAATGGAGAGAGAGAGAGAGAGAGAGAGAGAGAGAGACCCCTTCGAGTCTGGGCCCTAATGAGGAAACCCTAAGGCTTCTTCTCCTTTGAAATACTAAAGAAGTAGGATTACACCCCCGAAGAGTCTCTTTGTCGAGTCTTTCCTTTCCTCTTTGCCTTTCCCAGACACCTCATCTTCTTGGCGTCGTTCCAACGATAAATGAATTCTTTGTAGAAGGTCCTGCATAATGTTCTGCTCAATGCACTAATAAAAAATTCTACAACGCCAGTAGGATTGCAGAGAATCTTTGCGTGGGGCTGTGAAAAAATTTAGAAAGCCCACCTAGCATCTAAAATTTTTCGTTAGGCATTAGCAGACAAAAAAGAAGACTAGCAGAAATCCTTTGAGGAAATAGTCCAGGGAGGCTAGCAGAGTATTACAAGCGAAACTTGCTTTTGGGCCTGGTATCGCAAGAGGAGAGTGGGGCGAAAACGAAAAAGCTGGCGAATCACTCAGAAACTTCTATAAAATCTGAATTTTTCTTTAAAAGCTGTGTACCAGGCAGGCTAGCAGAGATTCTTTAGGAAACCTTGGCATACCTATGAAAGGAGCTGGGCGGCTTTTAAAAAGGGTGCTGCCAAGGTTCTGGCGGTGGTGAATGTGGCAGCGGTGGTTAGCAAGGGGGAAGGGGAGGGATGTCTGTTTGTGTGTTTGTCGGTCTCTCTGTCCATGTGTGTGTGTGTGTTGTGAAGGCGGTCCTAATTGAGTCTTGGGGGCCCTAGAAGGGGCTCCTTTCAAGGGACGGGCTCTGGATGGCCTTCCTTTAGATTCCGTCACCATCCAATCCACACATACAAAAAGATAAATAGACAGATATATCATAGATGTACACATATCATATATTCAAAATTGCGTCAAGATATGGGGGCTTTAAAGGGATGTAAAAGGCAAGCGTTTGCTGTTGTTGACCGTTTTCTAAGGAATACGGTAAGGTTTCTCTTTGCAACAATCCGGGCCGTAATCGTCTTTAAAAGGCAACTTTTTAGGCTTAGGCTTAGGCTTATGCTTAGGCCGAAGCTCAGGCTTAGGCTGAGGCTTAGGTTGATGATTAGGTTGAGGCTTCGGCTGAGGCTTAGGTCAAGCTTAGACTTAAGCTCAGGCTTAGGCTTAGCCTTGGGGATAGGCTTGAGTTAGACCCCTTTAGAAGATGCAGAGAAAACGATCCAAGAGGCCTGATTCCAAACAATCCAGGCCCAACTCCAGAAATTAATTCCGTCCTCCCGGGCTGACTGGTTTATAGACGTGGATCCCAATTCCGGGCCCCCCAATCATTTGGCCGATGCCTCGAAATTGGGTGCAATCCATTCCGGGCGACACCAAATTCCACAGCAGCTATTTCTGGTGTGGGCCGTTTTTTTGGAGACCCCCGAAATTGGGAGAGGCTAATTTTAGGTACGCAATTCAGGCACGGGTACTACGGTAACGGCTTTTTTTCAGGCTTGGCTAATCCTCGCTAAGTCGCCGGCGCGCTTGAAACATGTGGCAAGCCGCAAAGCCTAAGCCTAAGCCTATGCCTATGCCAAGACTAACAAGACTAACCAGTCTAAGCCTAACCCCAAGCTCCATTTATCGCAACATTGAACCACCAAAATTCCACCCGCCAAACCTTCCCATTTTTCCTGCTCCCGAAATTCGGGGCCTAATTTGGGGCTGGATGGTGATGGACGCAACCCGATGGCAAGAAGAGGAGAAGAAAGGGAAGGGAGATGTGTGTGCGAATTAATTATTGCGGGAAACTAATTAGCATCCGGAGAGGGAGGGGACCTTTCAAAGGAGGAGGGCCCCCGTTCTTTTTGGGTCCTCTTGGGGGTGGAGGGGGGGAGATTGGCCAAAGATTCGGGGAGAGCCGCAAATGGAGGCGAAAGAATGGCTACGGTATAGAGAGAAGGAAGGAGGGAGGGAGAGAGTGGGGGAGAGAGCGAGAGAGCGACATAGAGAAAATCTCGCTTACTGTATCTTGCAAAAACACAAAGAAAACACAGCTATGGAGCAAGTGAGAAGAGAGAGATAGAGAAGAGCGAGAGAGAGAGAGCGAGAGAGAGAATATAAGCTTTCGAAAACACACCACCAAAACGAAAAAATCCCCACTTTTCAGCCTACTGTACTCTTGAAAAATCCCGACAACCCCCAAATGCGGATTACCAGCCGACGCCTGGCAATATATAGGCTTCGCTGACCGACTCCAATCAACGCCAATTCCCACCACGCAATATGACACCCCGTCGAAATTGTCCACCTTTATTGGACCTTTTCAGTGATGATATTTTGGGTTTGGCTCGGTCCCAAAAGCTCGGCAGATGTCGGATCGTGATTTGTCAGATCTGGAAAAAAGCGGGTATGTTTGAGACTCAAAGGTTGGGTATTCTGGGTAGGTACTCACGGTAATGCGTGCCTCCAGCTGGGAAAAAAGTAAGGAGTCTAGTTCTGGAATTACAGAATGAATGAATTATGGGACTCAAGAATGTCTAGGGAATTTTTGAAAGGCTGAACTTGAAGAAAACAAAAGGTACTAGCTGTCAGTTTTGGAGGAAAGAGAGAGCGAGAGAGAGAGAGAGAGAGAGAGAGAGAGAGAGAGAGAGAGAGTGAGATAGAGCGATGGAGAGAGAGATGGATAGATAGCTAATGAGCAAAATTAAATCTCGCAAAAACGGAACACTTCCGACTTTTCTATCCCTTTAGGATGCTCGTACAGCAAAGATCTATTCGAATTCCACTTCCACTACTTCCTGATCCCTACCAGAACGCAACGCAACATTCGGAAAATTGGAAAATTCTCCAATTCCCACCTCAGGACGAGATCTGCCGGGCGGATTTTAATTCGCGCATCGGAGGGCCGCGGCTGTGGGTCTGGTTTAATTTGTGTGTGTGTGCATGGCAGAAGCGATTGGCCGACCAATTTAGCCGTGGGGGGGGGATGTGGATGGGGGTGTCGTGGAATTCGTGTGGTTGCCCGAAAAGTGTCAAATAAACGCCTGGGAGGAGATATATTAGGGGGTATGCAATTTTGGAACCGCAAGGTGATGCGGGTTTTGCAGAAAAAAGGGAATTGGCAGTATATGTCGTAGGCTTAGGCTTAGGGTTACAAGGAGACGTTTTTGAGTGTCGTCGGGACTTTGGCATGGGACGAAGCCTATCTTGTGCAGAATTTTACGCTGATTCCGAATATGGTAACGGTTTTTGCGGAATAGCCATTTCTCGAAAGTTATGAACGCTTTGAACGTCAGAACAGCCCAAAATCGGCTACTTTCGATAGTCATAAAAGGCTTCGGAATAGGTTTTAGACAAAACCAGATAATGCATTTTGTACAGAAAAAATTCTCTATTCATGGTACCATCTTCTCCAAAATCATCGAAAAGTTGGAAAGATTTGATAAATTGGGAGGCCAATAATTTTACAAAAATTTCAAGATACCAACATTTTTGAGTTAAGTAGCTTATTTTAATTTTTTTCTGAACAAAATGCACTATCTGGTTTTGTCTAAAACCTATTCCGAAGCTTTTTATGACTATCGGAAGTAGCCGATTTTGGGCTGTTTTGAGGTCTAAATCGTTCATAACTTTCGAGAAATGGCTATTCCGCAAAAACGGTTACCATATTCGGAATCAGCGTAAAATTCTGCACAAGATAGGCTTCGTCCCATGCCAAAGTCCCGACGACCCTCAAAAACGTCTCCTTGTTAGGCTTAAACTTCGGCTTGGACTTAAAGAATACTACAGCAATCCTCAGTTAGTCAAGGTAGCCCATCTTTTTCCCCTTGAATACTGCAGTTTATAATCGCTGACTGCTGGTTCTTCATCACAAAAATGGGCGCCCATCCATTTTTTCGGCGGCGTCCCATTTTAATTGTGGGGGGATCGCATTTGTGGGTTGCCCCCAACAAAAAAACGCTTGCATTTTCTAGCCTATTATTTTGGTGACCGCAAAAAAAGACGGGGTGAAAATGCGGGGCGAAACGTTGCAAAAGTGCCGGGGTGGCAATTAAAATTGTGATTCGCGGGCACGTGTACGTTCCACCGGCAAAACAGTCACGGTTTTTGGGTTTTGGAATTTGAAAAATTTGGATCCGAAAGACTGAAAGGGACGGTAAGGTCAGGAAGTGCGCGAGGCAACGGATGAGTAGCATAATGAAACTCGTCAAAACGTAAGCCTAAGCCCAAACCTAAGCCCAAGCTTAAGCCTAAGCCTAAGCCCAAGTCTAAGCCCAAGCCTACGCCTGAGCCTAAGCCCCAAATCCAAGCCAAAGCCTAAGGCAAATCCTAAACTAAAGCCCAAGCCTATGCCTAAGCCTATGCACAACCCTACCTTAGCCCATCGCGTAGCCCAAAACCCTAAGCCTAATGCTAACCCAAGGCTAAGCTCAAGTAAAGTGTTCAGACATACCGGACCGCAAACCCAAAAGACGACACGCTACGTGAGGCTGAAATCTGCCTCACTTTCCGCAGAGCTAAATTTATTGGGCGGATATGCTGATTAGATACGCCAACAGGATTAACAAGCGGCGAAATTTCAAGGTTCCAAGAAAATCGGCTTATCGGGTGCCCGGATGGTTTCGGAATTTCAGCTCGTGATTGGCATGCTGCTCAACGGAATCCGTTTCCGTTAATGGCTATTTTCGGCATCAGAAACATTAATGCCAAAGCTCCAAATTTTAAGTGGTACTAAAACTTTAGGTGTCGGTCTTACAGGCGCGGAAATGAGTCGTAAGTGGGGTGAACATGGTAAGGCTCTGGTGAGGTTGACGTCTAATTGGGTGAAGGGGGATAAATCAAGCACGGGCGGCGGAAAGCGACAAATAGCAAGCGGGGGACAATAATGACAACACCAAAACACAGAATTCTGAATGAAGAAGGGGAGGGAGAGATAGAGAGAGAGAGACAGAGCGAGAGAGAGACAGAGCGAGAGAAAGGGAGAGAGACAGAGCGAAATAGAGAGAGAGAGAGCGAGAGAGAGAGAAAGGAAGAAAAGTAAACTACCATCTTCGCAATCCGTTTGATAGATCCAAGCCACGTCTTCTCGAAATAGCCCCAATTTACAAAATCCGGAAATTCGCTGTCTCTCCACTATACAACACCGCACCCGACCGTAATCCGGTCTAGACCGGAACTACGGCTACCGTAACCCACACTCCCGTTTTCGATGCGTAATAGCGGCGACGTGTCAATCGGTGGACTCTGTGTATTGGAAGGGTGCGGAAAATTGGCTGTGCTGCCCCGGCTCTCCGGCCGCTCACAATTATTTATGGCTTCGCATGCTAATTGGGGCTTTGGGCCTGATAAGAAGGGGGGGAGGGGCCGGAAAAGGCCCTTTTTTGGGGGTGGTCCCGCCCCCGCGGGTGATTATCGGCATTATTTGGGCATCATTATGGCATTATGGCCCGCAACGGCAATTACGCGGCCATTTTCAACCGCTTTGCCCCTGGGTGATATCGCAATTTTTTGCAAGAAATGTCTTAAATAAATAGGAGATATATGCGAGGTTTTGTAGATTTTATGCGGGATAGATTTGCTGATTTAAAACTTTAGATCGGCATTTTTGCTTTGGGAGGATTGAGATAAATAAATAGACATTTTGAAAATTTGAATTCGAGGGTTGCGAAGCCTTATGGGAAAAGACGTAATTTAGGCCTTATTTATAATTTATAATATGCTAATTTCGTCTTTTAAACAACAATTCCGTTTAGAGTAACGTACTCAATATTAAAGCAGCAAATCTCTAACATCTAAAAAGTTGTTTAACTAACTTAGAGTTAAGCTATACCTTTTCAGAAAAATACAGAATTCAAAAAGCTTGTTGAAATTTTTTTTCGCATGAATATATGAAAAAATTAATGAAAACCATTGTTTAGAATAGGCAAGTTAGCAGAGATTTTTCAGGAATTTTCCGAGCATTATGATACAAGTCTACCAAAGGCTTGGGCTCGAGGATGCCGAAATTGACTCGGCAATGAGTGACATTAGGGAAATGAGAGTCGTCGAGGGGAGGAAGCGTGTAGAAATTGTGGAGTGTAGTGACTAATACTTCTTCTTCTTCTTCTTCTTTTACTTTTGCTTCACCCCCAGCAGTCACAACTAATAGTATGCACCGCTAAAAGTTGATGGGGAAACTAGATGTCGAAATTGGCACATAGGCCCTGAGTCATACGGCCAAAATTGAATTTTTCCAATCTTAAAATGCGCTCCCGGTCGGGTGCCAGCATATGATATATTGCAAAATTGGGGAAATGCGAAATGACGAAACGGAGAAGCTTAGAAGCGAGGATTTTCAAGCGGGGACGGACAGCTTTCATGGCCTAGGCCTAAGCATAACCTAAGCCTAAGCCTAAGCCTACGCCATACGTCAGCAAAATCTCAGGTCCAAGCGCATCACAGAATCGACACCCACCTGGTTCACTAGCAGAACGGGAAAGAGAGAATAAACGCAACCTAAAAAAACCAAACCTAAGCCTAAGCCCAGCTGAAAGCTAAGCCGAACCCGAACTAAGCAGGAGGGCCCCACGTGAAAGATTTCGGAAAATATTTTTGAAGCAGAAGCACCCTCTTCGCAAAAGAAATAAAATCATAACCCAAAAAAGAGCATTAACAACCCGCGCATCCATAAGCTACCTCCTCCAAATCCCAACATTTGCCCAATCCCAGAGGTGGCAGCTCAAATCAATTAGCATAAACGAGCGACCCCTAGTCAATTAGCACGTTTTAATGAGCCGCAGGACATGGGGCGAGGGGCTGCTCGAAAAGGTGCGATCTGGCGATTGGCCATTGCGCATTCGGTTGCTGGGGCGGAGATTTTGGCGCTAATAGGGCCAATTAGAATGGGGGATGGTTGGGGGGAAATGCCCCCGGGGCACTCGCCACCCTTTTGGCCAAATAGAACAGATGGCACCTATAGACGAGAACGGGATTGATGGCTGATGACAAGGCTGGAAAAGCCTTTTTAGGAATTTTTTTTAGATTTCAGGGAATTCAGGAACTCTTTTAGCCTTATAAAACCCGTTTCCTCTGTAAAATGATAAAAATTGGTTTCCTTGCTGTTTTTCAGGCAGCTGCTAATCAAAAACCTAAAAATCTTTTTATTTAGAAAAAAGGAAAGCACTGGAGAAGGCGTCCAGAAAGTTTAACAAAAACCGCCCAAAGAACCACTGCTAGCCTGCCCGACAATGGCCTACGATTGACAGTAAAATAGCTGGCGTCAGATAGAGGCCCTACGGCAAAAAAAACAAAGGAGATCTATGAAAGCCCAGATGGGATCGTCAATCAAGCCAATAATGGAACGGCTGAGGACGTCGATCTATGAAAGACAATAGAGGGGAGTGCGAAAGAAAGAAAGAAAGAGAGAGAGAGAGAGAGAGAGAGCGAGAGAGCGAGAGGGGATCGCAAAAAGAGAGACGTAGAGAGATCAAGAACAAAGCTACTACCCCGAGGCAATACTCCATGACACCCGGGATGCAAATCGCCCGAGACTTCATTGGTAAGTGACGGCGGGCTATTTTTTGGTGTATCTCGGAAGGAATGACAGGCCTTTTTACGACCCGTGATGCACTTCCAGATATGGAGGACGCGACTCCTCATTGGCACCCGAAGAATTCGAAATATTTACGTGAGCTGAGGCGAGTTGTCAGAAACGACAAGTTGTTTCTCTCGCTGTCTCTCCATTCTCTCGCTTTCGAAAAATCAAATCAAGGCATATTCCGGTGCAGTTGTGTATGCAGATTCCGGAAACCATAGTGAGAAGGGCTCGCCCTGGAAAATTTCTTCACAAAATCGCCCCTGTATACTATCTTATTTTTCGTTAGCCACTTATCACGAGTACCATATCCCCGAGCTCCGTGTTTTGCATACAAGCGAAAAAATGGGCGGTTGCGGCTACAGGGTCTACCATTTCTTGTTGGCCCGGGAATGGGGGGGAGATGGCCGGGGAAATGGCGAGGAGAGAGGAGAATGAGAGGGAAAAACCGCTTTCTTCTCTAATAGTAGGGCACAACTACGACACGCGCCATTTCACAGTACACATCTGATCGAGGGGGAAGAGGAGGCACTTTTGATCACTTACTGGCCACGAATATTTGTTTTCGGGTGTCGGCTTCGGAGGTTTTGGGGTGCGTAAGCCTAAGCCTATGCCTATAACTAATTTCTTTTTTTTTTTTTTTTTTTTTTTTTTTTTTTTTTTTTTTTTTTTTTTTTTTTTTTTTTTTTTTTTTTTTTTTTTTTTTTTTTTTTTTTTTTTTTTTTTTTTTTTTTTTTTTTTTTTTTTTTTTTTTTTTTTATTTTTTTTTTTTTAAATTTTTTTTTTTTTAGCCTAAGCCTAGACCTAAGCCATGCCTAAGCCTAAGTTTGAGCCTAAGCCCAAGCCTAAGCCGAGTTCATGGTTTCTCGCCTCCAGATGACATTATCCTCTTTTTTTTAATCCACCAATTTTCATCCTGTCGGCCCGGAGAAGCGGATAATCCCGGGTTTCGGGAATTCCCCGGTATGGATCCGAGGTCAACGCACTACACCCGACGGCAAATGTCGAGTGGTCTGGCAACAATACAATTCTGCGCGCCTCGACTCGATGGAAATTGGCCGCGATTTTGAGGAACGGCCCGGGCGATTTGCCCGCTAGTGCCGATGGGCACTCTAGGAAATTGCACTAGCCCCAAGATGGCCCTTGGCTTGGCCATTGGCAAGTGATTTTTTCATTTAAATTAATTTAAAGGTATTTTTTTCAACGCCAGGCTTATTTTAAAAATATTCGCAATCTTTTCACAGCTGCCATTGTACATAGTAATGCCTGGGAACCTTTTGACAGGGCTGGCCACCTGTCGTCAAAATATTCGGGGGAAAGCTGTGTTGTGGGTAGGATAAAGCGAGCGTACGAGAGAGAGGAAGAGTGAGAGTGAGAGAGCGAGAGAGAGAGAGAGCTAGCAGGCCCTCCCTAGTGCCTCTTTGATCTATTTCCATCAATCTTGCCGCCAGCTAATAGTCTTTACACCACTCAGGGCTCACGCTACTTTTCAGCTTGGAGCCTTGTTTTTTTGCTTTGTTTTCCGGTTTCCTAAGCCCAAGCCTAAGCCTAAACTTAAGCCTAGGCATAAGCCAAACATGTATTTTCCGCTAAACTCCAAATTTACTACCCTGAAACCATGCACCCCCCCCCGCTGGAATCGGGGGTCCTCCAGTGCGAATGGACACTTTTCGAGTGGATTGCAGACAGACAAACAGAGCCCCTCATGCTTGCACACCACCATATATGGAGTGTCTCCCATATCCTCAGGGCATATCCATGCACCGCGGTTGCTTAACAGATCCTTGACAGCGACGAAAAGCCACGAGGTGCCGCTCCCGCAGGTGGCGCTTTCGCTTTTTTACATACATTTTTTTGGTCTTGCAGCCGATTATGGGAATTAAAGGGATTTGGAAAGCAGAAGCCATTCTTTCCTTACTCTCTCCGCTCTCTCTCTCTCTCTCTCTCGTCTCCCTCCCTCCCCCGCTCTCTCTCTCTCTCTCTCCTCTCCCTGTTTCTCTCCCTCTCAAAAGTTTCGACCTAAAAATGAACCCTTCAAATTTGCACCCTACACTTGGTCCCCAGGACTTACTCCACGAAATTCTCGAAACAACGCAGTGAGTCGATAGAGAGGAAGCGAGGGAGAGAGAGGAGATAGAGTTTTCCGGGTGTGATGACTATTTGCATATTCATATTTGGGAAACGGGTAGTCTAGGGCTTGCCCTCGTTCAACACCCCCTAGCTTCCGCCAAATTTTTAGCATTTTCCTCACCTTTTACCAAGCAATGAAATCTCTCTTTCTCTCTCTCTCGCTCTCGCTCTCTCCCTCTCTCTCTTTCTCGCTCATTTTCTTTCCAATGACCAATAATTTGGTGCCAAAAATGGGCGATTCCCATGAAATCTGAGCTGCCGTCGTCGCGGCACCCTCCCGTGCACACCCTCGCACTTCAACAGATCCCATTTTTCGTCCGAAAAAAGCAGCCTAAATTACGAAAAAAGATCCTGGTGCATCGTTTCCCTTAGGAGAACAACAAGTTTTTTATCAATTGTTGCACCTAATTTTTTTAAATTTTTGATACCGACTCTCTCACTCTCTCTCACTCTCTCTCTGTCTGTCTCTCTTTCTCTCTCTCTCTCTCTCTGTCTGTCTCTCTTTCTCGCTCTCTCGCTTTAGGATTTTGCAGTGTACCCTAGCCATGGGCAGGCATTGCGATATTTATTTATCCACTCGAATCCGTTACCGCGAGACGATTCGGGGGGCCTACTGGTTTGGAAGGAGTCGAGTGGCCGCGGTTTGGCCATAGAGACCCAGGCCCAGTTTTGTGCTTTTATCTTTACGGGTACAACCTTTGGTCTTGAATTGGAACGCTGTTGTCCTGAGTCTGAGCGCGGGAGAGGGTGAGAGTGAGAGAGAGTGAGAGTGAGAGAAGGAGCAGGAGAGAGAAACTCTACCACGTTGCCCCTAGCATCTTCCAGCTCTTTACCTAGCGTAATCGTTAGCTGGAGTGCCCTCCTCAATGATTCGAGTACCGATAAAACACGGGGGAGTCCCCCGATGACTGTGTGTGGGATTTCTGCAAATAGAGGACCCGGCGGTGGGCCCGAAAGACAAAAAAGTGGGATTGGACCTCCTCCTCAATCTGGTGGCCCTCTCAAATCCCCCACTCTACTAAGTCAACCCCTCTCTTCTAGTTAGTCACACGGACTTTAGAATCGTTTGTTGCTGATTTACGGAATTTTTCAGGTAAAGAATTTTATATATTTAATTTTATACAATATTGAGTTCTTGAGAAGGCATCCGTATATCTGTATATTGTTTTTTCAGTCTCCATTTTTGGCTGGCCTGCTGGCGACATGGCGGGTCAGAGCTTTTTAACAGACTCTCCCAGCCGGCTGTTCCCTCTGTTTCCGGAATACGCTATATACCAGACGTTTCTATACTAATGACGGAGAGATTTGGAGCCTAGACCTCTACGCAGTTTTTTAGCTATTTTTCTATCTGTGGGACGCGTCAAAAACCCTTGAAAATCGAGTGTTGTTCGAGTTATCGTTAGGGATCAACAACGTCGAAATACGCTCTAATATCTCTCTCTCGCTCTCTGTCTCTCCCTCTCTCTCTCTCTCTCTCTCGCCTACCCTCTTTTTCCAGATCTAGGTTCCGGCCATACGCGTCAGCATTTAGCTTATGATCCCAATATTATTCAGAAACGATTTTCAAAAGCTATTTCTGCTACGCTGCCCATCCTAAATGTAAGCAAACGCCCCGCGGCCGCTTTTTCTTTTTTTTTTTCGGTAAGAAAAGGGGCGCCGGGGCGCGCTCCCTCCCCCTTCCCCTCCCCGGTTTTCCTTTTTGAATTTTTGCCCTGGCGAGCCCCCCGGTTTTTTTATTTTTTAAAAGGGAAGGAGGGGTTGTTTTTTTTTTTTTTTTTTATTTTATTTTATATTATTTTATATTTTATTTTTTTTTTAAAAAAAAAAAATTTTCAAAATTTAATTTTTTTTTTTTTCATTTTATATTTTTTTTTTTTTTTTTTTTTTTATTTTTAAATTAATTTATTCTCGTCCGCCCCGCCGGGGGGGGCCGGGGGGGGAGGGGAGGCGGGGGGGGGGGGGGGGGGGGGGGGGGGGTTCGGATTTTAAGTTTTGGGGGGGGGGGGGGGGGGGGGGTTTTTTTTGGGAGGGGGGCGGCGGCCCGGCCGGGGGGGGGGGGGAGGGGGGGTTTGCCTTGTTTGGTAAATGTTCAATCCCATAATTTTCAAATTTCCATCCGTCAGCCCGTATTCTCTCGTCGCTCGAGATTCACTGGTGGCTGTTTTAGGTGCAGATGGTGGCTTTTGCCCATGTGCATTGTCTCTCTCGCTCTCTCTCTCTCCCTCTCTTCCAGAGCACCATCTGTCCATCCCCCCTTCAGCTCTTATTTCCGCTCCCGCACTTTATGAGCCGCACTCCCCTGGTGGGGCTAACGGCCGGCATGAAGACGGTGGCCCGGCGAGAAATCCAAAACTTGAATCCGGCCGTTTTTTGGGCCTAAGCCTAAGCAAAGCCTAAGCAAAGCCTAAGCAAAGCCTAAGCGAAGCCTAAGCAAAGCCTAAGCAAAGCCTAAGCAAAGCCTAAGCAAAGCCAAAGCCTAAGCCTAAGCTCGAAGCTCGGCCAGTTTTTTCCGCTTTCCAAGTCCATAACCGCAAGAAAATCGAATTTTACTACCACTCCAATACTCGACTGTTTATGCAGCGGCGTTCCATTGTCTCCGGCCCAGGCTTTCTGACGTTTTTCGATTGGCATTGCTTCTTTTGCTTTTTCTTGAAAGTGTTCCACCCTCAACGGCTCGTATTTCGGGGGCCCGGCTGATCCCTAAGGGTTCAGCTGTGTGGCTCGTGCAGGTTTTTCAATGTTGTAGTTGCGGGGGTTAAAGGGACAGCGACATCTCTGGTTTTTCTCTATTTGTCACTCTCTCGCTCTCTCTCTCTCTCTCTCTCTCTCTCTCTCTCTCTCTCTTCAAGCTGTCACCATCCATTAATCCATGCGTACATATTCCCTAATCATCTCTGCTAGCTTCCTAGCTGAACTCTAAGCCTCCCCCACCTCTTCATCCTCCCAAAAAACTCTTCCTCCCCATCCCAAGAAAATCCCCTCCTGCTCCTCCACCCCGACCCTTTTGATTTATCCATATCTCGGGCTGTCGGCGCCTTTTTGAGCTCTTGCTTCCCCGCACTTTTTTAAGCCTAGCCCTTTTTCCCAGGGGCCGATAAAAATCTGCTAGTCCTTTTGAGAGGACTTTAGTGATGTTTTCGGCTACTTCTGATGTGCTATGAATTTCTACCATTTTTGTTTCATTCTCTATTATATTTTTAGGGAAAGTGAGACCTCTTCAACTCCTCAACTGTCTCTTCCAAGCGCACCAAGCAATAATTTGCATTTTTTTAAGATGGACAATGGAAATGGAGGGTGGTACAACTCGAGGTTTGAAAACCGAAATGAAACTCATGAATTCTTCCAAGTTTTAGGAAGCAATACCGTAGTGTGGCTTTCGGGACGTGGCAGCCAGGAGCTGCGGCGAGGGTATTTCAGAAGAGTTCGACGAATCTAGACAAGATTGAGGACACAACAGCGAGGTTAGTGATCCTCTTTTGCTTAATTGCACTCTCTCTCTCTCTTTCTCTCTCTCGCTCTCATTTTCTACTTTTAACGGTTCTGTAAGATGTTTTAGAGGGAGTTTGACAGTGGAATTGAGTCTTTTGAAAGCACTAGGCCATCTCTCACTCCCTCTCTCCCTCTCCCTCTTTCCCTCTCTCTCTTACTCCCTCTCTCCCTCTCTCTCTTACGCATTCTCTCTTGCATTACTCTAACATTTTCGACCATGACTCATCCAATTCCATTCATTTCCTCGACGTGAATTGGGGGGTGGCTAGGCGTGGCTGGGTGTCGTGCAAATATTTTCGAGAGCCGATCGCCTCATATCCAAAGTTGCCGGGCGGATATATTTGCATCGAGAGGAGCCGTTATTGACCACCCAATCGCCTCGGCACTCTCGGTATTTCCGGCTTCTTCATAGTGTCATTTGTCGCCTGGTTTTCGCCATTTTCGTTTTTGAAAAGCAGCTCAGCTTGAGCCGAAGCTTATCCAGCCGGCGGTTTAGGATGGGACCAAAACTATCTTGTGGTGCGTGTTCGACCTGATCTGCGACTTTATTAAAGTTGTACGATAAAGTTTCAATCCGGTTTTGCGTTTTTTTAGTTGTCTTCATCTTCAACGTTAAACTGGGTGGTAACGGTTTTGGTCGTTTATGAAAAATTACTGTTTTTGGCAAAAGCAGAAATTGCGCGGGCGGGGTCGGCGGCCCTGGCGCGACAACTGCCAATGCACCATTGTGCAAGCGGGGGGGCCGGGGGTGATGGGGGCACAGAATACCTGGACCCAGGGGTGGGGCGGGGTTTTTATTCGACCTGAAATGACTTTTCAATGCAGCGCGGAGGGTCGGAATCAAAATTCTGGACATAGTCTGGTCCATTCCAAAAGCCGAGTAAAACACTGAGGCTGACGTTTCTACCAAACTCAGCCCATTTCCTAAACCCCAAAAAACACAGGGCGTTCTCGAGTGCGTACAGAAAGTCAATTAGTCAAAAGACCCCCTAACCGAGCCGTTCGCGTCCATTCCCTTTGTCGGGGCCCCCTCTCTTTGAGAAGTGACCCATCCCCCGTGCTTTAGGTCCCTTTTCTCAAGCAAATCTGGTTCAGCGTCCATGGCTGGGCCCTGGCCACCTTGGGCCCCAGCCACCTTTGGCCGAGGCCCTCCAAAAATGCACGCGCACACAGGCGGCACATAAGCATTGCGCGTCCGCGATCCTCTTTTTTGTAGGGAGCGCATGCGGTCATTTGGTCTTGGTTTGTAAATAAGCAAAATTCAGACCGATTTCATGCCAAAATTTTACTTTATTTTGAGTTTTTTTGGCTTCTAAATTTTTCTTGTAAATTTGATGAAAGGAGTTTTCTTTGTGAAAGCTTGAAAGACTTTTTGAAAATTCTCATGTTGTTTTTTCTAGGAATTCACTTAAAATTCGATAATTTATTAATTGTGTTTTTTTTGTAAACCACGCATCGATAATCTTTCGTTTTATTTGCTTTATGGTGTTAAAACTACCGTATTTTTTCCGAAAGAGGACTAATGGTTAAAAATTTTGATGTTACAAAATTTTCTTTATTATCTGTCCATAAGGTTAAATTATATTTTACAATTTTTTTGAACCTTGAAAACGGCCTGAACAAGCATATAATTCGAGTTCCGAATTTATAGCCCTTCTGAGGGTTTTCTTGAATTTTTCGCTCTTTCGAACCCAATTGAATGTTTTCATGATTTTTCTCCGCTCCAAGACTTTCCTCTCCTTAGAAAATGTCATATCATGCGTCCACGCTTCCAATATCCTCCACATCATCATCATCATCCCATCGACCCCGCGGCATCAAGGGCGTTTTATTACGCAAAAAGGAGAGCTTTGCAAAAGCGTGGTGAGTCCAATAACTTCGAATCAAATCTCTTTTGCGTTCCAAAAAATTAGCTGATGGCCATCTGCGGGGCCACGTCACGGACATCTCGAGTGCCGGACGGGCACCCTGGCCCCCATTCAACCCGCAATCCGAGACGATCCTCTTTCCACCCCTGTCCCCTGAAAGACACTTTTCGCCACCGTAACCCCCCGCCCCGGACAATACAACATGGCGAAGAATAGGTTGCGGGTGAACTGGGGGAATTTGGAGAATTTAATGAACAGAGAGAAATGGAGAGAGAGAGAGAGAGGGTGCGAGAGAGAGCGATAGAGTGAGATGGTGAGGGAGTGTGAGTGAGTGAGCGAGTGAGTGAGTGAGTGAGTGAAAGAAACCAAGAACGGAGCGCTTTGTCTTAAATCTTTCGTAAAATTAGAAATTTGTAATTTAAAGGGAAATAAATTAACCCGTAATCTATCTCTCCCGATCTTTCGTTCTCTCTCGCTCTCTCTCACTCACCTTCTCTCTCCCGGAAAAAAACCCTTCAATTAATATGCCAAAATTTCGAAATTATGACATTTCGGCATTATGAGACGTTGAAATTCTGAATGTCGAAATTAGAGATTCTTAAATTTTGAACAAAAACATCCCAGATTGGCATTTATCTATCCAAAGCCCTGTTACAAGATTCTCTCCATTAAGCGCCGGGGGGGCCCAACGACACCCTATGGGGACGCGCGCACGCCGCCCGTGCGGGCAGGCAACGCCCCTTTGTGGCGTGGGGCGCCCCACCCCCTGCCAGGTTGGCTGACTGGTATCCATCCGCGCCCCCGAGCGGGGGGTGACCCCCGGCCGCGGCTGAAATCTTTGCTGTTTTCCAAACAAACCTCCCTGAATGTACCCTTTAACTTTTCACCTCCCCCTTACCTAGCTGCCTTTTTGTTGTGCCAACAGTGTAAGGGTCGGCTTTTCAGAAGAAGCCATCCTCCTTTTCTGCCCCCTACCATTCTCAAGTTTCCCCCCAGGTCAAAGTGCCCATATTTTGCGGAAGCGATGAGTGGTCGTCCCACCGTTTTGTTGTGAGCCCTGGAAATTTGCGGCTTCTTCCGAAATTCCGGGGCACCAAACAGCTGACACCACCCATCGGCAAACGATTGGCACACGCTTTCTTCGGTTGGCAAAAAATCATTTGGAGACTAAAATTTCTGGGTTAAAGGATTTTTCCTTTTAATTATTCCTCTTTTCGGCTTTTCTCACTGGCCTTCCGACGACTGACCTAAGCCTAACTGTAAAGTGTTTTTACTCAAGTTGGAGTTTCGATTCGGGACCAAGTGCATCTTATGCAGAATTTTTTTGCTGATTCCGAATCCGTTTCCCAAATTTGCTGTGGACTTTTATTTAAAAGTCATTTTGGGTGCAAATTAAACTTGAAAAAGCCAAAAATTCGGATCCTGGTCCGCTATTCCCGGCTTCGTTCTGGTGGCCCAGGGGCCCTGAAGTACTCTCTCACAGTTCCCCTTCCGGTTGGCAGCGTGGTGCATTGGCAAAGTACTCGCTTACCAAGCGCAGGGCAGCGGTTCGGATCCCCGCCCTGCACCTTTCTTTTGCTTTTTGCAGAAAAAATTTAACTTTTTATAAAAAAGCTTGTTTTGACTTTTAAGATGCTTGTCTAGCCAATTTTGAAGTTGAAATCGATCAGGGAAACCGAAAACGATAACGGTTCCTTGATTTTGGTGAAAAACACTACCATAATTGCTTTATAACTTTCAAAGTAAAAGTTCGCAGCAAATTTGGAAAGCGAATTCATCAGCGAAAAATTCTGCACTAGATGCACTTGGTCCCGAATCGAAACTCCAACTTAAGTAAAACACTTTACAGTAAGCCTTAGGCTGAAATTTCATAATGCAAAAATGCCACAATGCCAGAATGCCGAAATATCATAACACCGAATCTAAATCAAAGGGGTTATTTTTGATTTGCACGAAAATTAAAATTTTTAAACTCATTTGGTTAAAATTTCGATCCTCTAGATTTTCTATATGTATGAGAATGGATAAAATTTAGCACGCTAATTTACGACAAAATTTAATAAGAGGTTTTACCAAGCGCTTTTCGAATGAATTTCGACATACGCAATTCGGCATTATTAAAATACGGCATTCTGAAATGCGGTACTGCGAAAATTCGGAATTTTAAAATTTCTCTTGCTTCTCTCAGATACAATTTCCTCAATGAAACGCAGCCAGTTTGCTTGCCCTCCGGTTTCTCAACCCCGCTCCTGTCCCATGTGCTAATTGCTTATCATCCCTAGTGACAAACAAGTCTCCCCGAGGCCATGATGCCCTTAGGTCTCGAACAACCATCTCTACCCCTAAGGCCCCAATCAGTCAAACGACACGTGTCCCCTCTAGCCCCCCCACCTTTCCGCCCTCTTCACTTTTTGTGCTGAGGGCCCAGATTTCGGCCAAATCCACCCGGCCCAGTTCCCAAAAATAGGGCCCACTTTGTGCTTTGATCGGCTCGATTTCTGGGTCGAATAGGCTCAGCAGCTTTTGCCAGGTTGGCAGGGCCCTTACTGTAAAGTGTTTTACTCAGGCTGGCGTTTTAGGATGGGACCAAGATTGTGCAGAATTTTTCGCTGATTCCGAATCTGGTTGTCAAATTTACTGCCGACCTTTATTTAAAAGTTATTCGACAAAAAAAATTTACTAAATCTGGTTTTTTGGTGGTGGGCGGCGCGGCCAGGGGACCACCTTCCTATTCCCCGGGCCCAACTGGGAAGGGGGCTCCGGGGGGTAGTGGGGGGACGGAATACTTGGCCGGGCAGGGAATGGGGGGGCGCCGAATTTATGCCGTTTTTAAGCTTAATTTAGACCCCAAATGACTTTTCAAGGCAAAGTCCGCAGCAAAGTTTGAAAACGGATTCGCAATCAGCAAAAAATTCTGAACAAGATAGGCTTGGTCCCATCCTAAAACGCCAGCCTGAGTAAAAATACTTTACAGTTAGACCCTCTTTAAGGCGCCATTTTATGTCCGTCCAAAGGACTGTATGTTGATGGGGCGGCCGGTGCCATTCCCCCCTGACAAAGTTTATGATGGGGGCATCCCTTTATGCCTCATGCCATCCTCAACTCTTTGCAATAAAAGCCGGGCGGAAAGGGGGGACCAAATATTGGTGACCCAGCCCCCACCCAGCGACCACCAACGGCATTATCAATCCATGGATCGTATCACTTGGAAATTTGCCAATTTTAAGTTGCTTAAAGTATTCGGGTAGAAAGGTAGGGATACACCCCTATGCATCTATCTCTCTCCCTCTCTCTCTCTCTCTCTCTCCTCTCTCTCTCTCTCTCTGCCTCTCAAAGTTTCTAAGGTATCATACTTCGCTACTCCACCCTCCCCTCACCACTCCCACAACCATTCGGCCCTTTTGTAGCCTGGGGCTACAGAATTGTGCCCCCAGGGCAAAGCAATTACCGGTTTCTATCCCCCGGGCGGTCACCCACCACCCAAAATCGGGGCGCCTCTCGCTTTATGGCGGAGAATTCGTTGGAGGCTACGATTCGGCTGCGACTGTACAAGCTGCAATTCTATTTTTTTTTCATTTTGCGGTTTTAACTCACTAACTGAAGGCAGGACCTACTCGCCACCCACATGGCCCAGTAACAGAACACATAAGAGGGGCAAGTATTGAGAATCTGCTGAGCGCAGTGCCGCAAGCCTAAGCCTAAGCCTAAGCCAAGCCTTCGCCTAAGCTTAAGCCTAAGCTTAAGCCTAAGCCTAAGCCTAAGCCTAAGCCTAAGCCAAGCCTTAGCCTAAGCCTAAACCTAAAGCCTAAAGCCTAAGCAAGTCATTCCTTTCCCCCATTCATTCAATCCCCGTTCCACCAAACCCGTTTTTGTCGTTTCGATTAAAACTTTGGCGATCGCCCCCTAAAACGTGCTCCTCCCCCCACTGGCCCTTCCTCCGTTTTCGCGGAGCATAATGTGATCGCGGGGCTACTTTTTGTGCCTATCCAATCGAGGCTGGTGGGGGGATTGGCCCGGCTTCGCGGGCTGCCTCGTCCCCTGAACGGCATTTCGCTTTGTGCCCATCCTGCCCGTCCATAGGCATTTTATGGAATGGGCTGCTGGCTATGGGGTTCGCATAGGTTATTTTTGAAAGGGGAAAAGGTGGTCGGGGTTTTGTAGGCCTGTTTGAAGCCGAAGCGTAAGCCTATGCTAATCATAAGCCAAAGCCCGAGCCGAAGCCTATCCTAATCCTAAGCCTAACAGATCTTGCTAGCTATATTTAAGCCTAAGCTTGTGCTAGTCCTAAGTTGAAGTGCTAAAGCTGTAAGCGAAGCCTAAGCCTAAACCCAGACCCGATCCCAAGCGGAAGCCAGAACCTAAGCCGAAGCCTAAGCCCATGGTTGAGCATAAGCCTATGCCTAAGCCAAGCCCGTGCCTGCTAAGCCCGTACGGTTCCTAAGCCCAAGCTCCTCCAATCCCGCGATCTAAGCCCGTCCAAGAAATAATCCTAAAGCTTCGAACGAGAAGCCTGAAGCAGAAGCCTGAGGCTCAGCCCAGAAACCCAGAATCCTAAGCCAAACTTTCTTTTTGTATGTCAATCCGTCTACCTACCGTATCTCGATAATCGCCCACAAACAAATTTTGTTTTGGCGGGGCCCACCCCCAAAAAATTGCTCCTCATTCTCGATATTTGCAGCCGTTTTTGAGGGGGTGCAATGGTGGGTGCAAGCAGTGGGTGGGGAGGGTGACAACTGGATTGTTGCCTTTTATATATATTGTTGGGTGGGGTGCGACAACTGGTCTTTTCCTCCCTCTCTTCACGTAGCCCCCGATTCCTCTGGACACCTCTCTGCCGTTGTCACAGCGTCTCACACGTCCGGCTCGCCTTTTTGATTGTTGCCGGCATTTATGGGTGCACCCACTAGAACCTATATTTGGAACATTCTTTCTTTCTCTATGTCTCTATGTCTGTCTCTCTTACTGGATATAAATAATTTTCATGTCGCGATTTTGGATCTTGGAATTTTGGCCGTCGCTTTGTCGGATGTCGGGATTTTGCCTGGCGGGATTTTAGCTTTCGGGATTATGGCTGTCGCGATTTGGGCTGTCGCGATTTTGGTCTCTCTTTCTCTCGCTCTCTCTCTCTCGCTTTCTCCCTCTCTTTCCCTCTCTCTTTCTCTCTCACTCTCTCTCGCTATCTCGCTCTCGCTCTCTCTGCCCCTCTCTCTCCCCTCTCTCTCTCTCTCTCTCTCTCTCTCTCTCTCTCTCTCTCTCTCTCTCTCTCTCTCTCTCTCTCTCTCTCTCTCTCTCTCTCTCTCTCTCTCTCCCCCCCCCCCCTCTCCCCTCTCTCTCTCTCTCTCTCTCTCCCCCTCACTCTCTCTCTCCCCCCCCCTCTCTCTCTCTCTCTCTCTCTCTCTCTCTCGTTTTAAGAACAGAAATTTCTATCGACGATTCAACCCCAAACCTGAGATTTATAATATCTGCCGCGGCAAACATGTCGGAATGCAATGTAGCTCTCCATCCACCCCCAGGTGTCAGTGTCCGAGAGTGGCTGGTAGGGGGGATGGCTCACGGGATTCATGTTTTCATTACACACACAAACGGAAAGCACAAACCCCTGGCGGGCATTCAATCCGTCCCGACCGCTATTAGTTTCGCCGCCGAATTCCTGGGATAGTTGACGGAATTTCGAAATGTGTACGGTTCGGAGCGTCCGGAAAAGGAGAAATTTGGAGCCACGAGGATTTTTGGCAAAAACCTTACATGATTTCTGCGAATTTATTGGCCAGGAGCCAAGGAAAAGTACAGTAATCCTTTCGTCAAAATTTCGAAGCTAACCCAATTATGCCAGTTTTTTAAAGATTCAGGATTTCATTTAATGAATTTGAAAACCGAACTTAAGATATCAAAAAATTAAAAGTTGGCATATTTTTAACTGCTCTCGTCTAACTGACTCTCGTCGTTATTAAATCGTTAGTTGCAGTTTTTTTTCAATCCAAACAAATTTTAAGATGTTTAAAAGGTATAATAACAGATTTGGACGCAAATTTAAGCAATTTGGTCTTTTAAACGCGGTAATTCCAAAATTTTTGGGAAAAACTAGTTATAAAATTTTTTTTCTTGACGGTTTGTCCACCGTTTAAAGCCCGAGAGGCGATAGGGCATCATTTAACCTCCCTCAACTTTCACTATACATATAGCCACATCGAAATCCGGGTCGGGCATAACTTTTTGGGGTGTCGGAAGGGGATGCAAAGAAATGCGGGGGGGGGGCTATGCTTCGATGCGAGGGTGGGGGCTTGCGTGAAAGTTATTGGGCGTCGATGCGTGCGTTCGCCAATTTCCCCCGCCTCGTCTTCTGAAGCTTGGTATGGGTAGAGGATAGAGAATACCCTCTCTCGTCTGTGTATATTTCATGATCCTCCCGATTGTCGAGTGGAGCACGGCATTCACTGATCAAAGCTACCCTCCCCCCTCCTGGGGGTCTCGACTCAACAAGTCAAGTGCTTTCTTCTCGGGTCTCGACTCTTACTTTCCACTCCTTTACAATACCATTGACACCTCTACCCTCAACGGGTCACACTGCCAAGTTTGTATTGTGGGGTACCGTTTTGTTAGTGGTGGTTTTCGGATACTGTAAATTTTTTTCTAGGGTCAGAATCCTAAATCTCCTAATTGTAAGCCCTAGCCCAAGCCTACGCCTAACCGAAACCTATGCCTCATCCTAAGCCTAAGCCTAAGCCAGGCTTGAGCTGCTTTTCCAGTCCATTTTAAAACTTTTTCCGATGGTTTTGGATGATAGCTTTTCTAGCACTTTTTAATCTAAGCTAGCCCTTCAACCTAGTAACTTTCGGAGCCAGTGAAACGTACAACAATACCAATTTTCAAAAAAATTAGCAAGTGCACTACGCTACTATAAAAAAGCAGCTCATTTCTGCCTGCGTCGTCCCTTTAATACGTTGTTATTTATTCTTTTGTCGTCCTAGAACAAAACTCAGAATTCCCCCAAATTCGTAGGCAAATTGCGGAGGCGACCGGTACAATTTTTCCCGTTTTTTTCGAATACAAAGCCACCATCTCGCTCCCTCTCTCTCGCTCTCTCTCTCTCTCTCTCTCTCTCTCTCTTTCTCTCTCTGACGTTCTCTCTCAATCCCTGACCAAAACCCCCGGCTAAATGGCCAAAATTGTGGAGCCGAGCAGAGGGGCGCGCGTGTATGTCGGGCGCAAAAACGGCCCGGCCGGACGGCACCAGATTTTGGGGCAATTACCCTGTCTGCAAGTCGGGGAGCCAGGGAAATCCTTGATGATTCCTATAGATGCCTCGAAAAAGAGGGGCTCCAACTCGCCGAGCAAGGGCATTTTCTGCATCCTATTATGCGCCCTCCCAAGGGCTGCTGTCCAATGCGGGCGAAATGGAAAGTGGTGCACCATTGTGGAATGTCCTCGGGGGCACGTTACCCGTTTTGAGTATGACAAACGGCATTTTGGGTCTGTAGTTTTTGTAAGGAAGCCTAGATATAACCCAAGCTTACGTCTAAGCCTAACCTAAGCCTAACCTAGGCCTAAGCATATGCATATGCATAAGCCTAAGCCTAAGCCTAGACCTAAGCCTGAGCCTAAGCATAAATTAAGCTTAACCGAAGTTTAAACGAAGCCTAAACGTAAGCTCAAACTAAGGCCTAAACGAAGCCGAAGTATAAGCCCAAACGTGAGCTTAGTCTAATTTATGCATACTCTCTCCCTCTCTCGCTCTCTCTCTCTCGCTATTTCCCTTCCCCCAAAATCTGCAAATCTCAGCCCGATTTTTCCTCGTAGGCTTCAGCTTCACGTTTGCTAGCCCAGAACAGCCGTCATCCCCCAATAGCACACCCAATTTTTGAACGGCTCGAAACGGGATGAAAAACGGGCGAGTGCCCCTAAAATTTACACCCCACTAGGGGGGGGGCCATCTAGCCCGGGCCGCTAGTCTGGGCCCTAATTAACCAGCTGTACCCCCGACGGGTTATGGCACGATTATCTTTATATTATTGCTGCTTTGGGGGGTGGCCTAAATTATGTTCGCCATTTCTATCTCACTTTTTAAAGGTTGGATTAAGCCTTAAGCGAGATTTTTAAAAGCTTAACCTGTCGCACTGCCTTTGAAAGTTCTCTTGATCCGGAAGGCTGGCTTTTAAAGCTTGTCCTACTTTACAGCTCTTTTTTCAGCTGCCGCGCTTCGTTTAAAGGGCCCAATTTCAAGGAAGTTCTCAGCGAATTCTCCGCCCTTAATAATTAAGCTTCATCTCTTGGAGGCCCACTTGTCCCCTACTGGATCGCTTTTTCAGCCTATCTATCTCTCTCGTTCGCTCGCTCTCTCTCTCTCTCTCTCTCTCTCTCTCTCTCTCGCTATCCCAGTCTCTCTCTCGCCACAAAATGTCGTCCAGATGCCAACATCGTGGTCTTGAGAGCCCAGACAAATTAGACACATTCGGCCAGGGGGCCACCGGGCTTCTTCCCCCTTTTACTTTCAACCATGCCGCATCAGGGGCCACCCCCCACAATTTTTCACGCAATTGTCCCCTGTGTGGCTCTGAGTCATCGCTTGGCTATATTTCTGGCTGTTTTTAGGGTGTTGAATAGATTCTGGAGGCATATTTACTTGTTTGAAGCTCCTAGCTAGAATAAAAATTATGTACATTTTTGTATTTACGTGATCAAGGGAAATTTGCTAGCTTGCCTTGCCTCGAGAAGTTTCGAACGAGGAAAACGCAAAATACCGACATTCAGAATACCGACAAAAAATTGCGCCAACCAAAATGGCCGCCGCCATCATGCCGGCAGTCGAAATCCCGATTTTGGTATTTACTGTCGGTATTTTTATGTCGAGGATCCGTTTGTCGGGATTCTGGTGGTTTATATTCCGGTTGTCGGTATTTTCGCCAAAATTTCTTTCACACCGGTTCTGAATCCTCGCCAAGGAATTTCTGCTAGCTCGTGTTTTCCGAGACTACGAAAAAGGCCATGTGACATTTTAGAAGATGGAAAACTCAAAGAATCACTGCTGTTTTCTCTTGCTTTGTCAGGCTAGATTTTCTAAATTTGCGGATTGTCTATTTCAAGAAAACGAACTGTCACACCCCCTTTAAAATGTTCAACACCTTTCCGGGAGATTTTTCCTACCAAAATCAGAATCACCAAACCAACCAAATCGTGCACAGACAAAGAACTCCCCTACCCCCCCCCATTCTGACCGTCCTCTTCCTTTTTCGAACCTTTTGCACTTCATTTTCCCCTCCTTCTACCCCTCCTTACAAGGCCATTCCCCCCACACAACCCCCCGATTTCCCCTAAAAAATGCGCTCTCATGCAAAAACCACGACCGACCTGCTGCCCCCGCCGCTGTCTTTATGTGTTTTTTGTACGCATGCCCGAAAAAGGAACGTCTCTCTCTTTCTATCGCTCTCTCTCTCTCTCTCTCTCTCTCTCTCTCACCAGGCGCGAATGTCTTTCTTAACGGCGCCTCGGGGCAAGATGCCAATTTTTTGAGCACCACCTCAGCCTCATCCACTCCCCCGGCAACTAATTGCGGGCTACAGGCCTCGGTCAGAGAAATGAGCATAAGGTTTTCGGGGAGCTTTTGAAGGCCTTATGCTCAAAAATTCTTTAAAATAACCATTTCCATTTTTCTATAAATTTTTATATCTCCTAGTATTGTTATATATAGTCTCCAGCTCAGAGTAATGCAAAACCGTATATATTCCCATTTTTCAGCCGCCTCGTCGATCCGTCGCATCGAGGACACTACAATACTATCGCCGTCACACGCGGAGGTACAGTGATTTTCTAATTTTTAACCAGGGTTGAAAAGCCGCTACGCGACTTTTCAACCCTGGCCCCGTCTAACCCCGTTTTTTTCACTCTGCATACGTCTCTCGAATTCGGTTGAGAAAAAATGAAAAATTGCACTCTCTCGCGTTATATATAGGCTCCCGCCACTTCCGGCGCATGCTAATTTTTTCCTAAAAAAAAAAAGGCTGCCGGATTTTTCAACAAAAACTGAATTTTAATGTTGAAAATAGCATAATTTGAAAAATCTGATATGCGTGCAGTCATCTCGGGGCCGTTACGCACCTAATGACGTATCATACGTAGCTTACAAGGGAACCTCACGCGGACAGGGTGGAATTTCTAAAAACGCTCGCGGCTACCCCTAGGTAATCGACCATTGCGATCACGATGCGCTTGTCAGATTTTTCTGAATGCACCTGTGGACAGAGATACAGCACTTCCGGAAAATAATGCTTTGCATCCGAAAAATTAGCATCGAGGGATGGTTTATTAGGCTCTCCCATCACTATGGAATCACCAGTTGAATGGCCGAGTGGTAAGCAACTCGCTTGTTAGGATACTGACGAGGGTTCGGACCCGCCCACGATTTTTTATTTTGCTTTTTGGCCAGAGATTTTTGCACAAGACCAGACCAGTTAATGTATCAGACCCAAATCTTTAGATGTCGAATTTTGCACGAGCCAGGGGTGCCGTTCTAGCATTTTCTAATGCCGTCGATCAGACAAGGATTCTTACAAAACAGCCAAAAATTTTTTGTTCTCTGGCGTGCCAAAGGATGCATGGCCGTCCGCATCGAAGTCGTGACTATATTTTTTCGAAAAAAATTTCAAAAAACAAGGGATTATCCTGGGTAAAGTATGGGGGGTTTCATCAATTTTGGCGATGTTCTGTACATGTGCAAAAATCTCTGGCCAAAAAGCAAAATAAAAAATCGTGGGCGGGTCCGAACCCTCGTCAGTATCCTAACAAGCGAGTTGCTTACCACTCGGCCATTCAACTGGTGATTCCATAGTGATGGGAGAGCCTAATAAACCATCCCTCAATGCTAATTTTTCGCATGCAAATTATCATTTTCCGGAAGTGCTGTATCTATGTCCACAGGTGCATTCAGAAAAATCTGACAAGCGCATCGTGATCGCAATGGTCGATTACCTAGGGGTAGCCGCGAGCGTTTTTCGAAATTCCACCCTGCCCGCGTGAGGTTCCCTTGTTAAGACCTTTCCCCTCTTGAGATATCCTCCGGACACGGTGACGGAAGTTGTATGCAAATGCACACACACACACACAGGAACTATTTTTTTATATATAGTAGGATCCTAGAGGAAAAATCAAGCCTAAAACATGAGTTCGATGCTTTTGAAAATAGCTAGAGCAAAATGGTTGGTGATTTCTATCTGGGTGCCTACAAACTCCATAGACATACCTTGAATGTCTCTTTAAAGCGACAGTTTCCACTCCAATTATCAACGTAATTTCTTGTATTATTTCTGTTTGGTGGGTGCTGCGGCTTGACCGTGTAAACACGGTTTATTTTCTGACCTAACATTTTGATAAGGGACACTGGGGGAGGGGCACTTCTTGCTTTTTTCGGCCCAAAATATACGATTCTGGATTTCTTAATCAATTTAAATCAATATAAAAGGTTTAGTTACTATTGATATTTCTTAATAATCCATGCTAGCTGGTCCGCGTCGACAAATTCATAAAAAATTACGTTAACTTGCGCCTAAAAATCTAGCGATAGAAATATTATCGATAGAGATATTTTCTTCAAAAACTCTCCAAGTATCTCTGATATCTCTCTTTTGGGCAAAAAAAAAGCGGTGGAGACGACCTGATAACAAGAATTCGAATTCCGGCCTAAAAATCTATCACTAGCGATCGTAAATTCTTAAAAAATTCCACAAAAATCCCTGCTAGTTCTATTTTTGGCAGCACGAGCCTGTAAAGCGATCCATTCCCTTAAAAAGCGGCGATTTGCAGGAAAGTCCCGTAGCGGAGACGCCCTCTCAGCCAGCAGCGCCCGTTTTCTCGACGTGAAGCTGAAGAAGATGGGGGAGAGCAGCCCGAATCTATCTCGCATTGGACACAAGAATTCACAGCCGCTCCTGTTTTCGCCGTTGAAAAACACGGAAACGTCGTATTCGTCAGACGCCATGCATCGCATCATTATGGAGGCTAGGGTGAGCTCGGGATTGCGAAAATGCGATTTTTGGCGTTTCAAGGAATTGACAAGTCAAAAAAACTGTAGATTCCACAGATTTTTTGTTTATATCTGGAAAATTCCTTGAATTTCGATCTTTACTACCGATAAAGGTCAGATCACTCTAAATTCAGATAGCGCCCACATAAAGCTTTTTTGAGCTTTTGAAGGGATTGGGAAGCCAAAATTGGTCGATTAGCAACAATTTCTATGGCAGAATTCTTTTCACAGTTCAAAAATTCCATTTCCAGCCAAAGGACTGCTACAGCAGCAGCGAGTACGTCGCCTACCTGGGCCGGAAGCACAGCGAGGGCCCGATCTATGGTAGGTAGAGCACGGTATAGGATTCGAGCTTGCCTTGCTTGCCGAGCAATGTTACGACTTTTGCCCCCGCGGTGCCCCAACCGCCACTAATCCCCCTAGTATAGTGGGACGCCTTTTTGAAGGGCAAGGGCTGCAAGAAAAATGGGTCGTTCTAAACTTTGGAATCGGGGCGTCTGGCTGGAATTTTTTCTCTTCACGTTTTTTGGTATTTTCTGCTCGTTCGGCTCTTCGAAGAAACTCTGCTGGTTTGCCTTGCATCATCAAAACTCCAAAATTTTCTTGGTTTTGGCGTAATTTCGGATCCAGCGAGAGAGGGAGAGAGAGAGAGAGAGCGAGATATAGAGAGAAATCGAGCGAGAGAAAGATTTAGAAAACCATCCAGAATTAGTTTTAAAGTGACCTGAACATTTCCACGTGATTTGACGCCCACCTCAATTTCCACCCCAATTCCATTTGACACCTCTGCACAGTACGGGTTTTCCTCGGTCGCGTGGGGCTATTTGAGAAGCCGCGAGGCTGCGGGGATGTCATTTGATGAGCCGTTTCCCACATTTCACCGTCCGATCCGCCTCCCCCCGCCTCCTGGTCCTTTTATGTCCAGCCAACTACGCGCGTGTACTAAACACACCCATAGACACAGATACACCGGTCGTCGAGGGGGAAACGGTGGCGCTTTTGTACGAGCGGGTTAAGACTAACAAGGAGATGGTCTCAGCTGGGAATCGAATTCGGATTCGAAAATTTGCAAACTTATAGAGCTCGACGAGACAAATCGATTGGTGTAACTTTCAGCTGCTGATACAATAACCACGCCGAGTTATAAGCATTTTAAGTTTTTGCATACATTTTCCATTTTTTTGGCCATAGCCTCATAGGCCTTCCCCGCCTCCCCATCACCATGGTCTGGTGGTCTAGTGGTGTAGTAGGCGGCGTCCGGGGAATCTAACGAGGGTTCGAACCCGCTCACAATTTTTATTTTTTGCTTTTTTGTCCGGACCTTTAAAAAGGTTCCTCTTTGCTTTCTGAAGACCTTGAATAGCTTTTTACGCATTATTTTAACTCCTCTGATGCGCCGACAACATCGAACTCCACCGCAAAAAATTTTTCTTGCTGGGCATCGAGCCCTTGTCCGACCTATGACTACCATTTCGAAAAAAATTTCGCGGATGAAAGTTTTTGTTCGGATAACACACCATTTACCAAATTTACGTTTACTCCACGATTTTTTATATGCTTTGAATTTTCAATTTATTTTGGGATCATAGTCTGTTCGAGCAAAAAATCTAAATTTTTTCAAAGAGGTGTTTTCTAGCCATTTCGCACCAGAGGAGTTAAAATAATGTGTAAAAAGCTATTCAAGGTCTTCAGAAAGCAAAGAGGAACCTTTTTGCATGGCCATAGCCTCATAGGCCTTCCCCGCCTCCCCATCACCATGGTCTGGTGGTCTAGTGGTATAGTAGGCGGCGTCCGGGGATACTAACGACGGTTCGAACCCGCTCACTATTTTTATTTTTTGCTTTTTTGTCCGGACCTTGCAAAAAGGTTCCTC
This sequence comes from Mesorhabditis spiculigera, assembly GCA_958295435.1. Classification (NCBI taxonomy): domain Eukaryota; kingdom Metazoa; phylum Nematoda; class Chromadorea; order Rhabditida; family Rhabditidae; genus Mesorhabditis; species Mesorhabditis spiculigera. Next base: position 1,135,274 of record CATQJA010002644.1, on the reverse strand, counting down.
TTTGCTTTCTGAAGACCTTGAATAGCTTTTTACACATTATTTTAACTCCTCTGGTGCGAAATGGCTAGAAAACACCTCTTTGAAAAAATTTAGATTTTTTGCTCGAACAGACTATGATCCCAAAATAAATTGAAAATTCAAAGCATATAAAAAATCGTGGAGTAAACGTAAATTTGGTAAATGGTGTGTTATCCGAACAAAAACTTTCATCCGCGAAATTTTTTTCGAAATGGTAGTCATAGGTCGGACAAGGGCTCGATGCCCAGCAAGAAAAATTTTTTGCGGTGGAGTTCGATGTTGTCGGCGCATCAGAGGAGTTAAAATAATGCGTAAAAAGCTATTCAAGGTCTTCAGAAAGCAAAGAGGAACCTTTTTAAAGGTCCGGACAAAAAAGCAAAAAATAAAAATTGTGAGCGGGTTCGAACCCTCGTTAGATTCCCCGGACGCCGCCTACTACACCACTAGACCACCAGACCATGGTGATGGGGAGGCGGGGAAGGCCTATGAGGCTATGGCCAAAAAAATGGAAAATGTATGCAAAAACTTAAAATGCTTATAACTCGGCGTGGTTATTGTATCAGCAGCTGAAAGTTACACCAATCGATTTGTCTCGTCGAGCTCTATAAGTTTGCAAATTTTCGAATCCGAATTCGATTCCCAGCTGAGACCATCTCCTTGTAAGCCAAGCCAAACGCAAGCCTAAGCCTCAACTATCGCTTGATTTGTTTCGTGCGTCTATTTCCATAAAGTTCTATGCTAGCTGGCCTTAACCTGGGCTTCATCCTGAAGCCTGCCCCATATTCAAATAGCGCGTTTTTTTCAGCCCCATCAGATCCAATTCCCATTCTCTCACCCTCCGTTCCGCCCCCTCACTTAATTTATTTATGAAAGCAGAAGGCTGTCGACATCTTTCTATCTCTCTTTTCTTACGCTTTCTCTCTCTCTCGCCCTGGTCCGACCGCAATTTGTTTCTGGGCGTATCCACAGACCCCTCCAGGGCCACGCCATTGCCCTTGGGCCCCAAATTGGCCCCCATTCCCTCTCGGTGTTTTTGTGGGCCTTGATTGAGCACCGTCACCCGAATCTATGCATCGCCATTTCTCCTCTCAAGGTCTTGGGTGTTGTTCAAATTTTGTGTCACCAATTTTTTTTAAAAATGTATTTGGGAGTTGTAAGCGAAATGAATGTTTTGTAAGCTTCAGTCCAAGCCGGAGCTTAAGCCTAAGCGTAGGCCTAAGCCCATATAACTTGTCGATGACAAAATAATTTTGCAAACGCGGCTACCGTAACCCAGCCCTCGCCTCTAAATGGTGCCAATTTCCCAAAGCCTTGAAATACGGCCAATTTACTTGTTTGTGAGGGCCTCAGGGCCACTGTGCCCGGGGCTCGTCGCTAGAATATTCAAAGAACCCAGCGCGGAGCTGAGTAGCCAATTTTTTGGGAGCCCCTGAATTCCATTTCAATTATCGTGGCTATAGTTTTTTTCATTAAAAGTGCAATTAGCGTCTGTGCATTAATATACGCTTGTTCAAGACCGACTCTTAGTTAAAGGGTCATTGCTAATTTCCCGTTTTTCCGGATCTTAGCCTTGCGTATTTTGGCTGTCGGGATTTTGGCTTTTCGAATTCTGGCTGATGCTGCTTCTCAGATTTTACCACCTCGCCTTTCCAGTCCCTTTAAAAGCCTCTACCCCTTGAGTATCTTCTCCCATCCACCTCTCAAGTGGTATCAAGTAACCCGGCTAATTGGTGCTCGTCCTATAGCCTGGGGCGGCTCATTTTTCAAGCGAAGCATGGCCCGGGGATGGGCTACCCGATTGGATGGCACGATAAGGGTGGGGGGGTCCAGAATGCCCTCGGGGTATAAAGGGATGGGTAAAGAGGGATGGGCTAAAGGGATCGGCTATCTGGTCGCCACATCTATCTCTGTATCTCTGGGCCCTCTCAGTCTCTCGCGCTCCACCCTTGCAAGGCTTACCATTGCGCCACACCTAATCGCATAACTCGGTTGACCTTCCGGGCGCAAACCACTACGTGCCGATACTATTGACAGCATTTTTGGCTATTAAAACGGCTATAATTCAGGTGAACTTGACATAAAAATCTGAGTTCAAAGATTATCTCCCTAATTCCGCAATTTTCCGCTAAACAGTTCTAGATTTCTCGACCTTACGGGTCTAGCTATTACGTGCCGATACTATTGACGCCAATATTTTTGCTATATGCACTAATAGATACTATTGGCAACTTGCCCAAAGTAACTCAGCTTTCAACAATTCTGAGCTCAAATTCCACAAGCCCCTCGTCAAATTCCGCAACTTTGCGCCCCACATCTCTAAAGATCTGGGAAGAAGCCCCTCCACCAGCCCCCGGCAGGAAATACCGTTTTTCCACCACCGGGCCCCATCTCGGCAGACGGTGTGGCCACCAAACGAAAGAGGGCCCTCGAAACGGTCGTTGCTCTTCATATCTCCAGCCCCTCCACCTCCAGCCCGCACTCTCTAGCCCACTCGAAAAACTCGCGACTCGCCCCGGCCAAACTACCGTCGTCGGTGCCTCGATTTTGGACCTTGGCCCGGGATTCTGTTTTTGATTTTTGATTGGGAATCGATGGACGACGAAGAAGGTGGGTTTGGTAAAGGATTTTCAGTGTCATTCGGCGCGTTCTGTAGGTTTAAAGGGCTATGGCAGGCCAGAAACCGGGGGGGAATGAGCTTCATTTTGCTACATAAACTCACGCTCAAGCAAGATTTTTCCACCTTATACTTATTTTCGAGATTCTGGTAAGCGAATCCAAGGCCTAAGTCGACGCCCAATCCGAAGCCTATGAGGGTCCTAGAGCTGCCGGCTAGAAACAGCTATAAGCTTAACCTAAGCCTGCGCCCAGCCCCTGACCAAGCTTCAGGCTAGGAGTAAGTCTAAGTCTCCACATAAAAGAAGCCTAGCTATACGGAAAAAGCGCAATCTCAGCCTAAGCCTAGCCCTAGCATAAGCCCATGTCAAAGCTTAAACCAAAGCCTAGGTCCAAAAAACTGAGCTCAAGCCGAAGCCTAAGCCTAAGCGAGGCCTAAGCCTACGCAACGCCTAAGCCTAAGCCAAAGCGAAGTCCAAGCCCCACTTTCTCACCCTCCTTCAATATCTGACAACCGCGTGGACAATGTCTGTTGTTTCGGTCCCCCATCCTTTGGGGGGCCCGTTAGCTAGTAGTGTAGCTCTCTGTACTACCCACAGAAGAGGGGACAACTTGAGCCATCGTGTAAATAGACAACGAATCCGAAATGCAGGGAATGGAGGGAGGGGGGCAGAGACTATCGAGTATACTCGGGTAGGCTATTCTCGAAAGTTGACTGTTTACGGGACTGTTTCTCGGCATGGCTTCTGAATGGCTTGAATTGCCGTACGCGCCCGGTGGGTTTATTTAAATTTAAAATATTCAAGGCTTGTTCAGCTGATCTACGCATAATAGGGAAAAGACTAAAATTCCGCCCCCCAAAATCCCGACAAAAATAACGACAGCCAAAATACCGACATGCCATATTGCGCACGAATTTGTCGGGATTATGGATTTCGGTATTTTTGATGTCCGAATTATGGCTGGACATAACTTTTCTCTTTTTCCGCTATGGTTAGCCTTGCCGCTGGTCAAGCGTATTTGGGTGTTTGCCCATCCCCCCTGGCTGTCAATATATCCACTTTTTTCGACGATTGGACCCCCCGAGACTTCCCGCTTCTTGACAGCTTTTCCCCGATCCGCGCCTCCGAACGGGATAGGTGGGATGGATTCCGATCGACGATAGCCGATGAGTGGACCGCCCGCCAATCTGCTACGGCCCAGCTTTTTCGGCCCGGCCGGAAGCTTTATTCTAGCGTTTTGCGATGGTTATTGAAACATTTTCGGACTTTAAGAAGTCATTAAGGCATAACCCTAAACATAAGCGGTACTGGACTGTTAGCCGGGGGGTTTAGCAGAGACTGTTGTTTTCCACCTGTTGATAATACAAATTTGTTGATAGAGTTTTGTGGTAACTTCTAATCGCCAAAAAGTTACATAAATCTTTTTAAATGCTAAAATTTTGACATTTTTTTAAATGCGACATTTTTGACAAAAAATCAAAATGTTTGAAAATTATGCTGTTTTTTTAAAGTTGCTTATTTAAAAACGTTGTAAAATGCTATAGAAATTATTTGTATTTCGTTTTAGTACCGTACGCGACAGCTGGGAAAATTGGTTCCCCCGCTAACCGTCCAGTACCGCGTAAGCCTTTTGCCTAAGCCTAAGCATAAGCCTAAGCTTAAAAATAAGTCTATATATATGCCTAATCCGGAGCTTAAGCTCAAACCCACATGTCACCTTCCCCTTTAAAACCACCATCAGCCGCCAGCTTTGTTGTTTAGAGTGTATTTGCAGCTAATGGGGCTTCCCTGTGTTTCTCCTCTATCTCTGTGCCCCCAGTGGCCATGTGGGCCCTAACCAAGTGGGTCCTCCAGGGCCCTCTTCCCCAATGGCCCGTTGCGAAAAGTGTGCGCCAGATGTTCTCGTTTTGGGGGATAGAGCAGGGGGGGGGATGGCCCGGTGCCAGCCGATTCTAATCCCTTTTTGCTGGCCACACGAGTGGTTCGTTGGGGCTAAAAATAAGGCCCACCCGCACCACACGTACCCAATTAGCGGCCGTGATTTTTGGGGCTTGTCTTCCCGGTACCTTTAAGATGTTGTTTTGGGTGTTGTTTCTCAAACGGCAACTGGGTGTCTTGCTAGATTTTGTAGTATAGTTTGGCCAGTACAATCTTCGAAAAAATTTGCTTTGCAAACTTTGCCTTAACGTCCGGTTTTTCCATTTTTTTTTACTATTCCAAAACGTAAACCCGTCAGAAATTATTTGCTAAAAAATTCAAAACATCGATTTTTCGATCAAACATTGGCGATTTTCGAAAAAAATTGAAATTCAGAAGCCGTTTCCAGGTCTTACAATCAGGGACGTAGCGTAATACAGGCCCCGGGGGCCCGGGGCCCCCCGAAATCGGCCGGGGCCCGAAAATTTCATAAGGGGGGACCCTTATGATTTTGATTTTCTCAAAAATTTTGCTGCCTGCGGCGCTATTTTTTCACATTTTTACGGCTATTTGTAGAGCTATGCAACCTTTTTTTCAAAAATTTTTGCCTGCGGCGCTGTTTTTTTGGCAATGTTTTGAGTTTTTCGGAAAAATTTTTTGGGGGCCCCCCCCGAAATTTTTTTCTGGCTACGCCCCTGCTTACAATAGATAAAGTTTATAAAAATACCATCAAAAACTGGATGTTACATTAAGCATACCTCGAATCATAGAAAATTACAGAACTTTTTACCGAATTTTTTAATTCTTTTTTCATTTTCCACCCCTCAATTGCAAGGAAAAGCAGCTTTCCTAGCGTCTTGACGCCGATTTGTGGTGTGACATTTTTTGCGCCCACTTCTGACCCGATGATTGACCAGCAGAAGACCCCCGGTGCTGCGGGCGGCTTCTCCTAACAGATCAAAAAAGAATTGTCGAGTGGCCCCCGGCGGCCGCCCCATCAACTTTACTCGAATCGCGCCAGACGGCTTCCACACTTTTTTTAGCGACACCCCGCTTGCTATTTGGGCTGATCTACGGTATTCGTGAAATTCCTAACATTCCTAACAATCTTAGTTAGGCCTATTTCCGAAAGTTTCACCCTTTCTTGCCAATAATAGCCGAAAAACGAGCTGTCGAGCTCACTAGCTAGGCGACTCGCTGGCGAAAAACCGCCACAAGAAAAAAGGAGAGAAAAATCGGCTCAATTTTCTAGGGAGGAGCAGCTGCCACGAAAAGCTGTGACTTTTCAGGACTAGTCAGACCTTTCAAATTCGCCTTTCCAGCTAATCATAAGACTTTACTATACCATCCCAACCTCTTCGATCCTCAAAAAAAACGATTTCACTGCCTGCGGGGGGATGCGACAGCCATCCGGGTGGTGAAAAGGGGGTTGAAGGTTTGGGTTACACCACTTTACGACACATTTCGCCCCTCAAAAACTATACGTTTCCCGCGACATCCTACGACGATTACCTAAGCCTAAGCATAAGCCTAAGCCTAAGCCTAGGCCTAACCTAAGCCTAAGCCAAACTTAAGTTCATTTCAAAAGCCTAAGCCTAAACCATGCCTAAGCCTAATTTTCCAAGCTTCCACATCCCTTTAGCAGTCAGAACAATTGGCCAGATCAAAAAAAAATTGAAGCGCCCGCCCCGAGCGCCGTATGCAAATTTGTTTGTGCGTCGGATGATCGGGGGGCCGGGGACTAGTTGGCGGCCCCCATTGAAGTGGGCCCTCGATGGAACACGTGATCAATTTTTTGGATGAATCAGCGGCGTGCGTGTATTTGCATTTTTGCCGTTGGTCCTAGGTTTTTGAATTGGAAAAAAGCCGACACCACAAGTCACCAAAAATTTAAACTACAATTTTTTATCGTACGGCATCCTGTATTTTCTATAGTTATCTCTCTCTCACTCTCACTCGCTCTCTCACTCACACTTTCTCTCTCCCTCTCTCTCTCTATCTGGCATCCGAAACTAGAATTCGCAAAAATTCTCGATGACCTGACGTTCTTGCCAGCTTCATCAAGTTCGGAAAGCCGACCGAATACCTGAAAATCAGATTAGAGGGTCATGGAAATGGGAAAGAGAGAGAGAGAGAGAGAGAGAGAGAGAGAGAGCTAGAGACTGTTTAGTGTGCAATTTTGACCCCGGCAACTTATGCCGATTCAGGTTCCGGGGGGGCGATGGCGGGTAGAAGAGAGGCTTATGGACCGTGACGTTTCCATCGTGCCCCTTGCCCGGTCGAGGCCACTTGTTTGGTCGCTACGCTTTTCCCTTGCCGCCCTCATCGTTTGAAACCATTTTTAAGCAGCTGTTTTAAGGCATTTTTAAGGCTTCTCGCCATTGTTGTTGTCTCCGAATTTTAGCATGTGGCGAATTTCAACATTTTAGTATGCATAATTTTTTTTCATGTCCGAATTATAGCCGCAACTTAGCTTAGACTTGAGAAACAATAATAATCAGTAAATTTTGCAACAATTCAAGGCAAATCTTTTTAATTATGTGGCGAAATTCAGCTTCCTCCTTTTTTCCTTGCCTAATGAATCAATTCCCTGGCTTGCCAGTCCCTTTAAAATACCCCATTCGTTCGCGATCACCCCTCACAATGACTACATGGGAACAAACTATCCCAAACAATCCGTTCAAAATCGGCGTCTGCCACAATTTTTACGTTGATTTCTGTTTACCGCGCTTTTCCCCGGGCAGTGCTGCAGCTACCACCAGCAGCTGCTAAAAAAAGCTCTGTAATCCACCGCGCACACAACGGCCAGACAATTTACGCCCACTACGCTGGGCATGGTTTCGTCTGGCGGTCCAGCTGGGAGGTATTGGACCTTTTGGAACCAGTAAATCTTCAGTTCAATTGTCTTCACATTTAAACGTCGGAAAACCCTCTTGGGCCGGTTTTCCGACTAAATTTTGTTTACACCTGGGTCGCTGGGCCCTAGAAGGGGGCCAATCACTAGCAAATATGTGCCAAAACCCGGCTAGTTTTGGGGTTAGTGTACTTAAAAAGCTTGGAAGAGAAGATTTTTCTATGCATCTGCTGCCAGCTTTTCGTTACTGTAGTTTTCTGCTTGCTACCTTTTTAACTTAGCAACATTTTCAAAATTCTTAAGGAGAGCGAGCGAGTGAGATAACGAGGGCGAGAGAGAGATGAAGTGACCAATTCAGCTCATATGCCTTCATTTTTGAATGGCACTGAGAAACCAATGAGCTTCTCAACCTGTTCTTTCAGTTCTAAGCCCAGATATCCCAGAAAAATAGTACGTTAGGTGCCTCTGTACATATCTACTGTACTCAGTCGTGAATAGTACTAAGCGTTCCAAATTTTGAAGATTCCTCTAAGGGCCGGCTTCAGAACGGCCTCCAAACTGGCGGGTGAAAAGCCGGCGTATTTGTGTGTGCCCTGTGATATGTGAGGGGGGATTGTGTTGCCGATGGCTCAGCGGCGGCTGGCCCTTATGGCCGGCCGGCCGATTCGCATGCAAATGCAGGGTAAACATCGGGGGCTTTCGCTCTCATTCTCTGCCCGTCTCTCTCTCCCTCCCTCTCTCTCTCTCTCTCTCTCTCTCTCTCTCTCTCTCTCTTCCCTCAAGATCCGGATCGAAAAACCCTTAAAGGGTGTGCGTATTCGGGGGTGGGCCCTCCAACGGCACCATGGCCACCCTGGCTATCGTGGCACCCAGCTGCCATCATCCGCGCGTGCATTTTGTAGTGGTTTGGAATATTTGCAATTCCAGTCGCTCAAATTTCAATTCATTACCACTATTCCCTTGCGTACAGGCAACAGTTGTCAAACGTACACCGTCAAGCCTACGGCTGCCTTATTGTGAGCCAATTTCATTTGCTCAGCAAAGCTTTCCATGCAATTTCCTTACTTACCAAGCCCGTTTAGCCAATTTCCGGCACTTTCCTATAAACGCCCCCAATAGGCTCGACTCCGACGGCGACCTTGACGCCCCCCATATTGTCCAAATTCACGCGGCCATTATGTAACGGGGTCAACTGATGGGGGTGGATTTGAGGTCTAGCGCCAGTTTGCAACCACTTACGATAATATTTAGCATATTATTATTTTAACTCTTCCTTGAATCGTACCAGCTGGCTTTCAACAATAGCGCAATACGTTTTTATCCCCGTTATTGAAAAGGCTATGCTAATCTATTCCTATATTTTAATGCATCACCTAAATTAATGTGGTAACAGCAAAGCTCTCCAAGAAACTTCGATGTCCTCTATAATACACTGAAATTCCAGATCCCTACTCGACGGCCGTGTGGCCCGCCGGGGCGTCAAAGAGCCGAATCTCGCGTTCGCAACAACCCCCAGTGGCCCGTGTACACCGAAGCCAAAGTGCCGGTAAACAACTTTAAAGTGACTTTTACTATTTTTATACCCCGGTAAGACATTCTAACGCACACATCTTAGTCTTACTTTAGTTCGAAGGCAATACCTAGGACAATCGCTGAGATGTACATAGATAATCATATTCGAGGTTCTTTCGCATTATCGGGGGGTTTACCAATTTTTTTTTGTTCGGATCTAATTTTTCCAATATAAATTGTGGCGGTGGTTCTAAATTATTTTTTTCACTGTTTCTAAACGTGTAAACTTTATAAATTATTGTTAACAAATATAAAATATATCGATTTTTCGACCAAAACTTCGATTTTTTCAACAATTTTTGATAGTTTTTGGATAGTTTTTCTAGGGGAAATATAGTTATGGATTACTAAAACACTACTAAAACACTTTCTATTAATTTACTAGGTATTTCAGGCTTGTACAAAAAGGTTTGCCCCCCCGATAATGCGAAAGAACCACATTCGAATATTCAAAAATGTAGCCTTTCTGATTCTTGATCAAATTTCAAACCCCCTATCCCGCCCACCAAACTTCCGTATCACCATCCCATTAATGCTTTCATTATCTCGCGCCTAACATCAAAGCCCCTACGCAGGTGCTAACCAACACATACCCCCAGGGCTTTTTGTGCCGGATGGGAGAGCAGAGGCGCATCAGCCATTCAGTGTTCTCCTCCCCATCCGCCACAAATTCTATTCACAATCCCCTGTGCCACTTCTCCCCGCCAGGCTTCTCCTCCCCCTAAAAATGGACATTGTCAAATTCCGCGCCAGTTTTCGCATGCCCCGGCGGATTCGGTTGCCCTTTATTCGCAGCTATTCCTTTGTTGACCGAGGTTTGTTTTGCGGGTAGATAAAACTTATCGTCTTGCCTGGCTTTCGATCTAATTTTTGAATCCAAAATCAACGGTTGTGGACGCCGAAAGCCTAAAAGGTATAATCTTTAAGGCTACAATTACCTTTAAAAAATTTCAGCTCTCAAATTATCTCAAAATCATGGTTTACACTTTTAACCATAGCAAAGTTTCATTTTAAAGCATCAGATACCTTGAAAAAGCCCAAAACTTAAAGTTTAATAGGTTTTTAAAATGTATAAAATCCATCATTAAAGTTCACAAGATTTTAAAAATGTTCAAATCCAGCAAAAACTTAATCCATGGGCTAAATATAACCATTCAAACCACAATACCACCTTTCAATCAACCCAATTTCTAGGAGCCGACGCAGCGCTCCGCGTCCAACCCGTCGAGATGCGGTCCCCGTTCACGCGATCCGATCCGAACAGCAATCAACCCGGAAACGTCAAGTAAGCCATCGAGTTCAGCAAGTAAATGAAAAACCTTTTTTTTGCGAAATTTTTTAAGCACAAAGTAAAAACCAATAAATTCCAGATTCCTCCGAGCCACGAAAAAATTCTTCAAAAAGATCTACTCGACGGCCACGCTGCCGAAGAAGCAGTCGGTGCCGAACATCACCGCCCCGGACGTCAGCCAGCTCGGCCAGAGCTACTATGACTTTAGGTAAAAATCAATACATTTCGTGGGTGTTCCTTGGCACTTAATTCAGGCTAAAGCCTAGTAGGGAGCCTAGGCCTAAGCCCGACTTGTGGTACTCTGATACAATTAAATATCAGTCCATCTATTTAGCTCGAGCTACCGCGAGCCGTCGCGTTTTGCCTCGGACGACTGCGATGATCCTTACACATTCTCCACCTATTGCTCAAACTACCGTAGCCCGATGGACACGTATCGCAACGAGCTGAACCTATCCACGTCCCTCCATTTCCCCAAGTATGCCGACAGCCAGCCGGATAGTGGTGTCGACGATCGGTAGGTGAAAGCACCAACTAAAGGGGCCGGGAAGCCTCAAAAATATTTCGGGCGAATTTAAAACACTGCGATTTTAGCTCGTCCACTCCCGACGAGTCGGTGGACTCGGTGGGGGCCTCGTCATCGTCTCCCACCTCGTCCAGCTCGCACTCCACGGCCTCGTCGAAGCTGGAGACAAGCCACGACGATTCGGGCTTTGCCCAGGTGCCCGTCAACGGTGACTGGAACAACGTGTTCGAGCAGTTGCGCCGAGAAATGGTAAGCCAAAGCGGAGCGAGATAAGCTTAATTTTACTTTTTTTTCACCTAAAAAATAGTATTTTCGTATCAATTCATTATTATTTTGCGTAAGTATCGGCTTAAATGCCATTGTCAACTTTCAGACACTTATGCGAGAACGAGATCAACAAATCCTGGCGGACCTGCACAAGGTGGAATCGCAGCTGAAGAGCGTGCGCCTCGCCTCGCAGTACGGCTTTGACGATAAGGACGGCCCGGTGCCAAGTATGCCGATATAAGCTCGCATTCATCGTGACCTACTCATTGCTGTTCAAACGGGTATCTACTTCCAAATGTTTATCTTCTAATATCCCCCTTCTTTTCTCCTTTCCTTCCTCTTCTATTTCATCCGGTCATGGATTGAAAAGCCGGTCGATTCTCCAAATCTTGTTGATCCACGAAACGCGATTTGCCTTTAGAAAAACGATAATCTTCAAAGTAAAAGGGAATTCGCGATTCCAGGTCAAGCCCATACCGTTGTATTTTCCGGGACTAGGAAAAGCCGCGGAAAGATTTTTGGAGAATGCTACCTATTTTCCCGTCTAGTTTCGGTCGCTAAATTGTATTGCCTTGCGCGCACACGCCAATCGGTGACCTACGCCCCCACTGAATCTATCTTTGCAGTATTGTGTATTTTTACATTGAATGCTCATTGGAAAGGATTATTTTATCGCGATAAATAATGTATTTGTGAAAGGCACCGGAGAGAAAAGGTTAAAAACAGGAAATGGGAAACAACATGAAAAAATATCCCTTCAAAGCAACGATACCTGACATAATATACACTTTTGATTTTTAATCACAAAATCATACGACGGTTATATTGCGCTCCGTTACGCGAAAAGCCAATAATCGCTGAGATTCCCGCGTCTCTACGGCCACCTTGCAATTCGTGCCCCGCAGTATGTCGGCGTGATCCTCGACGCGCAAGTCCACAGCTGAATTGGCGGCGAGAATTCGGAAAGCTGGGCAAGGGGCGCCTGTCGACACGAACACGTTCCATTTAGAATCGCCTAAAAACCGTGGTATTTAAAACTTAAGACCCGGAAGCTACCTTCAGACGCTTGTTTGGCTCGTTGGCATAAGGAGAGTATGTGACTGACGAGTGGCCGAGTTTCGAGACCATAGGCTTCTTGGCAGAGCGAGAGTTCGTCCAGGAAATAATTCGAGCAGCCAGGAAGTTCATCCTGTAAAAACGATATTCGTTTTTATAAAAAACCCTCACCTCTCGGTCCAAGTATAATTGTGGATCTGCCACAACAACAATTTGGCCCGGGACGTGTCGAATGCCATATCGTGTGCACAGGTCGAGGAGATCCCGTTGGCGGATCGCTCGACTCAAGACGATCATCTTCTGGCGATCGGTGACGACTTGTCGAAGGACGTGTAGAAGGAGCACGTGTCCTGTTTGAACCGCGTCATCCATCACAGTGACTAGACCCGACGGGAATATATTCATCCTTAAAAAACAACTATAAATGTCCAAAAGGCTACAGAAAGCTGCAACGTCCCGTCGTAGAAATGAATTCAAGGCTACGTGACCTCAAGAATTTTAACTCTAACGACACTCAGATATCCAAGCTTTGTTTATTTCACAGTTTCAATCACAAACAGAAAACACAATGAAAAACGAATAAGGTACGGTAAAAAAATTCTTGGGCGGACGGTGATCTTGGCTTTAATCAAAGCGCTTCTGTCCTGTCAGCGACATCTGGAAGAAAGATCAATTTGCGGGTGCTTCGAAACGCACTTACAGGCCGAAATTCCCGTTGCGCTCAACCGACCAGCCCGCTCCATTTGATAAAAGACATAATTTTTCGGGAAGGGATCCCACGGATCGACGCTTTGATGTGCATACCGCGATCGTCAGTGAGCAACACGACGCCGCGACTCTCGATGTGAGCCCCTTTCGGTATCTGGTCACGTAACTAAAATATAGAAAATCTTCAAAATTCAAATCCAGCATACCTTTTCCGCATTGAAGGGTGGCATAAAGAGATCCTCAGCAAACAACGCGCACGATTCGACGATCAGGTCGTCGTTGATCTAGGATTTCACAATTTTTAATGTAATTCTTCATTTCACAAATTTGAAGTACTAGTCTGCAATCTGTACACACCTGATAGGTCTCCGAGGGCTGCTTCTCTTCGGTGGTGCTCATCAACTGGATCCGCACCCCCTGTTTCGTCAGTAGGCCAACATTCTTGGGACGAGTCTTGTAGAGTCCCTGAAAATTTACAATTCAATTGGGAAATGGAGAACCCAAACCTCAATCCATCGCACGGCTTTCTTGGCTTGTGCATTGACGTAGAGAGCTTGAGTTCGCGAGGTGACTTCTTTGACAGCCAGAGAAAGTCCAGAAAGTTCTTGAATAACTGAAACGACGCCCGCTTTACGTTTAAAAGCGGATCGATGCGGCTTACCAACTGTAGGGATGAGCAGCGTGTATCTCCCCGAATTGATTATCTTTTCGATCCACTGCAGATGATCAACAAACGCGTTCGTGTCAGGGACAATCTAAGAGCCTGAATTATCAGATAAAGCCAGAAATTGAAACCTGGGTCGGTTTGACGACGATAAACGTATTTCGTAGCTTCTGCTCGTAGCTGGTCAACTGCTCACGCGTGCTCTTTGATTCGCTGGACCGTCTTCTTTCAAGAATAAGGCCCGGGCCCGCTTCTTCGATCTCAGCGGCAGGTGTCGGTATGAAAAACCTGTCAAAAATAATATCCAAAAATTAACGTAATAAAACCTACTCCTTATTGCTCGTGTCATAGTCGAGGGATGACGTACCCAACTCGACAAAAATATGTGCAAGCTGCGCCACAGAGGCCAGCCGAGCATGAAGAGCGATCAGATCCTGTGGCAAACGTTATTAGGGGATAAAAAGAAAACCTACCGTGCCATCTCCCTGTCGGCCGGCGACCTCGGTGATCTTAGGTGGATGGGGAAAGACATCGCAGAATGACGCGACAAGGAAAAGCTCAGGCATGTAGACCGCTATTTTTCCTAAAAACACTTCAATATGTAAGCAACCTTGTACCGGAATCTGAAGGATAGAGAATGCGACGAATCTTGCGATCCTGGAACAAGTTTGCCGCGTTCGCCAAGTTGGACCAAGCATCGAGGAAAGGCATCGGCGACAGTGGCTCGAGCTGGGAAAGCGTAAATTAAATAGACCTTCAAGGTACCGTATTAGAAGATCCGAGAATCCTACGCCCGATTGGATTCGAGAAAAATTGGGCAAGCAAAAAGACTGACGGCATCGGGACTCGAACCTGGAAGATTTTAGCTATCAAATCAGAGCAAATTTACAGGGCGCGGTGCTTCTTCGTTTTCGGAGAGCCACTTGACGATTTGGGGGACATTGCAGCCGGATAGTGGTTGTAGCAAGACGCCCAGGTAAGTGATGATGAATTGGACGGATAGCTGATGCGGTACGGTGATCGTTTCGGCGCCTGGATTGAAATAGAATTATCAAAATTCTAACGATTCCAAAACTCACATTTGCTCTCACAGTTCACCAAGACATAGATGAAAATCGCGGTGACTTGGGAGAGTTGGAGCGCGGTTAGCGGGGACCCCGGCTGTTCAAGGGCCACAATCAAATGTACGAGCATCCGAGTCGAGACCTAATCGGATGAAAACTAGTTGAACTAGCGCAAACCGAAAGGAAATTCTCGAGGCTGAGCTTTTGCAGCAACATTGTCGCGACGGCGAGGGCGTATTGAACGAATCTCTCGGATAACTAAAAAATACAGAAAAGGCCCAAAATAATTCACCGTAGCGGTAGGGAGGTTCCGAACGAGCTGCAACAGATTTTCCGCGCTCTCATCGTCCTCGTCTTTTCGATCGCCGTGCCCATCATCTCGTACCCAGATCTCAACCGAGCGATCTTTTTGGAAGGCGATCTCGGCCTAAATTTTGCGATTCAGTTTGATCCGATCAAATCATATTCACCTCGCTTTTGATCCGGCCCAACTGCTTGTTCATCGCCTCCTCGTGCTCTTCAATTTTTAACAACACCTCGCTGAGTCTAAACAAAAACTATCAAAAAATCCAGCAATCTACCGCTGATTCATTCGCTCATCAGTAGCTTCGAATGGATGCAAGCAACTGAGGGCTCGCATAGAGAAAAACATTTCGTCGAGCAGTCTTTTCTAAACAAAAATTGAATAATTTATTTCATTTCTTACGTTGGCGACAGATAGAATCGCCAGCTGATTGTATGCGTGCCCGGTCTCAGGCCAGAATTGGACGGCTCGCAGGTAGCAACTAAACACAAATTCAATCAAAGAACCAAATCTTACGCCTTCGCTCTAGAATACGAATCATTCTCCTCCCCGCCAGCAACATAGCGATTCAGGTTTCCAAGCGCGAGAAAATGACGGGATAGCGATCGAAGAATACGCTAAAAATTTGCTTATTACGGCATCAAATCAAAAGAGAACCAACCTTTTGTTTGGCTGTATATTCCTGTCCTGGAAATATTCCATCATGCGCGGCTCGCAAATCGTCGGCTGGCAATCCACCCTTCCAAAATAGTGATTTGGAGATCGACAGCTTGTATTCCTTCTCATAACTTCCGATAAGTCGCTTGTAAAATGCCAATCCCTAAAAAAACCTATACGGGCCAAATAAAGGGCTTACCTGCGATAGAAATTGCTGAAGCCATTTCGCAAACGCCCCGGAGGCCGCTCTCTTTAGCCCAGCAGCTGTAAAGAAACAAGTATTAACTTCAAACATAAAATACCTGTCCTCAGCGCGTTGATTAGTCGGTAAAACGCTTGGCGAAACAATTGCGTTTCAATATTTTCGCGATAAGAATATTCCACATCGATGTTTAGTATCTCGAAATAAGTGTCAGCCAACTCGAGGCTGAAAATGAGCCATATTTTGAGAAAAATATACAAAAAACCTCAACGAGATGGCTTCCTTGGACGCGCTCTCCTCGCCGCCAGTGATCCGGGAGAGTTGTTTGTTGAGGGTCTGGTTGATCTAAAATAAATAATTTTGCAGGAAAAACAAAAAGCAAACCTCGTCCATTCGATCTCCATACTTTCGGCGGACCTCATCGGCAATTTCGCGGGTGCTGCGCTTTTGGGAGTCGGGGCCAGCTTGAGTGACATCATCAGCGAGCGAATCATCAGAGGGCTTTGAAATCTTGGACATACAACGGATGGTCGAGCCCTAAAGCTCGAGTATTTTTGGCGGAAGTGTGTGTTCGCGAGGATGGAAGAAAGGTCACAAGTTTGACAGCCAAAAAAAGGTGGTATCAGTCAGCAATTAGTGACCCCGAAAAAAGGAGAGGCGCAGAGCGTGCCTACGATTCCATAAGAATCGCCCCTGTGGAGAATTTTTTGCTTTAAAGGTATCGTGTATACTACTAGTAGTAATAATTGATACCGATAAAGTTGATCAAGCCTTCAAAAATTATATCTATCATTCTGTTCGATCAATTAAATAAAAGGCGAAAAACACATGAATCTGTACTGCTCCGAGACTAATAAAATTTTATTTATAACCGTTCAAATACAAGAGAGCAAAAAAAAATAGCACACGTCGATCACAGGAGGGCTAGAAATCACAACGGGGTAAGTATGATTTGGCATTTTATTGGACGGGAAGCCGGATGCTAACAAATTACTAACAAACTGAAAATTTTCGATGCTCTAAAAATGTAATCCGTCAATTTCGGTGATCAGTTTTCGAATGGGTCGCGGGCAGAGACGATTGCGAGGTGAATTTCGAGGTTGAGGCCGCCGGGGATGTATTCGAGGAGTCCGTAGAGGATCGGGACCAGCTGTAAGAATTCACGTTTGTAAAAAGCTACTGTTTCGCTTCTAGAAGCAAACTTTTAAGGTATTTTAAGACGAGGCGGTCCCCACCTGATCCATTGATGACACATATTGATCGCGCTGCTGCTCGAGGCCTTCCCAAGGAGCAATGTCCATCGAGACGTCTTGGTCGCATACTTCCAAACGGATCGCTACGCTCCTGAAAGCCTCGTGAGTTATCTCGGTAGGAAACGCGTTTGAGGAACGATTTCTTCTTTTTAGTTCTAAATCTCAAGAACCTAAGATTGAAGGAAAACTCACATTTGGCCGATCGAAGTCAGTGGCTGCACAAAAGAATCGAGGTGCTTCGTGGCCTCACGCGCCAACATCTCAGCGACACTGAACACCTTGGCCTCGTCGTCCGGGGCGATACGGTCGTCGCCGACGTGGAACACGTGTGAGAGGCGCACGGCGTACTCCGGGCTTGCACACACCTGAAAATTTGCATTTACGGGCGCTACGAAGACAGACGGCCTTTTGATCATTCTTTTTGCAAATGTTCATACCTGAATCGATGTGGAAAGGGCGCGTGTCAGCGATAGCCCATACTGGAAATGGCCACCCATATATCGTCCGTCTATCGGTGAGACGAGATTCGAGACAGAGTCGTCGTTCAAGAAATATTCCGCATCAACCCATTGAACACGCACGACGCCAGCTCCTTTTGGCGAGATGGCTTCCCAATCCTAGAATTGGCTGTTTTATGAAGGCTTTTTGTAGCTACCAACCTCGCCTACTTTCAGCGCGTCTGCCAGCTTTTCTAGGGAGTCGCCGCTCATTCGGATCGTCACTCCATCTTCCACGATTGTTATCTAACGATGGTAAATAAAAAAAATATATAAAAACGATACCTGAAAGACGTCATCAGCAGATTTCAGTCCCGAGTCGAAAATGACAAATGACGCACCGGTCACTAAATCAAAAACCACTATTAAGCTTTCAATAAATTAAATTTTCTCTAGAATTAACTCCTTAGAAAACGTACCAGCTCTCGTGTGGCCGCGGGCAAGTAGTTGAGTCGTTAGCAGCCCTCCATCATCAACACAAACGAGCTGACTATCCGCTTCTGAGGCCAACCCACACTGCCAAGCCATCATTCGCGCATTCCCTTGCACTAGCGTCTTTATCTATAATTTGGAATCTACTACGCCGTCTCCAAAAACCCGACCTGTTCCCTGGCAGCTCGAGGAATTCGGATAGATGTCTCGGTACCCTTGAGCACCACCGTACTTCCAGAAATCTGCTCCATTCTGAAGGCCCATTCTCGGAAATCGGTGAACATCTAGAAATCAGTGACCAAAAAAATCCAAAATAATACCTTGATGACGGTATTGTTGGTATTTTTCCCAAAAACCGGTAGTAGGCCAACGCTGTTGATGACTGGGTATGGGTACCCTAAACGAGATTTGGAAGATTATTACCAAATTCAAGGGGCGCTATAGTTTTTCATAACAAAAAGTGCGACTCACAGCTCTGGTCAAGTCCCATTCGCAAGAGGAGTCGATTTGGGTGGGCGAGGGCCCAGACGAGCTCATCTGGATGAATGGAGATGCCGATGACGTATGGGCTCTGAGGCCACGTGATGCTGATCGTCTTTGCTTCCTGAAGGTCAAAATATTAGTTCAAGAAGGAGCCAAGCAATTCTTACCTTACGACTGGGCCGGTAGAAGAGTATATGTGTGGCACATTGTGACGATTGTGTGGGATCGGAGCAGGAATGAAGAGCGGGAAGGCGCCCGGTCATTGGCCGAATTCCGGAACCACCATCCTCCAAACAAGACTCGAACATCGAAAACAAAAAATTACAATTTTAATCAAACGAGGTCTACCTCGGCAAATCTTGCCAAGACGCCCAACGGAACTGAATAGTCGATGGGCTCCTCGTTGAGCTCCCAGATATAAACAATCTAAATAGTAAAATATAAATTATGAAATCCTCACAAACCTCATCAACCCCAATCGCAAAGAAACCCTTCGACGAGACCCCGCAGATTTCTGTATCCGGCTTTGTTGGGTCTGGAAAAGTTTCCAGGTAAAACGCCGTTGATCAGCAAATCGCTAAATCAAAAATTAACTTACGGTCAGCAAACTGTACAACGCATTGCAGATTACGCTTCAAGAAAACCTCCACTGATGATTTTTGCTTCAGGCGTTCAACTAAACGAATTGTATTTTCATAAAAAAAAACTTTAAAGTTCTTCTAAAGGTGCTTATTAATGGATGCAGCTTACTTAATTCGTCGTTTGTTTGCCGCGCGACCGTACCATCAGCGTTTCGCACGATGAATGGTCCACTCCATTCCGCTGGCAAATAGGAAGCCATCTCTTCTTCGATCTAAACAACGTTGCAGCCCATTCATTTGCGTACCTTTATTGATGCCAATTTCTGCGTCACGTGCACACGTTTCCGGCCAGATTTCTAAAATGCTCGTCAATCCCTGACAAGAGATCCGAACCTTTTTAGCTTTGAGAACCGTTTGCTCGGTGGCGTCACCGCTGTGCTCGCCCGGTCTGCTGCCGTCTCTAAAATGTTATTGAGCTTGTAAATAAACGAGGTTCACGGACCTAAAGACAACGGATCGTTTCCTCTCCACGCTCATGCCTTCAGGGTAGGAATTCGGTAATGAGGATGTACTAGGTCCAATCCCATCGCCTTCTTCAACGCCCTCCACGTCGATCGGTCTAGACTTTAGCACGGATCGCGTCCGCGTGGTTGATGGATTCTCTTCGAATTCGACTCTAAACAAGAAAGTCAATAAATTTTAGATGCCTAACAATTCTTGTCGGTCCTCATACGCCTTAATCCGGTCGAGCATTGATAAGCAGGGTTGGCAGACGCGTTGCTGAAAAAAAACAATAATTGTTTACAAATAATTCGATGCAAACCTTATTTTTCTTCTCGTCATCACCCAAATATGCCAATGATGCCTTCTCGTTGCAGCAAGCCGCACAGAGCACTCGTCCGCAAGCACGACAGTGGTGACGTCTGGAAAAATTCGGATTTTTATAACTTCCCAAAAAAAGCGAAATATTTTGATTCTTACCTGACTAGTAGTGTAAATTTTGCCGAGCATAGCATGCAGACCATACAGTCAGCATCGGGGATCCAGAACGGTTTGACCTGGAAAGACTTGAAAAAAATTCTTATACCCACCTTTCCCAACAAAAGTTCACTTTCCGTCAACAGCATCCGATCGGATTCCTGGTCCAAATCATGGACGACGGCGATTACTTGGTCCTGGAATCGAGGCATTGGGAAATGAGCCACTTTCAAAAACAACCGCCACTTCCATTTTAGACTTGCCATTAATGCAGAAGGCTATCAATCGGCGGAATAAAAAGAACTTCAAGTACACTAGTATTAGTAATTTCCGAGCACAAAATCGATACTAACCGTTCCGCGTGCCCAGCTGACTTGAATAGCCATAATTTCAGGCCTGGGAATTATTATTAGCTAATTTCTTATTTACGGCTGCCCGAAAATCGATCGGTGACTGGCTAATGGAACGGAAACGAGCGCGTGTGCCCGAGAATACGCCCCGTGAATAATACAAAAACAACCGGCCCACAACAAGGAAAAAAGTGGTTAGATCAATGAATTTTCTGAAAGGACTGAAAAGCTTTTTAAATTGATTGAGGCTTTGAGACAAACCTCAAAACGTCCCCGTACGGTCGGCATCGCTTCTGCACTATGTGCGGGTGAGCTGGGAGCTAAAATTCCATTATTAAAAATTTGATTTTATGCGCTCACCTTCAGCTACCTCAATCGCTTGTTCAGCGTGTGCCTCTTCCTCCTCTTCCTGCTCCTCTTCCTGGTTTTCTGAGCCTTCTGCCACGGCTTCGTCTCTTTCTTTAGCCTGTACCACCCCATGTCCAGCCTCCATCGCCAAAATAGTTTCTTTAATGTCATCAGTGCTTTTCTCGACCTTTGTTTCAATTTTTAGCTCTGATGTTTCAGCAGATCCCGAATTATCTGTCTGAGCTCTCTCTTCCTTTTCATTTCCTTTCGGAACTTCTTCTACGAAATCCTCAACCACAATGATATCCGTATCGGGAATCTCTTCCGGGAATCCGAAGGTAAGCACCCGTTTTGATTGCTTGTTTTTCTTAGGTTTCTCGAGTTCCAAGGGCTTTTCCGTCCTCCACTTCTCCGCAACTTCCTCATTTTGGGGTTGAGGCTTTTTGGGAGAGGTCTTTTCGGGGAAACCAAAAATATTCTTTTGCAAGCTTGAGGAAGGGGTTGTCTCAAATGTTTCGTTTTCGGTTTCCTTTAAACCCCCGAAGTCAAAGGCAGGGTCCGTTGGCTTTGAAACCTTTTCCGGAGGAGCTGAATCGCCGGGATCTTCGCTTCTTTTTCGGCTTCCTCTATTAGGCGTGGCCGGCTCTTCAATTGAATTTCGTTTCCCGGTCACTTCGGTGAGTGCCAATGACACCATCTCATCCACCAATTCCTCGATAGCTCGTACTTCTGGCGATTTTTGACAATTACCGAGTTTCGTAAAATTGTTGATCGAGGTGTCGATTAGATTTTCGACGAAGCCGCGAGCCCAAGTGGAGATGTATTCCTGAATGAATGTGGTTTAGGTGGCTTGAGAACTGTCTTTCCAAAAAAGTTCATCTGCTAAAGCCCTACTTTTTCCGACGATTCCAATACCAGCGAACACTCTTCATCGTCTTCAGCCCGGCTTATAATGCTAAAATAGGTTAGTTTCTAAAAAAAAGGTTAGAACCTACATTTCCGGAGCAGCAACCTGAACGGCTGGCACATCAGCATAATCACCAAAGGCTTCTTTTTGAGAGCTAGCTGCAGCTAGTGGTTGCGAAGGATCCACTTCCTCGGCTCCTTCATCTTTTTCCTCTATCCCTAAATACCGAAGGGCTTCCTCGAACTCATCTTCCTCGTTGGGAGCGTCATTTTTGCTGGCTGTGGTGAACAGCAAATTCTGAAAACTAAATGAAGGTTTATTTAGTTTACACAAACCTTTTTCCGAGGGGTTTCCACTGTTTCAAGAGGTATTTTAGAATCCACTGTAGCATCCTCACCCTCCGGATTTATATTTTCTTCTGAATCTTCCGGCTCCGGGCTCAAGCTTGGGCCTGGGCTGGGTGATTCCACCAGATCCCTTGCGCCGGGCGTCTCGATAACAAGCTCTTCTTCGACGTCCTGTAAGGTTTTTCCTTAAGTTTTTTCTTCAATCGGTCGAGTCACCTGGGTTCGTTCCAACAACTCAATCACCATTTCTTTAATTTGTTCTGATTGCTGGAAAGTTCGAGCTCGAATTGTCCTTGGCGTGCCAGATTCTGGGCGTTCTTCTGAAATACGTTTCATTGGCATACTACTGACACTGCCCAACGTGTACCTTTAAAAATAAGGTTCTGCTTACTCTCAATGCCTTCAAATTCCGGGTCCCCCTCCTCTGGTGTCCGGTTTCCACTGTAGGTTGGACTTAGCGACTCATCCGCCTTTTGAAATGGAGAAAACGAGGAAAAAGCGGAATGGTAGGTTGTGTTCGGGCTTCGGATCTCATCCTGAATGATATTTTTGGGAGGTTTTAAATTTTGTGGTGACTTTCGGGAGCTTTAACAAACCTCGGCTTCGTCCAAAAGATCGTCCATTGACGGCATGGCATCCATTTTTTACAAAATAAATAGATATTTTAAGCTTATTGTGGTATTTCGTGATCCATCCGGGGGTCAGTCTCGCTCACCAGTGGAAAATGACCGGCTGAGGCAGGCAGAGGATGCATGTCTCATGCGCGTAGTTAGTTGTCTGGTGTACTCTGGGTTCTCTTGCTTTCAAAACGGCATTGTTTGTTATGGTTTTGCCTTTATTTTGAGCTATTTATTTTCAGCACTCGCATAATCGATGTGGGAATAAAAAAATAGGGATGAAATTAAATGCAGTGTAGGACTAGAGATGCAGTTAATCTAGGAGAAAGGGCTTGAGATCTGTTTCGAGGTTTGAAGCGTCAAGTTGGCAAACAGAAAATACATATTACAAGGCAGCTAAATCATCAGCAGACAAAATAGCAAAACGATTTGCCTGGCCCTTAGCCAAGTGCATTGACCCATGTATCGACGGAGGGGAATGTCAACGCCTGGCCGGTCATGAAGCCCGCGTGGGCAAATGGGGCACCGTAGCCCTGGATGTGTTGAACGTCTCCACGTCGCCAGTTGACCCCGACGTGATCGTTGCCCGCGTAGTAGCCGCCCACCTGAGAAAGTAGGTTTTGTAGCAATTAGGGCCGGTTAAAGTATCTTTAGAATCTAGCATTTTGAAGTCATAACCCACCCCATACCCGTTGTCGATGTTCACTTCTCCGATGTGCTCCTTATCAAGCGGGACGGCGACAACGTTGTGCTGTCCGCCTTCAACGCCGAGGCTCTAAAAGGCTCCGTCTTCGATCCCCGGCTTGAGCATATACGTTGCTAGCAAATAGGCCAAAATGTCGACATTGTGATATTTTTCGACATTTCGGCATTATGAATTTAGCTATTATAAAAGTCGACATTTTTAGAGAACGTGCGGTGGGGCTCCCACTTTAAAAATCAATCCCACCTGAACCAATGGCACTGACCACCCATTCTTATACCCATACTTCCCTTCCTGCCAGTTTGCGCCGGCTTCTTGCTGTAGCGAGACGTAGTCACTAAAATAGCAGACTAGATGCTGTCCAGTGCCCACCTACCGTACTCCAATGTTCTGATTGAATCCTCCGCCCCACGATCCGAATGGGATCCCGACAAGATGGCCAGAGCCAATAGCGCCTTCCTCGTTCACGGGATAGTAGGGGATACCTTTCACATTCCATGAGCCCAGGTTTAGATTTACCTAAACTCCTGATATTAGCTTTATTCAAGGGGGCTTCATTGCGACGTGTACAGAATTCGGTACTGGACTATTAGCAGGGGGGGGGAGGGAGGAGCGAGCTAGCTCACCACACAAACTCTTACCCCGGAAGACCACGATTGAGCCATGTCACCAATCTCCGACGCTTTCGGCAAGAATGGGGCACAATCTCTAAAGTAGGCTTGACAGCGGCCGCGATTCGCCTCGATCGTCTTGGTTTTCACGCAATTCTAAAAAGGCAGATTCGATAACTTTCACACCCTCCAAAGTTTACCGCCTGGGCCATCGGGGCAATTTTTTTGCAGCGTCGCTGCAGCTCGATGGCCTGCTTGACGGTCAATTGGCGTTCGGGGTGTTGCTGAAGGAGTTGGTCGATTTCAAGGGGTTCAGGGTGAAACCCAGGACAATGAAGAAGGAACCTGCGACGCGTCGACAAACTACTCTACTATCTCTCCCGATCTCTATCTCTCTCTCTCTCGTTTTTTTTGCATAGTGTAACATCTCCGATTTTTTTAATTTTGTAGAATTGTAGAACCATGACAATTGTCGACACGCCCTGTCCTTATCCCTTTAACACACCGCTCTCTCATACGCAGCCAGCTGGGGCCGGATGTGGATATGGGTTCGATCTTCCCGATCGTCGATGCCGACTTGAGGGCGTTCAGACTAAAAAAATATTTGACGAAGTGCTGAACCAATTACCGGATCAACTCTCGGGCCTGTGGGCTTCACGACGAGGATTGCCGGTTTGTCCTGGGGCTTCTCCACCGGAACATCTCTCCGACGGGCCATGGCTGGTACGGGAGGTGGAATCGGGAGGAGTGGAGGCGGAAGTTCCAAGGTTCCATCTGAAAATCGAGCTTAAAATTCCTTTGGAACAAATCGATGTGGGATGTGCCAAGTATCAAGCAGTTTGAAGCAATTTTTAAAGTTCTCCTACCTCCACAAATCGACAGTCTTGAATTCACCTCACAGGCCCGCTTCATCAGCATCTCTTTCTGCAGAATTTCGTGATCATTGCCTTAAAGGGTCTTTAATTTTCGCGTTTTTGCTTACCATAACCACATCCAACTAAGAGGAATGGGAGAAGCAGCAGCTTCATGTCGCTACCGTACCCCATGATCTAGAAAAATAGCTTCAAGTAGATTTTGTATTTTAAAACTTCAAAAAACGACAAAGAATCTGTTCAAATCAAGCCGGGCGATCGGATTTCGAAAATTAATCTTCCCGAGAACCATTTTGTCGAAATGGATATTGAAAGTCAATTTCGTACTGCAATTTTTCAGCGGCGCTTTTTCTAGTGGTAGCTGGACACAGGTTTTTCGAAATTCAGATTTTAGAAAAGAGTGGTGCTCGAGAATATGACTTTTCGATAATATTTCTTCGGCTTTCGAGAAACAGCCTTTGTTTTTTAGAAAAAAAGATTTCTTGAGATTAGATTTTCGAAAATTTGCCTAAAAATCTGAAATCGAGTTCCCTAAAAAAATGTGATATGATGACGGACAAGAGGTTGACCTCGCGAGAATAGACTCTTCGCGTGAAAATGGGTACAGCGGCACCCGTGAGGGGAATACCATCAGAGACCAACGAAGCAATACTCCAGCATCACCCCCCCCCGCAGGCATCTTTTCACAAAAGAAAGGTGATATCGAAAAACATCACACACCTCCAATATCGATACGAACAGTGCGTGGAATGGAATGGGAAATGAAAACCCGTGCCGTCGCCACTTTTTCTCGGCCACAATAACGGATCTCTTCTTTTTGGGGTGCCGGAGATTTTGGAAGTCAGCGGGATCCCTGTTTTCGGGGGAGAGGGACATTTCGGGAAACACTCGAGATTGGGGAGATAAAAATATGAAACGTGAGTTCAAATGATCAAAACGGTTTTGGGAACGGAGGAAACAGGGGTGTTTTTCGTCTGAGAATTTTCTATTAGGAAAAACCTCAGTGTTGACCTTCAATTATGCCATTTCGTCAAGAAAAAGGTCGTATTCTTACTGACGACGCAACAGCAAATTTAAGAACTAAGAAGCCAAGAATTTTATGAAAAACTCAATTTTTAAAGATCACTTTTACTTGAAAACGAAAGGAAACCGGCCCAAATTACGCCAAATTGCCATTTTCGAAAAATAGGGCAAGAAGGCAAGAAATTGGACAAAAACCTTTCTTTATAACAATCATTAAGGCATTGAAGACAAAAATGCATCAGTATTGCCCTGATTTCCCCCAAAAAGCAAAAACGTAGGTCTTGGCCGGGATCGAACCGGCGACCTTCTGCGTGTGAAGCAGACGTGATAACCACTACACCACAAGACCACGATGACGACGGCCCTGGGAGGGCTCTTTGAGCCCAGAGCGTCAAATTCCGACCGACCGCACAACCCGAGCGGGTGTCCGATGAGTTTTATGCCTTTTGGCCTAGTTTTCGGAAACTATGTACGGAGAACAAAGAATCTACCAAGGACACTCGCGCCCACACCCAACAAAACCCATAAACACATCACACCCGCAGCGGCTTCATCTCAACCCCAAAAACAATGTGCTGCTATGGCGAGAGAAGAAAGAGGTTGTTTATTTGACCGCAGCCGAGATTTTACTATTTTTTGGGCTCTTTCACATTACCGAGGGGGCATCATTTTTTTTACTACACGTCCGGAAATGCCTAGTAATAACAACTGTTTTATAGTGTTTTTAATAAAAATTAGCTATATTTCAGGTGGAAAACTATCTAAAAAAATTGGAAAATTTGAATTCTGGGCCAAAAATCGATATGTTGCATTTTTTATGAAAATTTCACAGTTCTTCGTTTAGAACTTTGATTGATTTCGTTGGCCTCCTTCGCTATTTTTTCGGTGCCAGGCCACAGTATACTCACCATTTTTGTATTCTTTATTCCATTAAAATAGCATATTGACTAGCTTCGAAGGGTGTTCAATCCAGGAATGATCGGGGCGTGTGTAATCGGATATGTACAACTACATTTTAAGCGATGATTAAAGAGAGAAAAGACAAGAATTAGCTACCATAGTGTCGATATTCTGATGCACGCGGGGTGAGCACCGTTTTTTGGGG
Organism: Mesorhabditis spiculigera; assembly: GCA_958295435.1. NCBI lineage: Eukaryota > Metazoa > Nematoda > Chromadorea > Rhabditida > Rhabditidae > Mesorhabditis > Mesorhabditis spiculigera. The sequence goes on along the minus strand of CATQJA010002644.1, from coordinate 1,108,452 downwards.
GGATTTTGTGTTTCAATGGTAGGATCGCGTGGTAAAATACTGTTTTTGTGAGGAAAAGGTCAAGATTTAGAGTCTAGAAGAGCAGAAAGGCAACGAGGGCCGGGAATGAAATAAATAGGTGGCGTAGGGAAGAGCTGGCGATTTCCGGGTTTTGCACGTCTTCGGACGATTCGGTAGCGATGGTATCTGTAAATGGAGCATAAATTATCCTGAGATTTGGGTTTATGCATAGGCGGAGGCGTAGACAGCCCTACGTTAATGCTAACTCTAACATACCGCTAGGCTGAGCCGGCTGATCACGGTGAAGCGCCGGGTCGATGTTGCCACTGGTCGGCACCATTTGCATTGGGGTCGTCGAAATAATCTTCAAATTTAAAGTATTTTTATTACGGTTTACATACTTTTTCACTAAATTAAGCCTTAAAACCAACCTTGACAGTAGTGCTGGCTGTGGTAACCGCTACAGTCGCGATTTCCGAAACGTTCTCGGCAAGGCCTCCCGTCTCATCGAACATTGTCGTCTCCTGGACCGCGTCAGCCGTCACATTCGCTTCTTCGGCGTCTTCTTGAGCTGAAAAATGGATTTATAACTTCTTTTAAACCTAGCTCCTTACTTATAAAAATATTTTTACTGATCAAAGGATACGGTAGGATGTGAAAATCACCCACCTGCAGCCACGTCGGGCATCGGCTGATCGTTGGGCACCGATTCGGAGGGCCCATCCAGACTTCCCAACGCCAGAGCTGCAAAAGATTGATTCTCGGTTTCTACGATTTGAAGTGCAAAACCTATTTTAAGATCTTGTCATGTGTAAAAATGGTATAATTCCTACCAAACAACCCGCAGAAGAACAACCACCGCATCTCTGAAAAAAATTCATAAAAAGTTTTTATAAAAAGTAAAAGTTGTTCTATAAAATTGAGAAATGGCTACAGTAGTCCGGAATGAGAAACTGCATGAGCCAAACAAGGAAAAATGAGGGCTGGTGACTTGATGGAGGGGGGGCAGGGATGAGCGGATGAGGCGGATCAGGAGGATGGGATGGGCCCCGGAGGGCATTTTCTTGAATAATCGAAAATACTTGTGTCGTTGAGGGGCTTGTGCTGTCGTGAAATAAGTTGTAGTGTGTGATCACTGTAGAGCGTGAGAAGGGTTTTTGGGAAAATTGCGGTAACGAAGCTAGTGCACATGAGAAAAGGCCGGCCTTTTAATACACGCCATTCCAAGCGCATTTTTGGAGTCGTATTGAAAATTAAAATTGAGCTCGAGATTCTGAGCTGGAGATTAAACTTAACAAAGATAAAGCTGAGCATAAGCTTGCTTATACGGCCACCTAACTTTACGGGAGCTTCGCGTAACCTCTTACCGACAAGCCAGCCTCACCCCCCCCCCTCAACTGCACAAGCACTGAAATACCTGGCTCGATTCTACCGTAACTGGACCGCTAGAAATCTGACGAAATCCCCCGACTCTGATCAATGCCATTAAAAAAAGCGTGACCCAAGTGGATCCGAAATTGCTGGAGGTAGAGAGAGGGCCGTGTGCGGGGGTCCCTCTAGGCTCCGTCATCCCGAATTCTCAGCCGGCTCAAATTTCTGCCCCCGACCCCGGGTCTGCGCTGCGCGTTCCTTCGTTTTTCCATCAACCGAATCGGGCCCAGGGCAAATAGTGCAGGGGGCAAGAGTGAGGCAGCGGTTTTTGACGCTGGTTTTTGTTCCGCCTAATTGCTGCTGAACATCCCGGGGATCGGGGTGATCGGCTGGAAGTTAGAAAGATTGGGGTATCGAAGGTCCTTTAATGGTGGTAGCAATAATTAGACAGGAAGAAAAACTGCCTAAAAACGTCGAAAATCTCAAAGACTTAAAATTTTGCTCGAAAAATAGATATTTTTCCATAAAAAATTTGTAGGTTTTCGCTGCTGAGAAATGCTAAAAGACGGCTGGAACGGGCTATTAAAATCTGAAAAATTGAGCGTATGGAAGTTCATTCCCCCGATCAAGCCCAAGCTCCCAAAATTGAAGCAAAACTTTGAATCCTAGGATACAATCTTATTCAAAATCCCGGAAATCCTCCGCAATTTGGTTAGGTGTCCGAGTACATAATCTGGAGCGAATCCTAGGAAATGCATAACTTCTTCAAGCCGACAACAGTGCGAAGATGTCCACCCTGACCGTCGATCCGCCAGCTGGAGCCGTACCCGCCGCCGGCGGCAAGACCACCCACACCCTGGCCAACGCCGGAGCCGCCAAGGTCGTCTTCAAGGTATCCATTGAAATCCCACCAAAATTATCCCAATTCCCAGGTGAAATCGTCGAACAACACCGAGTACCGCCTGCAGCCCGTCTTCGGGTTCGTCGACCCCGGCGGCCAGGCCCCCGTTGAGGTCACCCGCCTCGCCGGCCCGCCCAAGGAGGACAAGCTGGTGATCGAGTACGGCGATGCCCCCGCCGACGCCGCCACCCCGCAGGACGCGTTCAAGGGCGTCGCCGCGCCGCAGAAGCTCACCGTGCCCATCAAGGCCGAGTAGAAGCCGCAGCAACACCTGAAGACGAGCCCCACCACCACCACCCAGAAAAGCCTCTATTCTTGGCCCGTTGTGTAACCCTATCGTTAGACAAAGCGCAGCCCATTGTAATAAACCGTTATGTGTATCGGGTCGTACATTGAAAGATATGGAAATTGTATGGAGGAAGGAGTTTTACAGAGAATTGTTTGTTGCGAGGGACAGAAAATGACAAAATACAGAGGGTAGCTGCTCTTGTTCAAAGCCACTACAAAGCTGATTTGATTTGACGAGATGTGTTCGCATTCAAAACCAAACTTGCCTGAAAACCCGACAATCACGTCCGAGCCGGTTTTAGCGCAGAAACATAAAAAAGCACAATTTGATTTTGATGCAATAAATTAGAGATGTGAATAGATCCGGAAGCTAAATGATATCCTCCGAATGTTTTTGTTTGTAAAGGGTTTGTTTTGAATCAGCACAAAAATCAAGTAGATGCTGATAGAAATTGTGAATTTGAGCCACGATCAAGCCAAGGAATTCCTAAAGTTCCTTACGGCTCCAAGATGAAGAGGTACTGACGGGAAAAGCGTGGGCCGGGAGCGGAATCACGGCAAAGCGTCACGATCAAACCGGGCGCGTGCCCGATTCTTGATCTGGCACCTCGGCGCGAATAGGGCACCCACACCACCCGGCATCCCGGCTCAAGACAGGCCCGGGCATGAAAAGTGCTGCTTGGCACGGCTGGGTGGTTGCTGCCTGCTAACGGGGGGACGAACGGGTCCACCACCACGAACACACAGTCGCCCCTCACTATCGGAGGGGGCCCCCATGGCCACCACCACCACCAGCAAACACGATATCACATCAGCCCCTCAATCATCATGCGCACGCGCACCGCTTAGCGGCAAACAGGCGGAAAACACGGAAAACATGGCTCTCACACACTGCGGCGCGCGCGTTTTCGGCTCGCTACGGGGGGCGCTAGGAAAAAGCGGGTGGTGGCCATCTTTTTTGTTGATAGCTTAAAAATCTACCGAAATCTTTCAACGTTTGCAACGCTTTTCAACCCTATCTTTTTAAAGAAATTCTGGCTTCCGGGTAGGCTCCGTACACCAATTTGTATCGAACAATTAGCGCTAATATCAAAATTGGAAACGTTGGCTCAAAATATCAGACACAAAATTTTGTGACGTGTTTCAATTAATGAAAAAGTCTACGCACTCGATTTTAATTACATAATGTCACCGCAAACCAAGTACCGCCAAAAAAGGGTGGATAAGTAGCCGGGCGAGGTAGAGGAAAATCGGCTTTCGGGGGGTCTAGTAGTGGGGTAATCCCAGCTCGGTGGCGCCCCTACGATTAACGGATCCCACCGACCAGCGCGAGGAGCCGAAAGCGGAAAATAAGTTGAGAAAAGTGTTTCTTCAAGAAAGTGACTCACCACAAAGAATGGAAAACTACCAAGGACAATAGAATGACCCTTAGGATGGCAACGTTGAAACCCGGAGATTGAATAAGCAGCTTGAAGCTACCTATCCGAAGGATTGGGTAAAGGGATTGAGCGTAACAAAGGCATAAAAACTTTTTAATCCAAACAGAGGGCTTACGACAGGTTGGATGTGGCGAAGTAGCACACACACACGCATGAGCCGGGGGCGCGAGTCGATTGAGGGCCGACCCCAGAGGCATAGCAGCCGAGACCGGTCCCTCGGCGCGCGGAGCACGCGCGTCAGGGCTGCGCGCTGTCACCTCAAAACGGTTGGCACCTTCGCGCGCACACAAATAACTCCTGAATGTGATACGTGTCCGCTCCACCGCATGCATTTCCACAGATGCGAGCGCGGCCAAAAGCCTAGTTAGTTCGCTGACCACCCGTCAAATTGTGGTACCGGAAGACATGTCACTGTGTCAACCCCAGACTACATTTCCATCATATCAATTTATTCTTATGCAATTCACAAAGCATTCTGCTCAAAATCACAAGAAACTGTAATTCAAAATCACAAGGAAAGAACATCACAAATTATGCAAAAGGGGCGCTAATAAAGTGATTGACCGGTTTCGTTGGGGGGCTGTTGGGGGGAAGAGATGTTGGTAGGTAAGTTGAGAGACCCGTGAAAGAGTTCCTTAGCGGAAGAAAGCGTCTGAGAATGGGTCGGCGTTTTGCGCAGGGAACGGAGCCGCGGCGACGACCGGGCGAGACGGAAGCGGAGGAGCCGGCCCCAAAGCGTTCAAGGGCAACTGCAAAAGGATGATAATAAAGGAGGACCCGAATAATAAGATTAACAAGAAGTCATTTATAGGTGTCATTGGACTTTCACGATGTTATAGAGCTCATTGGATATAACTTCAAATCCTAACTAAGCCCCGACCTGTCAAGTAATGAAAAGAACTGAACGATAACTGCCACCTGACGGACCATTTTGGCTCAGCTTTGCTCATTTTTGACCCCCACCTAACAAAATTTGAACTTTGCAAAACTTAAAAAAATTGTTCCGAATTTCAGTATTTACACAACTGGGCTATATTGCCTCGCAAATCCCATCATCACCGAGAAACTACTTCTTGTAAGAACACAGCTGCAGTAAACTTACCTTCGGCGGGTTGATGATATGTTCAAAGGGGTTCTTCTTGGCCTCGTTTGGTCGGCCTCCGACGAGCGAGTCCATGTCCACCAGCTTGGAGAAGGCGTCTTCCAGGGACGTCACTTTTCGTGGGCCGTCAAAGGACAACTTGCGCGAATCGTTGCCGAGGCTAGAAGAAAACATATTATTCAGTTGATAAGAAAACAGCATACCTATCAAAATTGGCGAATGGCTGTGGCTGGAGCGGCGCCGTGTTCTCGTTAACGCCCCAGTTCACGGAAGATTGCGATTGAAAACTGCCGACGGGGGCCCCATTTGGCCCTCGCATGCCGTTCATATCGAAGGGATCGGACGAGGTGGCCAGGTCAGCAAACGGGTTCGTCGTCTAAACAAAAAATAGAAAAATGATTTTAAAAATGCGGTCACGCATCGTAAAAAATGTATCAAAAAGGACCCACCGAGAATGTCGGAATCGGAGCGGTCATCGGCGGAATCACTTGCTGCATCCCCCATTGCTGTTGCAGCGGAATCTGCTGGAAGGCGGCGGCTTGTCCTGGCGACGTGTAAGGTGTGTGGAAAACAGAATTATGTTGAGCCGATTGAGCCGAGCCGAATTGCTGAGACTGAAAAAAGCAGAATAATCGCGAAAAAATATCAAGATCAAGAAAGGAAGCCGAAGATCGGCTCAACATACCTGGTTCGTCGAGTTGAAGCTGTCAGCGAACGGGTCGACACGCTGTGGAGTCTGGTTGACGAACGGTGCGGCGCCGAACGGGTCAGCAAATGCTCCATTGGTAGGATGCTGTTCCCCGGGCCACTCATCTCCAGGAACCACCGGAATGTTTGCCAGCTGATTGAGCCCCTGCTCAATATTTTGGCATTCAGTCTCGAGATCGAGAAGATCGGCAACCAGAACACCATTCTCCGAACGCACGCCCTCCTGGTTCACCTGAGACAACAAAGTAAGGCATGAATGGGTCAAAATCCTAACCTGGTTATCCCCTTCGGCGTTCTTCTTGACCTGTTCAATTTGTTTTTTCTTCATTTCGAAGACGATTTGGAACATGTCTCGGATGGAGAGCACGGCGTGGTCAGCGGTCTGCAAAATACCCATTAGTTCATCCCAAAGACTTAATAAACCTAATTTTCAAAAGCTTGCCTGAGCTGTCTTGATGCCATAGAACTTGTAGCTGCCGGCAGCTTCACCAAAAACGAAGCCGAATGCCCGAGCATCCGTGGTGTCGCGGGCGATGAACGAAATTCGGGACACCGGGAAGTTGTAGAGGGTCGCCTGGCTCTTTTCATCGACAATCTTGATGCCTTCGATGTTGATGTAGAGAATGATACGCTGCTTGTGGGTGCCGGCGGCTTTCACCGCGGCCTTGGCCTGGCGCATAGCCTCCGCACACATGACATCGCCGCGGGCTCCTACACGAAAACAGTGAGGAAAAAAATCAAATAAACTAACCTTCCACGTCGCGGATGCCGATCAATTTTCCCTTGTACTGGACACCTTGCCCTTGAAAACGGAACGGGTCTTGGCTGGCGTTAGCTAAAGATAATGATTAGAAAAGGGCGTCATACAGTCGCTTTTAACGGCTAGCAAGGCAAAAATAGCTTATAAGACAGGAAAAGCCGATCGATAAATTGCTCACATTTCTTTGCCGATGAACGCTTCAACATTGCCAATCGACTCTTCGGAGAACCTGGTTGCTTGCCGTCGACCGCCGTCTGTTCTCCGTCCACCGGCGACTCTTTCATCTTTTGCGCCATTCTGGAAAAAGAAATATTATATCGTGATATAAATGATGAAACCGAGAAAAATATATTGAAACTGGCAAGAGCAAGAACATAGCGGGAGCCGAATGGATGAACAGACAAACAAAGGCATATTACCAGTGGCGGTGGCGACCACCTGGCGAGCGCGCTTCAATGACTCAGCATCGGACATATGGATCTGCCTGTATCCCCCCAACAATCGGGACACGGCCCAGCGCCAAGTGGGATTGGTTGAGTGGATTGTGCGCGAGGTCATGTGTAAATCACGGGCTTGCCGAGGTGATAAATCCCGGGGCACGAAAGGCCTTGTCAGTCAAAAAAACAATGTTGTGGGAAATCAAAACATTAATTGACGCCATAAAATTTCTAGCAAGTCCAACCGTCGGGGGAAAGTATAAAATACTACGCCAAATGACAAATCGACGAGCCGTGTGGGCAGGCGCATCGAGTAGACGCTTTTCTAGCGGGCCAGTTTATAAACAAGGGGGCGTATGAGCACACGCGCGATATGAGTGGTCGGATGTGTAATAGGAGTACCTGGAAGGTTTATATAGGACCAACGGGGCAAAACAAATCATGTGTCCAGAGCCCCCAAACCATTTGAGGAGACGTTTAGGTTCAAGGAAACGTATTGGAAAAATTCGTGAGCAATTTGGGAAGCTAACAAAACAAATCGGTTGATGTACAGGAATCAAAAGTTTTTAAATCTAGGTAAATCGCCAATGGAAAACCCAAAACACCTAAGCGAATACATATCGTGGAGAGGGGAAATGATCCGCGACCGTGGATAGGCAAGCGAAAGTGCCGGCTTTTGGCAGCACGAGAACCGGATGGCTAGGTGGAGATGGGGAGGCTGGAGCGTCACCGCCAAATAATCTGATGAATACCTAGGGATATTTCAATTCCGAGCCTCTGATCACCACAGGGGAAGGCGGAAATTTGTAAACGAGCGCCGCTGTAATGCCGGCCCACAACGCTCACGTGAAGGAGAGCCATTGATCCGGGTGATCAGCTGCTTGAAATGTGATCGCAAGAATGAGCAGTGAGACCCCGAGCGCAGAAAATAACTGAAATCTAGATCAGGCTCAAGTCAGCTAGTTCAAAAAATACGCCTAGGCGTTCATTTACGCGAGTGGGTGAGCAAATAGAAAATAAAAAAAGTGGAGCGTAGCAAAGCGCAGCTGGCCGAGTTTTTACTGCCATCGAGGGGCACTTGAAGGCTTGGCACGCCGGGCTTTTCGAAAGCAATATTGGGGCCAATAAGTAACAAAAAGCTTCCTGGTGTGTAGTAAGAATAGAAGAACGAGAAAATGGAATGGATAGGGGTGCGGCAGACCAGTCGTGGCTGTATTTGCTGTAGGCGAGAGGGACGGAAGCGACATGCACACGCAGCTGTAGTCCCGCGAGAGGCATCCACAAAGTAGTCGAAAAATGAGCAAAAACTTGGGGAACAGACGAGCCACAGCTGGGCGCGCTCACAATTGCGGCGAATCCAAGGGGTGAAAGCGAAACGGAAGGACGAGAAACGCGGCGTGGACAGAATAAAAAAAATTGAGAGAACGCGGAGTAAAAAACAGCAGAATAAATCTGCCAGTGACCTATCGGGCACCTTGAAAGGGGAAGAAAGGCCGCGAAATAGCCGCAAGGCCGATAGAGTTGCGCGTCTATAGGTGCTTGCCGCACTAATGAAAAACATTACCATAGAGCAAAAGTATAGTAACCCCCCCCCCCCCCGCGGCCCTCCCGGGGGGTAATAAATCAACATCCCATACACCGAAATCCCGAAATCCCGAAACGCCCCGGCTCCCGGCCCCCTCCCCCGGTCCTGGGGCCCCGCAGCGATCCGGCGGGCCGGCCGGGCGGCGGGGCGGGCGCACGGACATTAGAAATTTATATATACTCTGAATTTAAATTCTTTTATTAATAGCAATTTAATTGGAAGCCCAGATAAATTTGCCAAGCATTCGGTGAGTCAGTCAGCTGCGTCAATCGATGAACAGCCAGCCGAAACGGGCCGACCGAGGCTTGAGTGCTTGGGTGTCGGCCTAGGGATAGTCCAGTTCTTCCAGGCCGGTCCCAGCAGCAGCAGCCCTTGTCACTCTGATATACAGCCATTCAACACAAATGTGCCCGTGGTTTTTTTGAGTGTTCAGTGAGCGAGTGCTGCGCGGGGAAAGCCAGCTGATTGATCAGCAAGAGCCGATCGATGCGGTAAAGCTCAAGCCGGGCGAGTCAAAAGCTTATCGAAGATGTTCAAAGCAGGAAATGCAAGGAAGTGGGATACGAGGTCATCGAGAGTCCCTCCCCCGATTCGGCGTCCAAACTGGAGCCGTTCCCCCCGCAGAAAAACTGCAAAGAATCGCCCCGGCGGGGAGGGAAATCGGAGAGGGGTTCAACGGCCCAGAGACGCATCCGCATTCGGAAATTCCCCAGAAGAGCGAAAGTGGGGCAAATTTAAGCTAAAGCCAAAACGCTCGAGCAAAGTTGCGAGCCTGGAGCCGGGCTAAAAGTGGCGAGACACTGAGTGTTCAGCCGCGAAAAAATAACGGGTTCTTCCCATTGTCGGCGGCACGGTTATCAAGGGCGGGCTGATAAAGCGAAGTCATATGGGCGGCGGTGACCTTGTCTTTTCATTCGCCCCACTCATTGCCCTGGAAATTCGCGCAGGGTCAACTCGACTAGCGATCCTACTGGTCCCCCGTGAAAAGGCGGGCAATCGTGGAAGAGAGAGAGGACCCAGCTGACAGGCGCATGATCGTACGTGGACGCCTAGATCAACGTACTTTGGGACGTGAAACGCGATACGCTCCGAATACGAGAATAGACATGATACGCCTGACAAGTTTTCAATGCAAATGCATAGTTTTAGTTAGGGGAAACTCAAAGTATAATAACGAATTAGTCAAAGAAAGTTGGGCACTGGACTTTTAGCAGGGGAAAATAACTAATTTTCGTTTTTGGGTTTATACCTGCCTGTTAATAGCCAATAGTCGATTTTTATAATGTTTTTAGTAGTTTTTGAACGCCAAAAAGGTACAAAAAATATTTTGAAAATTTTTATTTTTTCGGATATTTTGGATACAGTTTTCGAACCCAAAGTAAAACATTTCAAAAAATAGTATCAGTTCTTAGGATCTTTTTGTATCTAAAAACATTGTAAACAGCTATAAAAATGCTGTATATTTTATATAGGGCCGTACAGGAGAACTAGGAAAAATTTCTGAACCCCTAACCCCCCCCGCTAACATTCCAGAACCAAAAAGTATATGAAAAGTCAATTCTATTCGCCCGCCACTGCAGCGATTGTATAGCTGAATATACTCATCACATGATCGCATATTTCATAGTTGTTTGGCGCGTAAACTGTACGATCAAAATAGGTGATGCGCCCCAAAAGGGGCGAGAGAGCTATCAAAAGCCGTCCCCCGGCGTTCGGCCAGTCACACCAACAAAGCGCGTCCGGTCGGCCAGGGGATTCCCCCAAATTCCCAAAAATTCGCGGGCATTGTCTGCGGGGCGGTCTGCGTCGGCACGGTTGCACGGCAACAATGGCGCCTCGTGTAAAAAGCTTGAGACCATTTTTCATCTGCGAATTTTTTAAAGAGTACAGTGTCGAAAAAGGGTAGATTCTTTTACGTTCCGTCGACTCCGGGGCGTACAGATTTGTCCCAATTGCTGGGGCGGGGGAATAATCGTCTCGTTGTTTGTGTGTGTGTTCGGGAACTGGACCTGTCCACCCTTCCTCCCTTCCCTTCACCTAAAGCGAATGGATGGTGGTGGTGTGGCGGGGGTCTCCAAACTCGTCACACACATACGCCGGACGCTGGGGGTCAGCGCGCAAACAGACCCGAAAGTAGTTTGGCAAATTACGATTCGGTGGGAGCAGCAGTGAAGCTACTGGCGGTTTGAACTATGAAAGTAAGTGACCGTTCGTTGGTTTTCGAAATTTTGAAGCTTTTCTGGATGTCATTTTCAACATGGAGCCGTTTTAGGTGATCCTGGAATTTTGTAAAGTGACGTAGCTCATTCGGTAGAGCTTGGAATTCTCGAGAAGTGTCTTTTACCCAAAAGCTGCTGACCTAAGCTAAGCTCAAGAAAAAGGATATCAAAGGTCAAATTTCCTTAGGATCGAGAAAAAATGGGCAAAATTGGCGCTCTCAGAGGGATTAATTTTTCCACGACAGTTATCGTTCAGAATGCGTCATTCCACATAGCAAAAATTCATTATCACTTAAAAACGACTCCTTTTCAGAATAAAGGCAATGAACCCAGGCCCAAAGACCATGGGACTAGCAGACACCACTAGCACCACTAGCTCCACTAGAAAGTCGTCATTTTCGGCAAGGCAATTGAGAGCAGACATCGACGGCGTAATGGAATTGATGAAATCGGCGGTGATGGTGGGGGTGGAAAGACAAGAAAAAGGCATAAGATGGGGATTGTAGTGGTTGATGGCGAGCTGGGGATAGATAGGGACAAATCGCTATAAATGGCTGACTGGGGGGTCATCTCGATTGGAACGCGAGGTGGAAGATGAAGGGAATAGATGGCGGTCGGAGGATGGGAATAGAAGAATGGTTAATGAGGGTAATTTAGCTAAAATTTGTGGTGGCGCTGTTGATTTTGGGTCAGAATTTGTCTGACTGGATTTTTTAGAACTTTTGAGATCTACAAGTTAGCTGAATCAGTCGCTAGCATTCAAATCGTATGGCGCGACGAGAATTTGAATCCAAAACCGGCGGGTGGAGGCAAAGAAGAGTCAGGAGGTGAGGGGAGGTGTGGGAACCGGTCGGGTTTGGCATTGGCAGAAGCCCGGCCGAGGGGTCACAGACACCCTTGCCTTACACAGAAAGACGCAGCTTTACGCGAGCGCGCCGCGCACCAAATAGAAAACGACAAGCAAAAGCGGGGAGGGGGAAAGTTGTCGCGCGGGTGGGCTTGGCGCGTAGAGACAAGGGTTGATCGCCCGTCGGGCTTTTGTTACGCCATCAGGCCGCGTGACAACTTTGGCATGCAGCTGGTTGGCAGCAGCAATTTATGGGCGAGGGGGTGATTGGGAGGGGAACGAGGTCTCGATTCTCAGTAGATTCCCGTGTCTGATTGTAAAGGACAACGAGGGTGGAATATGTGGACTGGACTCAATTTTCAGCCTGAATGGTTGAGAGGGGGGAGTGGAGGAAGCGGTTGGGTGTAACGCAGCGGAACACGACGGAAATATCGGGCGCAAACGAGGAGGTGGATTAGGTATATCCGGTTTGAAGAGGCGAACGAACTGAACTACTTTTACTTTTTGAAGATGCCAGATTTTTCTGGTAGAAAGAGTTTCCATTGGTTTTTTGAGTTGCATTACGGGGAAGGGGGACACCCAAAAAGTGCCACTTCACAATTCAGAACGATTTTCGGAAGGGAGTGGGGCGAGAGTCCGGCCAAGCGGCGGTGACCTTCAAATAGACCGAAAATGACTGGCCGGCCCCGGGAGGACGAGCGAATAAGCGAATTAGCCATCTCGCCCAGCCCTCACAAGAGCCACATTTATTGCTGAAGCACACGAGACCACCAGAATTAATGACGTGAATTTTCGAGTAAGGTGGGGGCTTGCGGAAATGTAAAAGTGGTGGAAGGCGGCAAAAACGGAAGCGAAAAACAGAAGCGGTGAATAGAATCGGAATTCATGACTGCCCTTTAGAGGTCGTGTTTTCCGGCGGCGGCTTTCGGGTCAGCAGACGAAATGATAAGGGCTTGTTGGGGGGTTTTGGTACTTATCAAGTTGGGGGGGCCACTTTGGTTTTCGACTTTTTGAGTCTTTCTAGGCTAGTTTTTTGTGCTGGTTCCGAATATAACAAAATCAGAGTAGTAAAACATCATTATCTAAACGTTTGTTAAGAGTTAGAGTTTCAGCTACCCAGTTTGAGCCTAAAAATAAGGCTTCGTGCCACCCGGGGTCTAGTCGCTTCGGATGGGTGCGAGCTCGTACAGGGTTTCGAAATCGGGGCGCCCGAGGAGCGCGAAGCGCCCAGGCGCCCCGATTTTGAAAGAGTGGAGCGGCAGCCCATCCGAAGCGACGGCCCGCCTTGCCTGACGATGCGGCATGCCCAAATTGTGCATAAGTCCACTTTTTATTAATAAATTTTTTTACGCTGTTTTTCTGGATAAACCCAACGGTTTGACATGCTGTTGCGACTCTAATCGCATTCAGCGTAAAAAACTACCCCAGAAAGACTCGAAAAAGCGATAAAAAAGTGTCTCCTAATAGGTACCCAAAGTGGCCCCCCAACTTGATAAGTACCGGGGTTTTTTGCTTTGTTAGGGCCTAGATTGATAGTTTGGCCGCGCGCTTAATCGCGTGATTTTGGGGGGGGGGGGGGGGCCCGGGGGCCCCAGGCCCCCGACCCAAAAAACCCAAATCCCCAAAACCCAAGAGAAAGAGCGACAACGAAAAACCCAAAAAGAAAAAGACCAAAAACCAACAAGCCAAAAAAAAAAAACCCAAAAAACACCAAAACCCCAAAAACAAAAAAAAACAAAAAACACCCCACCCACCCCCCAACAACCCAAAACCCCAAATACCATACCCCCCAAAAAAAAATATAATTTTTATATTATTAATTTTTTTTTTCCTTTTTTTTCTCTTTTTTTTTTTCTCCTCCCCCCCCCAACTTTAATTAATACCATTAAAAATTAATATTACCATTTTTTTTTTTAAAATTTTTTTTTTATTAAAAAATATAAATATAAAAAAAAAATAAAAAAAAAAAAAAATAATTATTTTTAAAAAAAAAAAAAAAAAATTGAGAAAAAAAAAAAAAAAAAAAAAAAAAAAAAAAAAAAAAAAAAAAAAAAAACCCCAAAAACCCCCCAACAAAACAAAAAAAAAAAAAAAGAAAAAAACCCCACAAACCCCCCCCCCCCCCCCCCCCCCTCCCCCCCCCCTTCCCCCCCCCAAAAAATAAAAAAATATTTTTTTTTTTTTTTTTTTTTTTTTAATAATTTTTTAAAAAAAAAAAAAAAAAAAAAAAAAAAAAAAAAAAAAAAAAAAAAAAAAAAAAAAAAAAAAAATTTTAAAAAAAAAAAAAAAAAAAAATATAAAAATACAAAAAAAAAAATTATTTAATTTTTAAAAAAAAAAAAAAAAAAAAAAAAATATTTAAATATTTTTTAAAAACCAAAAAAAAAAAAAAAAAAAAAAAAAAAAAAATTTTTTTATTAAAAAAATATTTTTTTTTTTTATAAAAATAAAAAAAATTTTTATTCCCCTTTTTTTTTTTTTTTTTTTTTTTGTGGGGGGAAATTATGGGGGGTTTTTCCCCTTCCCCCCCCTTCCCCCCCCCGGCCCTTTACCATACCCCCCCCTTTCCCTCTCTTTTTTTTTCCCCCTCTTCCCCCTCCCGGGGGGGTTTTTTTCCCCCCCGGTTTCCCCCCCCCCCCCCCCCTCCCCCTCTTTCCCCCCGGGGGTTTTGTTATTTCCCGGCTTCCCCCCCGGGGGTTTTTCCCCCCACCCGTGATTTTATTTATAAGAATTGCAATCGACGGAGTCGTGCGGTACTGGACTATCAGCGGGGGGACGAATTTTTCCAAATAATCCGTACCGAACTATAATGATGAAATATAAACCATTTTTATAGTATTTTATTCAGTTTTTAGATATAAAAACACCCATCAAAACTTCATAAAAATCGAATGTATGGAAAAAAAAATTAAGATTTGAATTTTCGACATGTTTTAGAACTTTGTAGCACCCAAAAACTACAAAAACAGTTTAGAAATACAGTAAACTTTATCAACAAACAGTAGATATAAGCGGAAAGACAAAAATTAGTCCCCCCGATAGCAATCCAGTACCAGTCCTGCTTGGCGAGCGCCAAACAGCAAATTCGCATGAACTCGGCGGTATTGGGTGTCTACAGGAGTAATGCGTAGGTGTCCTACTTCTCAGCAATCAGCCATTGTTGAGGGGTACCCTTCGACTGACCCTTCGCCCCGCCAGCCACACAACAATCCAATAAGGCGCCACCCAAATAGGGAGCACCCAGAAGAAAGACAATTTGTCTTCAACGGTCACTGGATGGGGGAATGTTGACTTTCAGAAGTATTTCAGATCCGTTATATACAACCGATCGAAAATAAGGCCTTACTATAGAGTTCTAGAAAAAAAGGTGTACATACTGACTATATCAACGACTTGAACACAGGTGGAACCTGTCCGTGACTCATTGTTTCTCTTTCCCCCGAACCACGTCGACTCCCTCGTCTTCTCGGGAGTGAATCAGGGGAGAATACAATGGCTCGCGTCAGATTTGGGTCATCTGTGTATCCATTTTTTAGAAAACAAGCTTGTTTGTTGCTTGGAAAGGGCTGAAAGGTCAGGGATTAATGGATTTTTGAAGGTTCGAAGAAATAGTCAATCAAAAATTCGGGAATTTTAAGAAACTGTAGGCCCATTTCTTCAATGAAAACAATTATCGTCAATTTAAAATAAGCAATGCAAAGGAAAAATTACTACAGAATTACCAAAAATCAACAAAAAGTCCTGAATTATATGTCGTAAGCTACTAAATAAGCTGAGTGAAAGTTAAAAATAACAAGAAAAAATGGAAGCTGTTGGCTGGTCCGAGACAACCCCCATCAGCCCGAGAAAATTAGGGAATTCCCGGGCGAATGCTTCAGGATGACGTTGAGGAGAGCCCGAAGCTCTAGGAGACTCCCAGATCGATGCTCTAGGCCCTCCACAAGCGCGCGCTCCCTCCATCACCAGTACTCTCGTTCTCTCTCTTTTCTCTGATCTCTCTCCCAAAGCCGGACATAGACACACGCACACACACATGCACACACACCCACACGCCCTAACCTCTAACGCATGCTTCCGGGAGTAGAACCAGTGGCCGGGGTATTCGTGGGGATGAGAAGAGTTTGGTGGGACTGTCGCTAAAGTCGAGGCCAAAATTATGTTTGTTATCACAGATCTAAAACTACCGTACTACCTGAGGTGGCTGGTATCTTTTGAGAGCTAGTTCGTTAGCGGGGGAGGCGTTGAAGCTACCTTCCCGTTGAAGAATAGAAAAGAAGCTATGCCCTTTTTAACTCTAATAAAAAACTAGGAAGCACTGTGAAAACATTCGACGATTTTTTTGATGTGTTGATCAAGACTATATGCAGGATGATTAAAAATCTCCAAAATAAAGAAGTTTTTAAATTTTTAAATAGATTTTAGTAATACTACGATAACTGCGAAAACAGGATAATGGTTATGCTTTATGGCTGTCTAGGTTAAGCTCAATAAATGAATTTCGATCCACCTTTCTCACTAACCAGACACATTTTTTATGGATATCGACATCCCTCCTCTAAAATCATGAATGGAGCTCACACTGCCGGGAGCCAATATCGAAAATCGAAAAAAGTCGCACAAAAGGTGAAAATATTTACGCGGGCTGGTGGTGGTGGTTGGCCGGCTCTTCATCCCGGATATGTGGTTCATCTTGCTGTGGGCGGTACTCGAAATATTGTCCATCCAGGGACCAATGGCCATGCATACCCTGAAATCGGGATGGTGATGATTTCAGAATTTTTTTGTGAAGGCTTTACGAGGCTGAAAAAAAAAGAAACAAAAACAATACCGACCGAACCGAATGGCCAAATCGGGAAGTCCATGGTGTGGAGGGATTGTTTCTTCTCCTTCTTCTTGGGAAAAAGCTCTTCTCCGAGTCTGAAGATATCAAAAATGATAGAATCTGCTTACAAATGCTGTCTGCCGGTTTTTTAAGCGATTTGGGTCCAATTTTCAACCGGTTTTTGTAAAAAACAAGCGAAAATACGATTTTATCTGTTCTATCAGTATGTTGATTGCTACAACCATACGGTTCTCTGCGAGTACAAGGTTTGTCCCGTAATAATCACCGCCACCAATGCAATAAAATCTACCTCGTCTTCCGCCCCCAGCCCTCGTTGACAATGGCGGCCGGTGGGCGCTCTATCGTGCCGTCGTTTGGCTGATAGTTTATAGGGGCTGAATCAGAAGGAGGCGAGCAAGAAGAAGAAGAAGAAGAAGAAGATGTGAGCAGTGGAAGCGATTCGCCCGGGTGCCCGGCCACTCCATCGACATTTCGCCGGCCTCGATTCGCACGCCACATCGATATTCCGATAGCCGACGACGATGGGAATTCGCGGCGTCACGACGAGAACGGTGGGCGAGAATTAATGTGTGATGGTGTTATTGAGTGGATCGGGCAGCTTCTCGTCTCGCGTCATATGGCCGGCAGCGAGAAAATTTTAAAAACAAAGACTCATCATCTGCGGAGCGCGTTTTTTCCGGGGCCACGTTTTGTTTGGCGCTGATTTTGATCTTTCATTTTGTGAAATATACAGTGGGGCGAAGAGAGGTTTCTGCGTTAGACGAACAACTTGCTGGTCGATCATCACCTTGGTTTTTTCAATTTTCAAAAATTCCCGGGAAAAGGGGTGTTACGATGTGGCCCAGCATGTAAAGTTTCAGAATTTTAGGGAATTCGGAGAAGCGTTGCGGGAGATAGTTCATTTGAAAGAGCCTCTGTTTGGAGTAAGATTTGTTAATTGGTTTTAGTGCTCAAGGTTTAAAGATCCGCGAAATTTTGTAGGTACCCAAATAGGCCATGACGAGCTTTTTCAGCGCTCGAAAAGCTTCACAAATTTTTGAACCTTCTACAAAGAACTTTAATTAGCGAACAATTCGGCACAATCTGGAGTCGTTGCTTTTAGAAATTCCACGACACCCCTCGTATGATCTTGTAAATAGCGTATTTTGATAAACCGCATCGGCAGATCAGCTGTCTTTACTCCACCTTATGCCCTACAGATGGTCGGGATTCCGGGTGAGGCCATGAGAAAACAGACGAATCAAGGGAGCGCCTTTGAGGAAAAACGGGCTGCCCGGCCCATCCACTGTCAACAAGACCACACGATGGCCCTCATATACTAACTGCAGCGAGATTTTCCTCTGTAGCGCCTTGCACTGGTAATTTGTTACCTAGCGTAGCCCTAAAGTGTGCCCACCCCGATTATGCAGTCGCCATACCCCTGTTGAATCAACTATAATAAAAAAGTAGAGGCGTCCGTCTGTCTGTCTGTCTGTCCGTCCGTCGTGTCCCGGATTCAACTCGAAGGGGAAAGGAGCTAGAGCTTAGCTCTCTTCGGATTCGGATAGAGCGTGGTCAGAAACCCCCAAACTGATAAAAAAATTACCAAAAAGTTTTAGTTTAAATTACTAAAATTAACTTTGAAAGTTATTTCCTTAGTAAAAGGGGTGGGGGACGGAGGTTGGGGTGATTTTGGAGATAGTGAGCCAGGTCGCGCGCGTTTCGGCGATGAGGAGGGAGCGCAAGGGGGTAGCCCGAAGTCCAGCCGCTTGCAGCGGCGAAGCCGCTGTAAGCGGCTGGTATATGATAATGGATGTTGAGGGGCTGGCAGGCCCTTCATGCCTTCCAGGCATATTTGCTCTCTCCTCCCAGACACCTCTTCTTCTATCCCGGCAAACAGTCAGGGATTTCGATCAATTTTGGGTAGATTTTTGACCGTTTTTGTGCGTTTTAGGGCTTTGGCTAAGCGCTAAGGAAATATTCGTTTCGTTTCTAGCGAAATTGCACGTTTTTTCAGATGGTGTCCGCCAGCGATGCGGCTCTACATCGGGCCGCCAAAAAGGGGGATCATCGCCTTGTCCGTGTGCTGCTCGATACAGGAAAGACGTTTCCGGATTGTGCTAATGCGGTAAGTTTTCCTACGTTTCATCTCTATTCTGAGTTGGGCGAACTGTCGGCGTTTGATCTAGCTGTTAGATAAAAATTTAAAAGATAAGCAATCGCCACTTTTCATGGTTTGGCACTTAACTTTCCCGTGCAGGACAGGCATTTATTTTTGTTTTTACACCTTGCAACAGCACTCTGGCCCATTATTCCTTTAAACCAGTGGCCGCAGTGTCCACTCCAAAGATCCCCTCCACAAATTCTCGAGTGGCTCGCACACCTCTGTCTCTGACCGCCTATGTACATCCTCACCCGCCAGAGGCGCGTCCGGAAATGATTTGCTTCTCGAAAAGTATTTTCTTAGAGCCCAACTTTGTCTGGATTTTCGGTGAAACCAGATTCCCCGCTTTCTCCGCCCATTTCTCCCATATTCGTCTTCTCGATGTCCTCCCATAAAGTTTGATTGGCTAGACGGGGGTGCCGGCTGCGACGCCATCTTTCACCTACGCCATTTTTTGCTGGCTTTCCCCTCAATTTGTTTTCCTCTAGGTTTTCCTAGCATAGAACGGATATAAACCCTAGCTCACTAAATTTTCAGCCCGATAACAATGACGCTGGCTAGGGGGCTCACGCATCCAATGGCCGCGTTTCGAGCCGGTCCCCCGGGTCCGGGAATTGAGATGCAAATGGGGTACGGGTGGAGGTAGAGAGTCTGTTTGTCTGTCTGTCTGTCTCACACTCACAAACCCTTCCCCGCGAATGGAAATGGAGGGATTAGCCCCCGCGCACCGCTGAGGGCGAGCTTAGCGAGCGGCGAGGTTAGTGAGGAGAGGTAGAAGAGTATCATTTCGCCCATGTGCCAACCAACCCCAGGAAATTAAAGGCAGCCCACCCCCCTCTAATTATCGCCTTGTTAACGTTGCATTCGCTAGTGCACCCGAGCCCCCCACTCATTCGGGGGGAATTGTTGATCCCTTGTCCCCTGGGGAACGTCATTAAAGGGACTGGGAAGGTCGGCGGGATATGGCGGATTGGCAATTGCTGTTTTATGGAGCTAGAAACAAAGTAGGTAGAGGTTGAGGTTTTTTCCGCACCTTTTCGCAAGGACTTGCTATCAAAATGTCGAAAATTATAATGTCGAAATTCAGACAAGCCTTAGCCTTGGCAAGCCTAACAAATATCTCTACTAGCCTTGCAAAGTGAGCTTATTTACGTTTTTAAATCGCTTTTATTACCAAATATACGCCACCTTTATTCAAGGGTTTCAAGCGGAATTAGGCCCTCAAAACCTCCTGGTCTTCGGCACTCCCGTGGAAAAAATCCGGGTCATGCTTGCGTATGAGAAACAATCCGACCCGGAGGTTTCCCCCCGACATCCTGTTATTTGTTGTACATTGTAGATGCTGGTTCGGCTTTTCCTCCCTCTTCCCTTCCCCCCATCCTCGGCATTGTTTGTATAATCGACAGCTGGCTGTGTGTGTGTGGGTCTGTGGTTACGTTAGCTGGTTCAATTCTATTCTCTGCCCCCCTTCTGGCGGTGCCAAATTCATTCCGGCATTGCCAGCTGTCGAATTTGCACGGTTCTCACCACCTTTCCCGCCGATCGACCTTGTGATTTTATCTCGTGCTGGGAAAGGCACAAGACCGGCCGAAAGTGCCACATAACTTTCAAAATTTTGGTTTGTATAATTGGAATTAGAGATTCCTTTATCTTAAGTAAATTCCTGTACTTTTTTCGACAAAGCTTATTGCTTAATTTTTTGTTTGCTAATAATACGCTTAACCGGAGGTACCTTATTGATCCTATGCCTCGATCCGTACACGGGCAAGAATCTATCTGTTTGTCAAGTCACGGGCCATTTCCCCCGCGGCTTCTCCCTAGCCTTTGATTGTGCTGCCCACACGCAGCCTATCACTTTTTCCGAGATTGTACGACAGATCCCCGCTGTAGCTCGATAAAACCTACTAAACATTCCGATTTCTCTACCTTTCATTCCTTACTTCTAGGGCTCTAATACCTTTTTTTTGCAGGATGGAGTAACCCCACTGATGCTTGCTTGTCGAGGAGCACACGCCGAAACGGCAAAGGCTCTACTGGCCGAGGGTGCCGATGTGAATGCACGAAATGTGGTTAGTTGTGAAAACTGGCAAACTTGACATTTTCTAGGCCGGCTCCTCCGCACTGCTGTGCGCTTTGGAAAGTGGTGACCAGGAATCTGTGGAATTGCTATTACGTCAGGGGGCAAGTGTGAATTTTAGGACCAAGGTGAGCACCAACACGTCATTTTTTTCTGGAATAATCAGTAGATTTTAATAAATCTAGTTGTTTTAATACCGAGATTTGTCTATGGATTGCGATAAATGACCGCTTGGGCGCCAAAGGCCTATTTTTTCCCCAAAAAATATTTCTTTGTTTTTGGATTTTGGGGACTGGACCAATTTGTTTAAACTTTTAGGTAGTAGCCCGATGTTTCGGTCGTCCACGAACATCCGCATTATGCCTTCCTAGCCTCTTTAAAGACCAGCTTTGCAGGATGGAGGCAGTGCGCTCCTCTGCGCCGCGGAGCGGGGGCTCGATTGGGCGGTGCAGTTGTTGCTCAACTGCGGGGCGGACAGGAGCGCGACCTTAGCCGACGGGAGTGATGGGGTATTCCTGGCCGCTCAGAATGGGCACGATAGTACCGTATGCCTGTTGCTCGATGCGGGATGCCGCATCGATGGGCAAAGACAAGTGAGGGAGCATTTGAACTTTTTTAAATTCAAGGTTTAGGACGGGGCGACGCCGATGTGGATCGCTTCGCAATGCGGTGAAGCTCGGGTTGTGGATATGTTGGCGCGCAGGGGTCAGTCTTCAGAATTGTTGCTTTCTTTTTCCGTCTGAAAAACTGGAAAAACAACGAGTCAAACCGTAGCAACTCTATACTTTAGGGGCCCGCGACACACCACGGAGGGACGGTGCCACCGGGCTCTTCAAAGCCTCCCATAAAGGGCATCGGAGGGTGGTTGAACTGCTCCTGGAGCATGACCTGGGCGATGTGGGCCTTTTGAGTAATGGCGAGTCGGCCCTACACGCCGCCTCACTGTTTGGGCACCTCGAAATTGTGCGATTGCTTCTGAAGGAGGGCGCCGATCCGGTTTTGTTGAACAAGGTTTGTAAATTTTTGTATTTATCATAGTAGCACAGAAAGGTCACTGTGCCGTTAGAAAGTAAAAATGTAGCATTTAGCACGGCGAGACCCCCCTAGAACTGGCCAACCAGATGAAGTATGAAAAAATTGCCGAGCTCCTTCGTCGGCATCAAGACTATTATTCCTAACCCCTTGCCAAGTCAGCCAAACTATCCGTGTTTTTTGTATAGAGCCATATAAAGCATGAATTTATAACATAACCAATTAAAATTACATAAAATTAATCGAAGACAGAAGAGAGAGAGAGGGGAGATGGATGGAGAGAGAGACAGGGAATCCGGGGGAGGAAGGCCCAAATATAATAATAAAATTACGAATGGTGAGTGGGCCGCAAAAAGGTGGTGAGAAAGAAAATCGGCATTGCTGTGTTGTAATTGTAGGGATGGATGGGGGTAAACGAGTGCGTACGCGCGTATGCGTGTGCTGGGTAGATAAGACTCATATAAATAAGTTGTGTGATCGTATATCCACGGGAAAATCAAGTATATCAACGTGACAAACGGTTGGCGCAAGCTTCTTCTTGGGGCTTCGCTAAGGGTGCACGGGACAGCTGGAGCGGAATTTGGTTTTGAAATAATTTTCAAAAACTTGGTAAAGTCAGGGCGATACGGGGAGTACAACGCCCATACCTGCCACCTCTACACTAAACTAGCCAAATTCCCACTCCAGCACAGCCGCGTAGACCTTTAGCAGGCTTAAAATTGCAAAATGTGCAACATTTGGGCAGAGCATATGGGAGATATTTTCTTCAGAAAATTGCGGTGAGTTTCGCGGGGAGGGTACTCGGTTTATCGGACGGACGGGCAAATTCGCGAAACAGCGGGCCAAGGATAGTGGGTTATGTGTGGATTGCAGCTTCAGCCGGTGGATCAACACCAGAGAGAGAGAGAGAGAGAGAGGGTGGATGGGAATATCGACTAGAAATATTACGAGGCAATTATCCGACCTTTACGAGGGTTCCGTCGGTTGGGCGGGAGCGATGGCATGGTGGGATTTTTTGAGTTTTCACGTGGGATGCTCGACGTTTTCCATCACCACCATCCCCCGCTCAACCGTTATTTAGGCGGGGGAGACCAAAAACTTGATATATGATCGGCCATTTAAAATTATCACCTAGAAAAACGTTGGCTGATCGTGTAGAAACGGGGTTGTAAGTTTTGTGGTAGTTTGTGTAATTCCGGCAACTCGCTGGCCCCATTTCCACACGGCAACTATAGTCGGATTGGGGGAAGCGAGAGGGGTCGTCTGGTTTCTGATAGTGAAAAAACATTACTTTACGAATTGAAGCGAGCCCGGGGCTACGGCCACGACTGTCGACGGGGACAATGTGAGGGGGAAGGGGAAGAAAAGGGAGGAGGGGAATAATAAATACTCCAGACGGGGTTTGAGCGGACATGGCCTCAAACAGCAAGTCGGGAGGCCGAAACCACAAAATGAAGCGAATAGAAATTACAAGAATTAATTAATGCGAAAAAAGTCGAAAAGGGAAAAACACCACGGACGCGCAAATTCGGAGAAAATCGAAAGTCGAACGACGAGAACACACACAATACAGGGCATTTGCGACGGGGCTGGGTGGGGGGCACAACGTGTTTTTCCGGGGCGTCATTTTCCGGACCGTGAAAACCGGGAGCTTGCATTTTAAAGGGTGTACCAAGGTACCGTACTCCCTTTTTCACGATCCATGCTGCCCCAGAGCAAATTCGGGGGACAAACCGATTTTGGCGCTTTTTGGGGGATGGTGGGGACAACTCGGAGGAGTGTTGGCAATTTACCACCAACCTTTTGTTGCCAATCTGCGAGGGCACAATTTGGGGAGACGAACACGCGCACCGAGGCAAAGACAGACGGCATGTTGTGGGGGAATGGTGCCCAAATCGACGGACATCGGCTCATTCGAGAAATTTTTGCAAAAACATCGAAATAGGCGTAGGCTCAGAATTACCGAAATACGAAATTTCTCGAGATCAGCAGATTGCCAGACGACAGGGCCAGCGAGCGCATGGAATATGCGTGACTACGTGGTGCGCTGATTGAATATCGACGAGGGGGAAGACGGGGAGGGAAATGTTGCGCAACAATGGATGGCAGGAAATGTGTGGTGATGTGACGGGGCGCCAGAAGACGAAGGCTTCTTTGCGCTTTGACCGCTTCGGGAGGGGGCACCATCTGTAATGGTTTAATTAGTTGGTTTATTATTAGAGCGCATCTTCAAGCGTTAATACGTATACACCTAATTACGCAGAGTTAAGGGCTACTTTTTTCCAAACATTGCAGAGCAGTGATTTTAACTTGAAAGCTTAAGAAAAACACTCTAAGCACTAGCTACCACAGCACAAGAAGCATATCCAGAGTTAGCAATTCGTACCACACCTGACGAAATACGCAAAGTCGTAGCACAGCACACCAAATTCAGCTTGCCGTAAATAAGCAAACTCGCGCTGTTTTGCGTTAAATGGAGCATCAAAAATTCGGCCAAGCAAACTGAACAGCCGTTCCAAACTGAGGAGAAGCACCCAACATAAATGTTATTTCCTTTCTTGCTGCCGCGAAGCACTCAACCAAATCGCACATCCTTTATTATGAGGGGTGCAGCACAAATCAAGATGTAAAAAAGTGTTCGGTTATTGACGCATATCAACGTAGTATAAACATGGGAACAGCTGCACAACCACAGACAGTATATATGCCGGGCGGAGGGGACAAGAATTCGGGGGGTGATGGTGTCGATGATGAGGGCGGGGAGCTTCTCATGGGCGCGACACGCACAACACAACGTGCACGAAATACATAATGGATGGAAAAGCCGAGAAAATATAAAATGGCGTTGTGTAGATGGTGAACGGGGTACCAGACAGACGAAGACTCTTTTTTTTTGCTCTTGGACAATGCGTACCCGCGGTTTCTAGTTCCAGATCTTGAGGAAGGAGTCCCAGGAACCGGTGCACACGGCCATTCCGTCTTCCGTAACGCCCAAGCACGAGACGCGGTTGTCGTGGCCGGCGAGCACACCTGAAAATAGATATGATTTTAAAAACCCAAAAAGCCATTCGCCATTTATTTGGATCACGTTCGGATCATTCATTCTTCAAAGGGTCCTTTGCTGTTTCCAGGGGACGGGGAAGATTTTTCTAATAGATATATAAAAAAACTTAAAATATAGATTTAACTACCAAAATTTCAAGTCGTGAAGGGTTTTTCCAAATGACTTCTCCCCAGGAAAATGGCTCAATTTTACCAAAGAGACTAGAAAAAGAGTCGCATTGCGTTACTATAGAAGTCCGCTCGCCCATGGAAATCCTAAATAATCATCTTGCATAACTATCCCGAAGCTATACTGTCAGCGGAATCCGCCAAAAATGCTAAACTTTCGACCTTTCCAGCACCAGCAAACTTGCCCTTCCCCCCGGTGGGGTAAATAATGGGATCCCAGGGGCGGCGCCCTTCTCGAAATATCTACCGGGGCTCCTGCCAAAATTGTTGCGTCCATTAAGCACCAAACGCCTTGTGTGCGTTTGGATACGCTGCTGCCAAAATTACCCCAAGGCCCCGGGGGGTGCGCCCTGCCCGCGAATCAATTTCCGGCCCTCTCGGCGCTCATTTAGGCAACGGGGGCCCTCCGGGTCCGTTTTAGAACCCGGATACGCGAGCGGCCATAGTAAACGAACGTAGGCGCCCCGGTAATTTATCTTCTTCCCCGAGGCAGAACAAAGAAAACGCACCAGCTCGTTCTTGCCGCATCGAGTCCCAGACGTTGCAGTTGAAGTCGTCGTATCCGGCGAAGAGCAGACGGCCCGACTTGGAGAAGGCAACTGAGGTGATGCCTGGAATGGGAATGAATTACAATAGGCCGACGAAGCGCTATTTACCGCAAATGATATTGTCGTGGCTGTACATGGCCAATTCCTGGTCGGCGCGGATGTCGAATAGCCGGCAAGTTGCGTCGTCGGAGCCAGTAGCAAAAGCGTGGCCCGAGGGGAAGAACTGAAATTCTAGCATTAATGACCTCGACAAATGATTTCGTGTTCAACGAATGACGCTTTATAATGAGGCAGAACGGCTGACTTGAAAAAAATGCTGAAACACCCACCGCGACAGCATTGATGTCACTTTCGTGTCCGGGGAATGTCTGCTTGCACATTCCGTCTCGAATGTCCCACAGCTTGGCCGAAGCGTCGCAGGCACCTGGAATGTGACAGTGAGGAACGTTTCTCTTGTTTAACTCTAATTTTAATTACATTTGTTGAAACCCCCGATTTTTAGGGATTGCTTAAAAATTCAATTTGGGCATTTGATAGGGTCCGTTAAATGCTCTTGAGCGCGTATTGATGCCAAGGGTTCCGTTTCTGAAAGGCGCGCTCATTACACAAGAAGACGATGCTCGCGCGTGCGCTTCAACAACCGGGAATTCGGTGAGCACCAAGTGATCAGTCTTCCACTGCCCTTCTTCAAAATTCTTTCCGGTTCACGCGGCATTTCGAAAAAAAATCGAAGCGAGATCGTGATGATTCCAAACGGCGCTCCTCTAGGCGCCGATGTGAGCCTCGGTGGCCTGGCGCGCCTCTCCCCCAACGAGAATATAATACACCATGGTAACCGGCGGGCTTTGTTAGGTGCGGCGTGCCGAGGGCCCTCAGGCTAATGCCTCAGTGGTCACACGATAACGCTAATTAGCTGCAAATACAACGTACGGCGCCCCCCGCCCCAGGAGACGTGGACGCCCCGGGAAATCAGGCCAGGACCGGGGATTGACGTCGCAGCCACCATATTTACGCCAAAAATGGAGAGGCGCGATTTTCGTCAATATCAAAATGGGCGCAAAAACAAACCAGAAATGAAGGTGCGCATGTCGGGCGACAGGGAGAGCGACATTACGTCTCCGGTGTGTCCCGTGAAGGCAGTGCATTGTTGACCCGTCTCGATATCCCAAAGTGCGCTGAAAAAAAACGTGTAAAAAAGCTTCAAGTTAAGCGTTAAATAAAATTTTAAAATCTCATGTAAGATAAAGCTATCCCTGCAACTTCTTTCCCTGGGTGTCATATTCAAAGTGGTAATAAATCTTTTGTAAATGGATATCCCTGCAACGTCTCCCCTTCAATCAACGACCCATAATCCACGCCAAGGGCTAAGTTTTGTTGTGCCTCCGGCCTCCTCTAAGCTAAAGAAGAAAACGGGCGGGGAGACGGCTTTCGGGTGGGCTATTCCCAGAGGGGGGCCCTGGGGGGAGCCGATCTGAAGTAGGTTAGGCTGGGAAAGTCGAGAAGAACAAAACGACAGCCCCCTATTCTGCGTCCCGTACTCAAAAAGAGGCCTCTCGACGCTTTTGGAAACGAGATTTTTGTAGCACCGCTACAAAGCTACATATTAGCAAGATTGTCGAGATCAGGAAAATCAGGAGCGGTAGGATTTGCTAGCTACAATAATTGATTAGACTATTAGCTATCGAATCATATCGTACTAGCCAGAAAAACCACCGAAATAAACTCACCAAGTCATATCTCCTGACGAAGTGACAATCTGGTTATCATCCAAGAATCGGCAGCACGATAAATATCCGGTATGCCCGGGCAGCTCACGCGATACCCTCACATTGCCTTCCCGAGTCTGAAAAAATGCGATTTGCAGCCAGCAAGGAATGGCTTACCTTCAGAGAATAAATTGAGCAGATATTGTCAAGGCCACCGCAGGCTACAAAACTTCCCGACGGCGCGTACGCACAGGTCATCACCCAGGAAGAACGAAGCGGGATGGCGTGAACCTGGAAAAGAAAGTTGTAAAAGTGTTCGACCTTGCTAGCCGCCAAAAAAAAATCAATGACCTAACAGAAATTCGGTTGCTATCGATTTGCACAAAAAAACTGCAGTCCGAAATTCTTCTTGCCGTTTTTTACCATAGGCGCCCAAGAGACCACGCATACCTTATTCGTCGTGTACGAGTCCCAGACGATCAATTTTCCGTCTTGTGAGGCCGAGACGAGGTTTCGTGAATCACTTGCCCAGTGCATCGCATATATCTAAAAGAGAACGTAGATGCCCACAAAAATTGCGCAGACCTTTGCAAGGTGTCCCCGGAGGGTACGCCGTGTGCGCATCTGGATTCGCCCGATCGGGTCGAGGTTGGCGGCGACGGAGGCGAGCGTCGTGTCATTGGCAGCTTTTCTGGCTTCCTGAAAGAAAAAGGTTAAGGTTTTACATAAACGACGATACTCATGCTACCAGTCACACGTTTTCCCAACCACAAATCACACGTTTTTTTGCCAAGCTACTTCCTTACCCCAACCCTCCCCACCCCCCGATTACTTTCAACGAGTCCCCCATTTCCGCGTAGAGCCCAAAAAAGCCCGCATGTACTGCTTCCTGTTGCTTATCGCTTGCCCCCCGCGCGAATAACGAGCCTAATAAAGGGGCTGGGATGCCCCAAGCGACAATCCACCAATTTCATCCCTAGTCGGTGGCCCTCCGAGTCCCTTCTATGCGGCCGTCCTACACGAATCGCGTTAACAAGGGCCAATAAGAAGAAGGGCCGCCGTCGATAGGGAGGGATCGTTTATATGGTGGGCGCAGACTATGTGGCAAACATCACGGGGCTTTTCGTTTCTTGGCAATCTGGGTATTTTTCGTGCAGTCTGGTAAAGAAGGTATTTTTCGGCGCCATGCATTTGTGGAAGAAGATGAAACGGTACGCTCATTTAAAAGCAGGTAATGAATGAGCCTTTGACGACTACAAAAGGGCTTGATCGCTATCAGGGATTAAAATTATAGCTGGGCGACAAAACCCAGGCCCTTTTCTTAGCGTTTATCTGCCGGGTTCTGGTCCTAGTATTAGGGAATAAAAATATAAATATCCCTCCCCCCTAAATTAGCCAAAGCAATATTCCATCAGGGCCTTTTGGAAAATAACCTTCCATAAAATTTAAAAATCCGAATCCCATTTTCCTCATTGAGGCTCCAATGCAGGGCACAGGCCATCCCCGGGGCATTCCCGCCACCCGGCCATTATCGCAATCACTTATTCATCCCCTTTCGGATGGCCGGTGCTTCTCATGGTAGCTGCCCTGGATGGTGAGGCTCTTCTCCTGCTCCCCGTCCGTTTCCTCCTCCCCTCCCCTCTTGGTTGTGTGTTCGAAATGGGCATCGAAGGAGGGGCGGCTTGGCTGTGGTGTGGGTGAGGGAATTGAGGTCCGGGGAGGGGGAAGGGCACGACGGCGGTGTCCCCCGAGAGACCGGCGCCCTCCGTATGTTTCTGGCTGGGGCTGTGGCCGTGTGTGTATGTTTGCGTGTATGTATGTGGGTCGTCGTCGGCGAAAGGGGCACATTAGGAGCCGGATGCCTCTGGGCCTCCTCCCGGGGCCCTCTCACTCGGTGTCCCCTCCCCATTCCCCCAGCCTGGGGCCCCAACTGGCTCTGGCCACAGCCCTCCCCTCAAACCCCGACGAGTGCCCGTTATAAAGGAGGAGAGCGCAGATGGTGGGGCCGATCGATGGCCCGGCCCGTATCCCTTCTCACAGCCACCGAGGCGAGGACGGGGAGGGCCCCAGGGCCCGCCCTGGTATGCGCGATGGGGCCCAGCCATAGAGAGCCAAAGAAGGGGCCAGCAACGGGCCCACAGCCCAATGCACACCCTAAGATACGATCGAGCCCCCCTGCCCGCCTTGGGCCGCGAATAAACAAATTGGATACGCGCGCGCGCCCCGTCGGGGGATCGGGGCAATTTGTCGGCGGCCGGATTGGGCTGGGAAAGGCAGCGTTTTCGTTGGCGCCACAAGGCTCGGCTTATGCGTGAAAGAGAATTATGCGCCGGGAAATTAACCCGTGAAATGAGATTGCGAAAATGGGGTTAGCCGGACAAATGGGGGCGGAATGATGGAACGGCTTTGGGGGTCGCTGCCCAATATCGCACACAAGCTAAGGCTTTTCTTCATCCCCCCGGTTCCAACCCAAAAACCGATCAACCAAAAAACCCCTGTTTCTACACCGCGCCAGCACCAGCGAAATTCCCGAAATTCCGCGAACCCTCGCAATGAACGAGCGCGAAATGCCAAAGCCAAGCCTGCCAGGGGGTAGACGGGCAATTATCCTGAAGACGCAGACGCGGATTTGGAAATAGCCTAATTGCTGCTTATGCATGACCGCACGCATCCAGCATTCGGTAGCGGGGAACGAAATTGCGTAATAAGAGTGAGCTCGTACAAAAAATGCCCGGGGATCGCGAGCATAGGGAAAACCAAGACCTAGGCGCAATTTCATCTGACCCAAAACCGTTCAAAAAACTACCCAACAACGAAACAGGAGGTCCCGGACATAACGTGGAAACGAAACGCGGATATGCTGGTTTTTCGAAAAACGACTGCAATAAAATCAAAGCGAGGCTAACGTACCCGAATCTGGCTCTTCAACTGCTCGGACTCCTGCCGCAACTGGTCGAGCTCGCTCATCGTTGCTGGCGGTGGGGCGGCTGGTGGCCGTCGTTCAGATGACGTGGACGGGCCGAAGATGCTGTGCGGCCGCTAGCGCGCTCACACCGGGCGTCTTCTGGACGATATCGGAGGGGGTGAAGGGCAAGCCCACGCACGCGAAAAATGTGTTGCTCCCCAGAAAGACAGCCTCCAGCTGGACGTGGCTTCTGAAAGAAATGGGTTAGGGGCGTTTGAATGGTGAATAAATGAAGAGAAAACAAAAATGGATAAAGGTCGAGGGTGGAACGAGTATCGCACGAAAAGCGGCGATTTGATGCAGGGCGAAGCCGAGATGAATAAGGTAGGCCCGGAAGGGGTTGAGGGTCTGGTAGAAGGGCAAAAGCCGCATCAAACGATGGGCAACACGAAATCCGATGGGTCAAATGCAACACATTCGCGCGCGAAAAGGGGGGCAGCGTTTCGGCCCAGGCTGGGGGGCACAGCACTGCTGCCCGCATCGATCAAAAGGGCTCCGCAACGCGGGCGCGACGCGTTACGCAGCGCCCAACGGGCCCCTCCGGGCTACTGCTATGAATACCCGAATCAACCACCTCAGACCCCCAGGCCAACCGAATGGGAGAGCACCCTCGGGGACCAAGCCCGCACCCACCTAGCCTCATCGGGCTATTAGAGTGATAATGGAGATCGCAAAAGGTATAAGAGTCAAAGTACAGACTACAAAGGCTGAGAAGGCTCAAAGGAGTCGAAAAAGGCTCGAGAGTTCCGAGAAAAACAGCATAAAAACTTCAAACTAGTGGGTTCTAACCGGGATTAGGATTAACGATTAGACAACAACAAAGGTTTGGAACGTTAGTTGTTTACCGTAGGATCCTTAAAAACTTTACAAATACCAAAACCCAATAATTTCAAGAACTTGAGAAAAGCAAGTAAAAGCGTGTAGGCCGTCATCATGGAACTGCCGTTTAGCCAGAATATATCTTAGAACATAGAGTAAGCTTTTGCTAATGGCGAAACCTCAAAATCCTCGGGAATGTCCGAAAATATTGCGAAATCTAGCCACTGGTGTTCTGGTAACTGGTGGATCTTAGCCGAGATAGAATAGAATTGGATTTTAGAAGAATAATACATGTACATTATAAAAAAGTCGAAAAATCTTTGCTAATCCCAAAAACTAAACATAGCTTCCTCCAACTGGCGGAATGTATTGCGAACGCTACGCCAAAATACAAGAAAACGACTACATCCCGAAACAAATGACATTCCTTTAGCATCCTAGAGCGATATTGTCGATCCCGAGCTTTTGGCCGATTGAGCGATAAAATCGTAAGTTTTAGATTTTTAAAGAAAGAAAAAGGAAAGGGAAAAGGAAAAGCCGTTTTGTGTGGAAATAAATACAGCATCGTTTAAAACGAGTGATTAAAAGCATTAGAAGCTGCTATTCCTGCAATGCAATACAGTTTTCGGTCAAAATTGGTTTTGCGTAGATTTTAGAATGCGCTCAATCGCGTATAGTTTGACTCGATGTGGATGCTAACATAACTACGTGTTTCATTTACGCTTACTATAATCACCCTACGATCGAGAATGGACATTATTTAATGTCTTTTTCTCGTTTCTTTCGAAACTAACCAATTTAAACTGGAAAATGCCTAGATTCTAAAAAGTAGAAGTTTTTCGGTGATAATAGCGGGGCGCTGTTAAATCGCTGATTCGATAGAACTTGAAATTCTGACCAAGTCCCATCTTTGAAAAACTGCGCAACGATAAAAAAGGTTTTTGGAGACAAGGCTAACATCTTGTCCAGGGCCGTCAAAATGAGCAAAATCGGGGCGAATCGCACACACTGTGAGCGAATTTCCTCAAAAACCAGTTTTTCTTTTAGTTTTTTTTCGGACGTGATACTTGTTTAGAATTTGAAGCACTATCGAATGAGCTATGTCAAAACTTCATGATGAACTAAAAAACAGCTCCAGCTTGTTGATCCTCAACGGGACAAAGCCAAACGCACTAACGCACGCACGTCAGCCATCAACCCCGATCCACCGGGCGACAAATCTAAAAATTAACGCCAAACCGTCAAATCCCTAGTCGCGAAAAGCGTCGTCCATCGGAAGGGGCTCATTAGAGAATTTCCGGTGGACGGCGCTGCCCCGTCTCGGCCACAATATGCCATTATAACCCCGGGGAATACACGGCGGCTCTCCATCCAAAATCCTCTGCCCTACTGACACGCAAAAAGCGTTGCTTCACAAAGAACCTGCGCTGATCTGGAGACGGTATTCGCGTAATTGGAAAGTGGGGTTGGAAATTGGAAGATTGGGCCCTAGAGGAGAACGGGTCTTAGGCTTAGCTTAGGCTTAAGCTTTCAACTTTCTCGATTTAGAAATTCTGATCGCAAATCCAACTTGTAATGCTCGAACGGCCTTAAACAGTAAGATTTTTAGCGGAGTATTTACGTAATAAGCTTTATACTCGGCAGTTTAAAGTATTAGAAGCGCCCAAAAACCAACATTTTTTGTTTTTTTTCTACCTATTTTTTTCGGGTCGGCTTAACAACAAGTTGCTTTTAAGAAGCTTTTTCTGCAAGACCGTTACTATTCAACAATTTTTAAACCCTGGGACTTGTTTAGAATTCGGAACTCTTTTTCCACGAGCTGGGCCACACCACAAAGCTTCATAAAACCGACTTCTTGAAAGCGGCGTACGCGTTGCGTATCTGTAGCGGCTACTTCTCTGTCCCCTTTAAGAGTCACAGCCTCTCAATAACACCTCAACCCCACACAACAGGTTGGTTCGAAGGTGGTTTCACAGTTAATTGTTTCGCATGAAAGTCAAGGCGGCGATCAAAACATGTGAGCAAGCCGATTGAGAGCCATTTAAAGGGACCGGGAAGGCAGGGAGTAACGCTTGCTCCCCGAGAATGATGAAGGACGGCTTCACCGGCGCGTCCCAGACACGGATAGCCAATCAAAGTTTATGGGGGGACATCGAGGAGACGAATATGGGAGGGAGGAGGGAAGGTTGGAGGGATGATATGTATTTCTTGGGAATCCTGGGGCTTTTGGACCTTTGCGGTAGAGCTCTACAGGGTGGCCAGAAAAAAAAGTGCCTGGTTTGCACTGAAATATCTCGCTAGAGGAAACGAATCGAACCATCGTTACCATGCCAGAATGCTTAAATATGCTGGGTATGAAGAATAAACACAAGTTACTTTTTACGATTTTTCGATTTTCGTTAAAAATTTTTGAACATTTTTAAAAAAGTAGAAAACTTTGAAGACGAAAATAATGGAACTTTTAATGACTTAGCCGGACATAAAGGGTATCAAAATGAAGCTCTTGACATGCGCTATCAAACCTATGTTAAAGAATTTTGATCGGTTTAACTAGTCGTCAATCGGAGCGT
Organism: Mesorhabditis spiculigera; assembly: GCA_958295435.1. Classification (NCBI taxonomy): domain Eukaryota; kingdom Metazoa; phylum Nematoda; class Chromadorea; order Rhabditida; family Rhabditidae; genus Mesorhabditis; species Mesorhabditis spiculigera. The sequence continues at coordinate 1,074,861 of CATQJA010002644.1, read as the reverse complement.
TCGGAAAATCCCGACTTTTTCAGAATGGCCGATTCTGAATTGACCATAGAAACCGCATTGACGCCATAACTTTTTGTACTTGTTAAATGTAATCCTAGTTGCCAAAGATAACCATGTTATAGTTTTAACTAAAACAGCCTAGAACTTCCAAATTCCGTCGACTTGGCAAAATGCCAAAAAATTTTTTGATTGGGATTTTATAAATGTTAATGCCAAAAGTTAGTAGTTACATAGGTATTGCTAACTGCAAATTATCAGAAAGATCGGATGGTAAGGAAATTTTATCTAGAATGATTTCTCCAAAAAGTCGCGATTTTCCGAACGCTCCTATTGACGACTAGTTAAACCGATCAAAATTCTTTAACATAGGTTTGATAGCGCATGTCAAGAGCTTCATTTTGATACCCTTTATGTCCGGCTAAGTCATTAAAAGTTCCATTATTTTCGTCTTCAAAGTTTTCTACTTTTTTAAAAATGTTCAAAAATTTTTAACGAAAATCGAAAAATCGTAAAAAGTAACTTGTGTTTATTCTTCATACCCAGCATATTTAAGCATTCTGGCATGGTAACGATGGTTCGATTCGTTTCCTCTAGCGAGATATTTCAGTGCAAACCAGGCACTTTTTTTTCTGGCCACCCTGTAGAAAAATAGGTCGGTCTCGCAAAAGATTGGGCACCGGGTCCTGGCCTGGGGACTACGGTTTTTTTCTGTCACGCCTAGGCTTAAGCCTAAGCCTAAACCTGGCCGAAGCCGACGCCTAAGCCTGATCCTAAACCTAACTAGTAAGCGAAGCCGAAACGAAGCGTAAGTCTAAGCCGAAGGCTAGGGCAAGCCTAAGCCCAAGCCTGACCAAAGCCTCCATAAACATAAGCCTAAAAGCTACAGTACAACCATCACGATACCTAACGATGAACGGTAGACACTTAAAAGCGACAGCACGGCCACACATTAGACCAAGACCAAAAACGAACCCACTCCTGGACACACCTATTCACGCCCCAGGGGAGTGGCCGGGTGAAAAGGAGGGCCATGTGCGCCATTATGAGGTAATCCGAGATCGGTCTGTAGACAACGGGAAGGCCCAGATACGCACCGGGACCTCTGCGGATACCACTCGACTGCCTGGTCATGTATGCAAGAATAATATGTCACGAATTCCGGGCGGAAAGGGCACCTCGTTTTCTGTTTTGCGTACATTAGTGTGTCGATGCGTAGTATTGCGTAAGATCGTATTTCTGGATAGTCTCTGCTCTGCGGTTAGCAGGCTTAAAGTGAGGTTCAGGCCTAGCTTAGGCTTAGGTTTAGGTTTCGGTTTGTGCTTAGGCCTAGACGTGCCCACATTCTTATGACAAATTAAAGGGCTGGAGAAAGATGGCTGGTTAGCACGTTAGGCTGTGGGGAGAACCATCGCTGGTTCGACTCCCGCCCGCTGCAAAATTCTTTGCTTTTTCGCCAAATGCATCTTTCTCGAGCCCTTTAAAGGGGCTCAGAAGTCAAAATTCGTGCGTGCGGGGATTGAACCCACTGGTCAAAAAACGCAAGGGACACTGCCGAGAAGTGCCAGAAAAGTGATTTCATTGCGAAAAAACGTAAAATATTTGAGAAAATCCGAATTCTTTTTGGGGCGAAAACGACATTTTGAGTGCGCGGCGATTACCTGTCGTAATGCCTTGTAAGGCACCCAATCTCTCGATCTCGGCGATTCTCTGGTCAATTTTCATAAATTAAAAGTCTAGAATGATCAAAATTTGGTGAAGATTCCAAAAATAGCATCAGAATTTTTAAATTCTAGCGTTTTCGCGTCCAAACAGGGGCAAAAGACCATGCGGCGGTCGCGTTGCGGTCGCATCTGGCTATTTGCCAGAAATCACAGCAGGGGGGCCGTGGACCAGATTTCGGAGCCCCTTTAAAAAAATACCTCAAAATAACAAATTAATTACATTAACGTACATTATTAACATATATTAACATAATTAATTACATTAATTAATTACATTAACCTGACAAATTAATTAAATTAAAATACCTCGCCTATACCACAGAACTACAGACTATAACCCCCAAATGATGGGGCTATTATTTTTTTGACGTATCATCCGACGATCCAGAATAAGATTATCGGCTCCCCGTGCCACCACGTCCCGAACAAAGCCCACCGTATTTTTACTGCATTTCCTTTTGAAAAGCCCCTAATCCGCCGCCTTAAAAAGGAGCTCCACCCCAATGGGGGTAGCGGCGCTGACAAATTGGAGAATGTCGTAATATTTGGATGCCTGAATTGGATTGGATGCCTTTGAAGTTAGGCGATTTTTCAGCGTTAACAGAAGTATCATCGACTATAGGAGGATGATCGCAAAAACAAGCAAAAATTAAGGTTTAGGCTTGGCTAAGGCTGATGGGTTTTTTGGTAGGGGCAAACTAGCATAGATGCTTGTGGAATCCGCCCTGATCTAATTCCCTGGGTTCTATGAAATAACAATCCCGATTCTTCCTTCGATGCTTAGTCGTTGTTTCAATTGGTAACACGCAATCCCCGAGAAGATCATCATAAAGCAGTGTCGAGTAGGCGAGAGGCAACGAGAGAGAGGGAGAGTGAGAGAGACCGTCAAACCCCCCCAAGATTGAACCGTTTTAATGAAAAGGGCCTCCAGGGCGACAAGCCGAATCGCTCGAGAGGGGCGAGAGGGCCCAGTTGAAGCAATTAGGGCCCCCTACCGTAATCCTGGGAGTGAGAGGCTTGGGACCCAAGGGCCCACGATCACCACCACACACCCCGATAACCCACCCCCGCTTTTCCCAGCCGCTACAAAAGGGAATGAGGGTGAAGAGGAGCTATTATTCTTGACTGGCTGTACGGAGCGGGGTTTTGCCGGCCGCGAGATTTGTATTCGGATACTGGGAATATATTGGGTTGGAAATGTGGGATTGGTGAAAAATAGTGGCCGGGTGAGTAGTTGGGAGAGATCGAATTTTGTGAAATATCGAAGTATTCGTCGCGAACTAAGGAATAATAAAACTAGGATGCGAGAGAGCGAAAGCTCGAGGGAGACAGATCGCGAGATAGAGAGAGAGAGAGAGAGAGAGAGAGAGAGAGAAAGCGCGAGGAAAAAAGCGAACGTCAGAAAGATAAAGCGATGGATGGGGAGGAGCCTGGAGATCTTCGAAAAACGATAAGTCCTGGAGTACAGGTATGACGGGAAAGGCGAGCGAGAGAGAGAGAGAGAGAGAGAGACAGAGATATGAGCGCATCTTCATCTCAGAATCGACGTTGAGCATCGACAGGTATGAGGCTCATTTGCATAGCGGAAAAACTTGTACCAATCTTTAGGGGCACCACGTTGCTGGCGACGCCTACTCCTAAGAATATCTGAAATTTTCGCTTCCAAGTCCCCCTTAAAAGGGTCGAGGCAGAAAACATAAAAGTCTATACTAAAACAGCACCATATACGGTAAAAAGAATTCATGACAACACCAGAGAAAGTGAAACTCTGCAGTACTGGGAACAGAAAAAGCGACAAACTCCATCCGGGGTTACGGTACTCACCCCCGCCGGTCCGACTCGAAATGGCCCTCCCTGTCGATCGGTTATACGGAATGTTCCGGAACGGCCCTCACCCCCGGCCACTGCCAATTTCTATTCGACGACCTGATTTTCCACCTGACCCACCCCCACTACCCCGAGCCGATCTCATTACCCTGTAGCCATAGCGATGCCCGCCCCTCGACCCTAATCAAAATATCGGTCTCCATACACACCCCACTGGTTCGCGCCCTTCAAGGGGAATTCCCTGGAGAATTTCGAAGGGGTCCGAGCGAAATTTGTGGAGTCGGGAGTGAGGTTGTTAACAGGGAATCATGATCAAAGTACGGTAATATTGTTGATAAGTTAGTTTTTCTAAGCATAAGCCTAAGCCGAAGCCTATGCTAGACTAAGCCTCAGCCCAAGCCTAAGCTTATGCCTAAGCCAAGCCAAAACCCAAGCCTAAGCCTAAGCCTAAACCTCATCCCCTCTCGTCTTCTCAATGGAAATTTTTATTCACAAAAATGCCCCTTCTTTGCATAGCAAAAACAACACAAATAAAGTATCTATTCTTGCCAATGAATTGACGCACAATAAGGTACCATAATCAAATTCCAAAAATTAAAAATAGCAATATACAAATTCCGAAAAAGGCAAATGTGACCCTGTGAAGTGGCTGCTCGTTTTTGGGCGGGAGAACGGCTGCCCGTAAAGTTGCCTTTATGGGCTGGGGCATGAGAAGTAAAAAAATATATGGCAAAGAGCACTAATGATGTTGCCGGAGCGTTGCGGAATTTTATGCGCGCTTGCGCTACAATTGTATACCTGACTACCCAGATTGGGGGATCGATGAAAGGGGAAGGGAAGGGGAGAAATAGCTTAAGTAGCGGCAGTAGATATTTTGATCTAGTTTGTCTACAACTCCAAATGGCCGGCTGTGGATGTGAAGAGTGATGTAGTGGATGAGGTGTCGGTTGGTAGATACTTGTTCGGGTCGAAGCAGGCCTGGCTGCCTCCGGCTCGGTCGCAATGAGTTGGGTTCTCGACAAGGATTCCTGAAAGTAGAGGTTTTTTCGACTTAAAGGGACTGGGTAGGCTAATAATCTAGCCCGTAGCTGTTGAGACCTAGTCAAAGCTGGCCGTCGATTCTGAGCTGTCCTAGCTCCTTTAAAGGGAGCACAACAGCGCTTAAAGTCGGCGTGAAGAGGCATCTCTCTTTCCCCCCCCCCCCTCTCTCTCTCTCTCTCTATCTCACATTCTCCTTGAGGTATCGCTAACGACTCAGAAGGAAGAAGACTCTCTTAGAAGGACTACTGCATACTGTGTACGTGCCAAACCCAGGTACTCACCTGCAACGCAAGCCGTGAAGAAGCACGAGATACAGCCGGCGAGCAGAGCCCGGAGTACGACTCGAGCGAACACCTGGTGGCAAAGCAGCTAAATTTAGGTGTGTGATTTCGTACCTGTTTCCGTTGAGGACACATCCCACCCAGCACACCTAGCTGGATGCCAATCGAAGAAAAATTGGAGAACCCGCACAGCGCATATGTGGCAATCATGGCTGATCGGGGCTGAAACGGCATTCGTTAATTCGCCGATTTCTCTTGATTTTCGAGGTTTTTCAGCTAGGAACCTCTGGATGTGAAACAAGGGAATTCCCCACCGATAGCTCCCCCTTGGCCACCATGGTGCCGAGGTTCTGGTAGGCGATGAACTCGTTCAGCGCGGTTTTCGTCCCCATCAACTGAGCGACACGAAGCGTTTCATCCGAATTCTCTGTCACCCCCATCACGTAGGCCAACGGGAAGAACACGTAGCCGAGGGATTTCTGAATTCAATGTTGTGCTTCTTAGGGCCGGAACGTGCATTAATTGGGTATTGTGAAAGCCGCACCTGGAAACTCCATCCAGAATACCCAATGACCTCGCCGGCATAGTCGAAAATGTTGTCGATGAAGGCGAGGAGGGCCAAGAATACGATCAAGTTGGCCACGATGGCAAGGACTAGCTCCACGGCGGCTACGGCACCGTTGGAGATGCACTCCAGGGGGTTGGATTCTTCACTGAAGGATGGCTTTGTATATGAGAGAGCGAGGGAGAGAGAGAGAGCAAACCTCGATTTTAAACCTTCAAACTTACCCCTTCGGCAGCTCCAGATCGGACACGTCCTTTAGCTTGCTCTCCTCAGTCTCCGGATACAAAATCTTTGAGCAGGCCAACGACCCGCATGCCGACATCACCGTCGCGGACAGAAGATACGTCGGGCACGCCCCGAATGCGATATACGCCGCAAAGAGGGAACCTGGAAGGAACAAAAATAGAAGTTCTTATATTTCATTAATGCGTGTTCCTAAGGCAAATCATAAGGCTACAAACTACATCCCCAAAAACATACCCGCTATACAGGAAAAACCGCTGGTCATCACGGCATGCAATTCCGAGGCCGTCATCTTTTCAAGGTAGGGCTTGATTAGGAGCGGGGCTTCAGACTACAAACAATCTGTGTAAAAGGATAAGGTCATGCCTAAGCCTAACCTAAGCCTAAGTCCAAGCCTAAACCTAAGCCGAAGTCTAAGATTTACCTGGCCCAAAAAGATGCAGGCACAAGCGTTGAGACTTTCCGTGGCCGTCGTCCCCAGCGTGATCGTCATAAACCAGGCCATGATTTTGAGGATAAACTATAAGACATTACAAACACCGCTTCGTCCCTCCTTACCTGAATCACACCATAGTAGTACAACAACGCGACGATGGACCCGAAGTAAACGACCACTTGAAGGGACTGAAAGTGGAGATTTTGCCACTGATTCCAAATTTCGAGGACTTACGGTGAAAGCAAATGCTCCGGAAATGGCTGTTGATGGGTTGTTCGGGTCACAGATATTCGGAGGGTCCGCGATGAAGCCAAAAACGAAGGAAGTTCCGTTGTTTGTATAGTCGAGGAATTTGACGATTTGGTTGGAGATGCGGTTGAAGGTTTGGTTACCCCAATCCCACCTAAAACGGTGGGGTCAATTTGCTCTCTCTCTCTCTCTCTCTCTCTCGCTCTCTCTCTCTCTCTCTCTCTCTCTCTCTCTCGCTCTCACCTACCTCAAAACCAATAGTCCAAGACAAAACTGCAAGAAAAAGCCCCAGATGACTGGACGCCAGCGGATCTAAAGAAAGAGGACTGTAAACTGTAAACTCTGTTTCCTAAGATCTGCCCAATCTACCGTACCCGTGCCCGGTTGTTCGACAGTATCCACATCAACACAATGAAGCAGGCCATCCCGCCCAGGCCAGTCAACCTCTTGTGGTCCTTCCACGTGTCCCACACCAAGAATCCAAGGATAAGGCCGAGGATCAGCATGTAGAAAAGGCTAAAGATTGGGCTTACTAGGTTTGGCCTAGGCTTAGGCTTGAGCGTACGACTCAAACATTTAAGGAAACCGGCAAAGTTAGGAAAATTTCCTGCACTCACATTTGAAATCCAATAAATTGCCATATCTTCCCGCCGACGTGAATGGCCGGCTCGAACACGGACCTGTAGATGGCCTCGCCGAAGAACCGTTTTATCACCTACACTCCAATCAAATGATGAAGCTTTTCGAGCTACCTGATAATAAATAACACCGGCCCACAGAATACCGGTAATGACAATCATCGGCTCGACCTTCTTCGCGTCGTGCACGATGGCGGCAACTGGAAAAAGCGGGGTTTTGCGTGGAACTTTTCCTGAAAGCCGCTAAACCGGCTTAGTGCGTAAAAATCTCTATAATAACCCACTCAGCCATCCATGGTAGAGCCCGAGAAAGGCGAGGAGCACGAGGATTGAGATGGCTTTATGATGGCGCGTCATGAAGCCGCCGATGCCTTGTTGGATTACTTCTAATATTCTCATTACGCCGGTTACCTAAAAAAGAGAAGGTGATTTGGATCCTCTCTCTCTCTCTCTCTCTCTCTCTCTCTCTCTCCCACCAACCTCTTCATCCAAATATTCTGCTTCCGGAATCTCCTCCTTCATCCCATGCCCTCCGTGGCCGCCATTCCTGTGCGCCGGCTCGAAGTCCTGCGGCAAGTCATAGTGCCCGTTTAATTTTTTCTGAAAATTAAATTTTAAAGGGGAGGCAGAAGTCGTTTTCCCTGATTTTTTAAGACTTTTTAGTTCCCTTGCTGTCCATGCCTCCTCGACAAAACCCGAAAGATTGTGCATTTTGCCCCCCTTCCTTATCACCCCTCGAAAACGTGGGTCGCTGTAGCACTGATTTATGGCAACGTGTCAAAACTATTGAAAGTTAAATAGGGACGTGCCCTTTAAAGGTAACAAATCATTATTCTTAATATCAAATAGTGGTTAATATTTTATACTAATTACCCTAAAGTGGTAAGCAAAAACTCACAACGCTCTGCTCGTCGGCATCCCAGTGCCCCAGAGACATCACAGAGCTATGTAAAAATTAACAAAGCAGCTGTCCGGGGGTGTTGAAGGTAGTTTTAAGTAGGTAGTAATCTAAGAATATACTGTAAATGTAGTTTGATATTTTAGAAGAATGGCAAATTAAGGAATAAGCGCAAGAATAGGTGTCGGATATACTTTGGATGCAAAATTTTTTTAAGGAATAAAGAATATACTTTGATGTAACGTAAAAATCTTAGGATGCAGCAAAGATAAAAATACAAAGGTAAAATCGGTTACGCCATCAAATTAATCCCTCAAAATGCAGTCACGCGATATGGAGAAACTTACGAATCAACCGTCAAGAGGTAAATAACGTAGTTTTAGGCAAGACATCATCTTAAGCGTATAGTTTAAAGTTTTGAGATATTTAGAAAAAATTCAAACATAGAATTGAGAAAACCCAATCGATTACGCCCAAAAATCAAGGCACAACTCGTCGGATGGCGTCAGAATTCCGGAATACAACCATAAACCGGGTTTATAGGTTGTTTTGAGTGGCGGTGCGAACTGGACTATCGGACCCACGTGGTTTCCCCGCCTCGCCAGGCCTGCGTAATTTTTGCGCTTTTCATGGTATGCCGGTGAGGCGAGGACGAGACCGCAAAAATGGCCGACATCGATTGGGAACGCTTTTGAACTGTTTACGACGGAAAGCCGGAAAAAGGGCGAACGCGGTGTAAATTCTGCAGAATTGGTCCCGAATCAATGCTGGATTCTGAAAAGTTATTCCCAAAAAAGAAGGGGCGTTATCAAATTTTTGGGGGAGGCGCCGCGGGGGGAAGTAGAGCAAAAGCCAATCACTCATTTGGACTCATTTGGAATGGACAGTCATTCAGAATTAAATAAATGAGACTTGGCATCGAAAGGAGGTTCTTTAAGCGACCAGGAAGGATTTTAGCAGGCGCTAGATGCCAAAATTAAAGTGAAATTTTGAGAGTTTAAACCCGGCTTAAACTTAAGCTACATCGTGGGGTTAGGCCTACAGCCTTGAGCCTTGTGTTCAGAATTAGACATTCGCCAGGAAAATTTTCTGGCTCAAATTTAGCTCCTGATGGCGAGCCAACGCTCGTTTTTCCGAAAAAAATAAATCTAGTCCGAATTTTCGAAAAATTGGATTGCTAATGTAATGCGAAGAGGCCAAAACTCGAAGGATTTTAGAAACCTGGCTTCTAAGAACCTTCAAAAAAGCCCCTTCGAAACAGAAAAAAACCAAACGCCAAAAAATGGACTTTTACGCCAAAAAGAAGCCCCACAGCGATAGCAAAACCAGACACCCGGGCCATTATCTGTCCATTCGCCCTGGTCCCGATCGACCCTAAGCAGCTTCACGCGCCAAAAAGGAGCAGCGGGCCGCCGCCGCCTGTAAGTCTTATTCTCGCCGCTAGGCGCAATTTGGAGGGCCTCGGAAAATTTGGGAAATTCCAGGGTATTTTTGGGTTAGAAGGTTTTTTAAATTCAATTTACCTGAAGCCTAAAAATTCCACACTCAAATCAAATTTGAAAACTTGGGCTAAATTAGCTTACTTGAGCAAATAATTTAACGAAAAACACCAGAAAACAGCGCCGCGTTTTTACCTATTCAAAAAGCGTTGAAAGACTGCTAAAATCTTAATTTTTACAATTCTTCATGCTACCGTACCAAGTTCAGCATCCAGTTCCTCACCCCTTCCACACGCTCGCTAACCCCCCAACCCCGAAATTCCCCTCGGCAGCCCTGGCCTTTTATAGTGTGGCTCCCCACGGGGGACCGTGATAAATCGGAATCACTTTTGCTGATATTTCGACCACCGTTTTAGCTCTTCCCATCGACTAATCTCGGTGGTTCTCAAATGCGTTTCGAGCCTGAACTCTAATGAAATTCCATATTGCTGCAAATTTACGATTTTAGGGAGATGGGATCGCTTTATGAGGTTTTCAAAAAAAAACAAGAAACGAAGATTTCATCTGTTTACCCACGCTTGAGCCGAAACCTGAGCCCGAGCCTGAGCATAAGCTTCAACCTAAGCCGACGCCTAAGGCTAAGCCTAAGCGTAGGCCTAGGCTGAGTCTAAGAGTCTAAGCTAGCGGCTGTGTACTTCTAAATGGAACGCATAGACATACAGATTTTTCCTCGATTTTTGGCCCGTAGCCAGCCAATAACCCGATCTGAAAACATGTTCCCCCATATTTGCTTTTCGCTTTTTAAAAGGCGCTCTAGCCCTAGTCGTCAAAGATCACGGAATAGGGGAACCACCCTGGTCGATCGGATAATTTCAACTAGAAACTGGAATTTTTTGCCTTCAATTCCGGGACCCCTGCCTCAAGAGCACATTCCCTTTAAAAGGGTGTGGTATTGCTGACTATTCTATTATTTGTATTGTGGTATTAGAATGGGGGAGGGGACCTTTGGTCTTATCTTTTCCGGGATTCGGCTGCGTGTCTGATTTGGTTCCCCGCGTTGCCATGCAAAGATGGTGACGTATCCGGATTAATTTGGGGCCGCTAGGAGTTTTTAGGTCTGGTATGCAAGAATCAGTGTGAGCATAAGCCAAGCATCATAAGCCAAAGCCAAGCCCAAGCCGAAGCAACCAAATAGATTCTGCAAATGCAGGATATGAAAAAAACTTCACGAGACGAAGGTGATCAGAAGCCCTGGGCCGGCTGACAGCTGGCTGCCTCTCCTTTGCCCCTTCCCCCCAGTGTTTGCACCCGGCATTCATTTCAATCACCCCTCTTTTTGCTTGCCCCTTTCCCTCATCATCTCTGCTTGTTGGCCCCCACCTACTGCTCAATATAATCCCGTTCACACCCCAGCCATCAGTGCATTTTGTTGACCAATGCCCACGACGAATATTGAGGCGGCAGGGCAAATATTCGGCTTGATTCTGGGGTTGATTTGGGGGGTCTAAAGGGACGGTGACATGTAGGCGTCGCTTTTCTGAGACTCAAACGTAGGTAAGCAGAAGTTGGCTAAGCTAGCAAAGCCTAAGCGCAAGCCAAGCCTAAGCCCAGGCCTAACGCTAAGCCTTTTGACGATCACAAAACCTCATAAAACGCTGTATTCGATTCTCATCGCAATGACCCGGCATTAATGAATAATGAGCAATACACTTATATACTCGAGCACACATCTCAATATAAAAATTCCTGTATCCGGGTGTAGATCTTTGTAAACTTTTTGCCCCTGGCGCCCTTGACCTTGGCGATGCGCTGGTAGAGCTTTTTCCCCTTTCGCTCGAATGTGCGTTTTGTCTAGAGGTCTAAAATCATATTTTAACGGTTTTACCATACCTTATCCGGCCACATCTCCTCCAGAGCCGGGTGCACTTTTAAATAGCGACTCTGGAAGGGATCAAGCTAAGAAAGCTGGAAGTTAACGATACCTTAAATTGAATCTTGTGATGTCCATTTTCCCCTCCTTCCAGCTCGCCTTCTTCGATCGCGTGGTACCCTAGATTCGAGAAAATATAAGAGACAAAAGGCCAAAAACCTAGATTCGACGTCGACATCAACGCTGCCTTCCTGATGACAATGTCATCGGGGTATTGCTGGATGGTTAAGAACCCATTGGAGACATGCTGATCGGTCGGGTCGTTGAGGGACGTCGCGACGCTACTGAAAAAACACGGGTTTAAGGGGATGAACAAGCGAAACGTGGACTCTAGCTTTACCTGTTAGCCATTAGGTGTGGATAGCTACGTTTCGCGTCAAATGACATTAGGCTAATAAAAGCGGTTATTAGGAGCGTAACGTAGCTCTCCGCCTTATCAGTAGAAAAAAAAACAGGTTCTAAGTGCCAATCCATTTCAAGGAATAAATAATGCTCCTCTCAATAGCCAAGAACATTTGCTAGCTTACCGACCTGAAGTTTATTGCTGGAGTCCCAAAAACCAGGCCTTCAGCGACGGAAAACGTGACGATTTCTTCATAGCCTGGCGATTCAAAATCGAAGGGAAGATCGGCTTTTCCTAAAAAATGAGTTCTTGAGAAATTTTGACGAGAATCGAAACTTTTAAGAGAGCATGCAGTTTGTTGTTTTATAGCCAATTTCCATACCTTTAACGACCAATCGCCACTTGCCAAGCACCCACGTCAATGGAAGTAGAATATGAGGGATTGGGCGGTTCGTTTTTACTAAATTATATTAAACCTGAACCGAAAAACCTTGAAAGCCCATTAAATATGATTACTCTCTCTTACAAGCTTCACAAACCTGTTTCATTCTTGTAGACGCATTGTTTACAAGTAACGGCACAATTATACTCAAAGAAATCTGAAACATGAAATACCCAAAAGCCGCTGAAAGCCCTTACCAGTTTCCGCAGTCCGCAAACATTCCCCATCCCGCTCCCAAATTCGACAAGTACCGTAGACGTCTTGGCAGGGGCCTGAAAGCCTGAATTACACCAAATTTTTCCCGAACTTACGGTCACAATCTTTGCCCATCCACCCATCCTCACAAATACATTTGTAGTCGTTAAATTTATCAATGCACGTCTTGGCCTGTTGGCAACGGAGCCAATTGCATTCGTTAATTTCTGAAATTGAAGTTGAAGTTGAAAGCCTAAGCCTAATCCTAAGCCTAACAAGGGAAATGCACGACCGGCCCACGAGAAATTGATACGCGACATAGTGGATCTGATAGAATAGGACACGGGGATTCCGAATCTGCCGTCAGAATTTACTAAATAAAACGGAGAAGAAAGTTATGAAGCTTCAAAGTTGGCCAAATCGCCAATAACGGTACCTTTACGTGCCCGTAAAAACCGGGGGAACGGAATTGAGGAGAAAAGAGTTAGTGCAACTTGTTCAGCAGAAAAAGCGCTTTCGAATGAGCTGTAATACGTAGCATTTGCAAACAATTCACCGAAAAAGGTTTTTTGGATTCACGGGCAAGGGTATGGCCTGCCAAGTTCATAGAAGAGATTTCCGCGAAATCCTCGTAAACTTAAAGTATTACAGCTCATTCGAAAGCGCTTTTTCTGCTGAACAAGTTGCACTAACTCTTTTCTCCTCAATTCGTTCCCCCGGTTTTTACGGGCACGTAAAGGTACCGTTATTGGCGATTTGGCCAACTTTGAAGCTTCATAACTTTCTTCTCCGTTTTATTTAGTAAATTCTGACGGCAGATTCGGAATCCCCGTGTCCTATTCTATCAGATCCACTATGTCGTGTGTCGATTTCTCGTGGGCCGGTCGTGCACTTCCCTTGTAAGCCTAAGCCTCCTTTCGATTCCTACCTCGCTCGCAGTTGAAGCCCGCCGTCCCTTTAGGGCAGACACATCCCAGCTGTCCATTGGCCAGTAGCGTACAGTTTCCGCCCTGCTTGCACAACTCCCGCGGACAGCGCGCTGAAAGGGTTGTCTTTTTAAAGGTATTGGTAGATTTCAGCCCCTTCGACGTATGTTTTCTCTGCCTCTCTCTCTCTTTCTCTCTCTCTCTCTCTCTCTCTCTCTCTCTCTTTCGCTCTCTCTCCCACTCACTCTCGCATCGACTGCCCACATATCCATCGTCACATTGGCAGGTGAACGTCTGCTTGGCCGCATCGTTGAGGCAAACACCTCGCTCACAAGGGTTTGAGGTACAGTAATCCACTTCTAAAGGTCGGACCGGTTTAAATGATCTCTGCTAGCCTGCCCGACCTTCACACCTTCGCCCCGTAAAGCCCTCGGGGCATTTGCATTGCGCAAAGTTGACGAGTTCCTCGCAAATTCCCTCATTCGCGCATCCGGTGGTTTTACAATCTAAAACGAAAAGATTAAGCCTAGGTCTTGGCCTAAGCCGAGGCCTAGCCTAAGCTCAAGCTAAGCCTAAGCCCACGCCTAAACTGATACCATATGCCGAGTCAAGTGTAATGTTGGTGACGTCCCGCCGTGATCTGGCCACTTTCTTCGAGTGTAAGTTGGCGCTCAGAAAGCGGAGATCCGCATCGTCTAGCTGAAAAACTTACTAAAATCTCTCTCTCCTTTAAAACCTGTAATTGAGCGGGATACTGCCGTTTCCGCAGCCCGCCCGGGTATTTCGTGCTCAACGTCGATGCGATGGCTTCACGCTCCGTTTTCTCGGTCGTGCTCAACCAGTGGTCGGTCAAGGGGGTTCCTGAATTCAGTTTTAGGGGGGTTGAGAGAGCTGGAAAAATGAAGTTTACGCTAAGTCTGAGCCTAAGCCTAGCTAAAGCTTAAGCCTACGCTTAAGTAGCTCACCATTCCTAAGCTTCTCCCAGCTTGGCGCTGTCACAGCCGAGATCATCTCCGAGCTCTTCGAGCTGGCTTCAACAGCTAAAAAACGGTCTTTTCAATTTTTTTTTCCGGAAAAAAGACCGTTCCCCTCCGCTCCTCGTTCCCATTTCTTGACTCTTGACAACATATTTTCGTTTATGGAGTCGGTATTAACTGGTGGAGTCGAGTGAATGTGCATACTTTTGCCTTAAAGTATATTTTTATTATAAGAAACTTTCCAAACCGTCTTCAACAGTTTCCTCAACAAATAGCCGCTCGTTGACTTGTGAGCGCTCGTGGCTTTTTGAGATTGGGGAGATGAAGCCGCTTCGCGGGCGCCAGCGTTCCCAGAATAGATCATTCTCGGTGGCTAAGGTCAGCCTGAAAAAAGGAAGCTCGGTCTCCCTCTCTCTCTCTCTCACTCTCTCTCTCTTTCTCTCTCTCTCTCTCTCTGTCTCTTCTCTCTCTCTCTAACAAAACCTACATAAACTGCACATCCCCAACATCATAATCCGGCACCCAATACACCTCAAACAAAAATTTCTTCTCGCTATTCGCATGCGTAACCGAATCGCCTCGATTAAACGAGCAGTTCTGGAATCTCAGCCCTAAAAATTCCACATTTTCCTGAAAAGCTTAACTTCCACTACCAAACTCCTTCCAGTCGCGCGTCGGCTCGAAATGGCCACCCTTCAGCGACCCAATCGTGTACCCAGTTGGATGGGCAAGTCGTGGCTGCAGCAGAAGCCCTCGCAGATGAACAAAGCTGTTGACCCTGACTGGAAATTACTGATAGAGCGTGGTTTGGTGCGTAGCGTAGTCGTTAGTTCCGCTTACCCAGATACTTCTCGCCGGGTCGATAGTAATGAGCTGGGCGGCTGTTTTTGTCCAAGAACTTGAACTCGAAAGGTGGCTTCGTTCGCTGTGGCAGGCCGTGGAGGGCACGAGATAGTCTGGACGGGGGAAGCGGTTGGGTTTGGAAATTAGCAGGCCAAAGGTATAAGAGTCAAAACCTAAAGCTAAGCCTGGTCAGTCCTAGCCCCGGGCTAAGACTGAATCGAAGCTTAAGCCTAGATGCAAGCCTAAGCCCACCCCACCTCATCGTACTCCCGAATCGACACGGAAACCCGTGCATTTCCCGTAATACATCGTCTACACCGTAGACTATTTGCGCAATCGAAACCAGCAAGAATGGTAGATACTTCAGCACCATCGTTCGTTTGTAAATGGCATGAAACCGGGGCAGCAGGGGGTTCTGTAATGAATGTATAGGGTCATGGATCCGGTCGTTCAGGGGTTAATGTGGAATCGGAAAGGTCGTTGCGAGGAATGCAGCGTAGTGTTTGGGGTGGAGGGAGTAATGGAATCAAGGGGAAGGTATACGGTGATTGGTACTGCAGATTAATAAAAAGAGCGAGCAGGTGAAATAGAATTTTAAGAATTGAGAGATCGGTCTTAAGGCAGGAGTTACGTATTCAACAATTTTTAGCGATATTTTATCAGAAAATGTTGAATGTTTGGACTGATTAAGGCAAAAATGGCCTGGAAATGTCAAGTATACGGTTACGTTCAAGTATATTTTATGGATATAGCAGCATAAAATTCCGCATAAATTTCGCGCCCCAGCGTCATTATTTCAGCGCAGAACTGCCATCCACAATACGATTGAAGGGGCACCAAATAGGAACACGGAGTGTCAACGCGCGGCTGCCCCAAAGGCGTTGTGTGTGTGTGTTTCAACGCAAAAAGTGAAGGCTGTGGGGGTAGGGGGTTGGTTGGTGCCCCTCCTCAACCTCCTCAACCCCATCCTCCTGCTCCCCTCCGGGGTTCCGTTCCACCGTCTCGACCATCACCGTGGCGCAACCCATTTCTTTAGACATAGCAGCTCTTCCCTGCTACCCTCAATCTGCCATCGGCGGCATATCCATTTCCAGCCAATTCCGGCCAATCACCCGGGGGTGGGAAAAGCGTAGCGCTGCCGCTTTCATTAATGGGGTCGCCGAGGTGGGAAACTGTAAAAATACCGACAGCCAAAAACCCGAAATTCAAAATACCGATTTGCATCCGTCAGAATACCCAGGAGAGCCGAAAATCCCGACAGTCCAGAGCCCCGACTTTGAAAATACCGACAACAAAAATTCCTACAGCCTAAAGCCCGATCTTCGAAATATCGTCAGACTAAAATTTTGAGTTTTCTTTGGCTTGCGTGTTTTGGATGTCGGGATTCTAGCTTGTCGGCATGGTTTTCGAAAATCGCGAATATGGCTGAACTTTTTGGTAAGAACCGCTAGCAAACGCCGGTAGCAACTTTCATTTCCTCAAAAATCGCTGCCAGCATGCCCCAGGCAAAGCTACCTGACTGGCCAAATCCGGAGTTCCAAGCATGATTTGCCGTTTTTCAGAGAATCATGTTCCCGAGTACATCACTGTCCGCTATTCCCCTTTCACGGCACTCCACTGTTCTAATTTTCGCGCCCTTTCGCAGGATGGGTCTGGTTTTTAGGTTTCCCCCGCCGCCGAGAGATGCATTTTTGGATTTCCTCTTGGTTTTTCAAAGTCGGGCTCAAAAAAGGTGAATTCTACCTCGTCAAAACGACGCGAGTTAAAATGAATAGGAATGAAATTTTGAGGATTATTTTGTCCCGAAATTGCCCAATTGCCCCTTCTCACGATGATTTCAGGAATCTGCATCGAAAAGGGCAACGGAATAAGCCGTCGAATGATTTTTACAAAGCGAGAGAGTAGAGAAATATAGCTAGAAGCCTTTTGTCGCATCCTTCTCGACCTCCGCTAAAGCCCAAAACCTGATTTTGCCCCTGGTTGGCCCAGAGCGAGCGCTTCTCACTATGATTTCCAGAATCGCCATACAAAACTGCACCGCCGGACCATACGTTCAAAATTTTTTTCAAATGCGAAAAAGTGGAGAGACAGCTAGAGAAATTTTTCATTTCCTCCTTTCATGAAAGCGGCATCCTCAAAGGGTCCGCCTCTAAAAACTTTTAGACAGCACCGCGTTCGTTGTTTTAGTTCGGAAAGACGCGTGTGAACGGCTGCGATAGATAATCGAAGATGTCGAGCGTCTCTTCCGGCCGCTCGGGTATACTTTATGTCTCTTGTATGCCAAAAAGCCAAAAAAAAACCCGATTGATCCACTGAAGCGTCATCGTCGGTGCTGCGCCCCCCGCAAAGCTTGGATTACACACGAATCACAAGTGGGCAGTTGACCTATTTTTCAGAGTTTGTTTTATTTTTAATTGTATGCTGCAATAGGATATTGATGCTCGTAAATAGTTTTGCTAGGTGATATGGTTTTTTGGCTTAGGCTTGGGGTTCGGATTAGGCTTACAAGGAGACGTTTTTGATTGTCGTCGGGACATTGGCATGGGACCAAGCCTATCTTGTGCAGAATTTTACGCTGATTCCGAATATGGTAACCGTTTTTGCGGAATAGCCATTTCTCGAAAGCTATGAACTATTTAAATCTCAAAACAGCCCAAAATCGGCTACTTCCGATAGTCATAAAAGACTTCGGAATAGGTTTTAGACAAAACCAGATAAGGCCTCTTATTCAGCAAAATTCTCTATAAAATAAGCTACTTAACTCAAAAATCTTGGAATTTTGAAAATTTTTGTAAAATTAGAGGCCTCCCAATTAAGCAAATTTTTCTAACTTTTCAATGATTTTGGAGAAGTTGGTACATTTTCTATAGAATTTTTTTCTGAACAAGCTGCACTACCTGGTTTTGTCTAAAACCTATTCTGAAGCCTTTAATGACTATCGGAATTTGCCGATTTTGGACTTTTTTGTGGTTTAAATCGTTCATAGCTTTCGAGAAATGGCTATTCCGCAAAAACGGTTACCATATTCGGAATCAGCCTAAAATTCTGCACAAGCTAGGCTTGGTCAGATGCCAAAGTCCCGACGACACTCAAAAACGTCTCCTTGTTAGGCTTCGCCGAAACTTGTAAAGACCTATCATTATTCCGTTTAATCCATTGTTACTTTTATTATTAAAACTATTATTTAGATCGCTTAAAGCTCATATCGAATGCTCGACAGCTTTGAACATACTTTGGGCGGATCATCTGTGCGCGACCTTTTTGTGCTTCGACCAGATTTGACGGTAAGTTTTACAGGGTTTTTCACTCTCTCTCGCTCCCTTTCTCTTTCTCTCGCCCTCTTTCTCTCCAACGATTTCTGGCACAATAAGTGTTTGCCCACTAATAATAGGCTAGAAGACCTTGGCGCTTTGCTGGCATGGCGTGGGCCCCCATTTTTCGGGGGCCCCCAGAATATCTGGCTACCCTCTAATCCGTTGGTGGTTTGCGCGGGCGGCTCACACCGGCTTGATCCAATTTTATCGTTCGCTCTCTCCGTCTCTCTTTCTGTGTCTCTCTCTCTCTCTCTCTCTCTCTCTCTCTCTCTCTCTCTCTGATCTCGAATCGTTCTTTTGGTTGAAATAGCAGAGATCTTTTGCGGAATCTGGTCTCCAGGAGTCCGAGAGTGAGAGAGAGAGAGAGAGAGAGAGAGAGAGAGAGAGAGTCAGAGGGAGAGAGGGAGAGAGAGAATGGGAAAAGCCGAGACAATGCCGAAAGCCGATGTTCTTATATGCCAGCCTGACGATGAGAAAGGCTAGCTGCCATTGTCGTGCATCGGGAAAGACCTGGAGCGAGTCACAGAGAGAGAGATAGAGAGAGAGAGAGAGAGCCAGTTACTGAGAGCGAGATAGCGAGACCCAGAAAAAGGCTAACCCCTTGGCCCCGATTGGGTGAGCGAGCGAGCGTGTGTGTGTGTGAAGGGATTTGCCTTGAATGGCCCCTGAGGGTGCATCGATTCCGCAGCAGTCCAGAAGACGAGGCACATACGGGCAAAAAGCTCTAAATCCCGGGGCAGTGCGGCCCTTTCGGATGGGGGAAGCCGTTCATTTGCCACTGCAATCTGTCTGACCTGAGAGAGGGAGAGAGAGAGAGAGAGAGAGAGAGAGAGAGAGAGAGAGAGAGAGAGTGAGAGAGTGAGGGAGAGTAACAGAAGAATTACGTGTCAATCAACCGCTCGCGAGATTTGTGGGTTCTCAATTTTGCAGCTAAGCTACTGTAATTTAGGGGTTCAGGTGTCAAATTCGGAGCTAAAATAAGATATTTTAAAGAGGCGAGGAAATCGATGGCTGCTTTTCTAGTGTTTCAAGCAGACAGGCGGCTCAGTAAAATGCTTATAACTCTGCTGGCTACAATTCGATTGTTATGAAATTTCCCCTATGGTGTGAAATCTAGAAAGCTTTATTCTGACCCATTTTTTGTAAAAAATAATTTGAAACGACAAAGTTATGGTAAAAATTATAATACTTTCTGTGTTTTAGGCGGACTTATGCAAACGTTTTACGAAAAAAATCTTCAAAGAACCATTTCAACTTTTTTTACACTTTTCACGCTTTCGCTCACTTAATATGCCGCTTTTCTTTTCAATTCCACAACCATCAAGTCTGTATTCATCGCCAACCCTCCGAAAATTCCACACCCCGCTCCAGGAATTATTGGTTTTTGTTTTCCCTCCCGTCCTTTCAGCCCTAGAAGGCCCGCGGAAAAGTTTCACGGGGCCTTGGCTTCGAAGGGGCCAGTGTGTGTGTGTGGGGCCCACTGGGGCCCGGCGTGGGGCCCATCGATCCGTAGGTAGAGCCCTTCCTCACCCAGGGCAGAAGGGACCCAGGGCTGAATCCCCGCCTCTATACCACATACACACACAAGCATAGACATACACACGCGTATGCATCGGCTTCTTCTTCTTCTTCTCCGGCTTTTGCTGGCTCACCTCTATCTGAGGGCCAACTCAATCTTATCCTGGGTCTTTTCTGGGCCCTCTGTGACTCAGGCTCCACTGATCTATGTTTCTTTAGTAAAAAAAATATTTTTATCGTTCTCTATCTCTCTCTCTTTCTCTCCCTTTCACTCTCTCTAACTCCGTCTCGTTCTCTATCTATCGCTTCAAAACTTCAAAACTACATTCTCAAACTCGCCCTCCCCCAAAAAAATTTTTCCGGGTGAAACGAAAAGCCTGCCGGTTGCTCGGGTAGACTTGAAAAAATGGGCACGCCATTCGCTGGCCCCGAGCCCCTCTTCGGAATACATAACATGGGAAGCGAGTCGCTCCATTTTTCCGTTTTGGGGTTTTGCCCTTAAGTAGACTAAACCTAAACCTAGGCCTAAACCTAAGCTTGAGCCTAACCTAGGCCTGAGTCTAAGACTAAGCATACTCCATTACGGAATAGAGAGACAAAGCGTGTGAGATACGTTTCGTTACGTGAGAGGCCGCTAAAAGGCCATAGGGAATCCTAGGCCGCTAAAATGCGTACAGATGACTTCGCAGACCCTTTAAAGCGTTTATCCATCAAGGTATGGTTAAAGCAAACCAGGACCAGGTATTTTTTCTGAATTCCTCGAACCAACGAGATCATATTCGAATTCATGCCGAAAATCCGGAGAAACCAGAACCGAAAAACGTCGATATCTGGTGGGGAAGGGGCCACGTTTTCTCCACTTTGCCCCTCGAATGCGCTGCTTTTTGGCGGCATAGTTATGAGGGTCGCCGCATTTTATAGGGATCCAGAGTTTCCGCATTTTTCTTCAGGCATTTAAAGCAACGCTAAATGTTAAATATTTAAATTGGAGAAAACAGGTCTAGGTGGCCTGGTGGCTAACGCTTTGGTCTAAGAAGTCTACGACAGGGGTTCGGACCGCCCGAGGCCTGACTTTTTGATTTTGGCCTTTCTTTTTTGCCAGCACTATGTTCCTAAAATATAAAATGTATGTCTTTGATTAAGCTAGTGATGAATTTTTGAATGTTTAGTGCGAAATCAATATTGCAAACATATTTATCTAAATTTTGAATTCCTAATACGAACTCTCCCTGTTCAAATCCGCCAAATTACACACGATTTGACATACCAATCTCGCCCCCCACGGTTTTCTACTCACCACTAAATAATCCGGCTAATCCGCTGGGCCACACCAGGGCGAACCCGCCGTTGGCTCGTTGGCTTTTCGTACAAATCCCATTTTTACGAATCGCAAATCAACGTTTCTGCGTTCAGAGCCGTAATTTGTACTTTTGTGCCGGTATTTTTGTAATATTCGGTTTTTGGATTGTTCGCTTATGTCGTTCTTTTTCCGCTTCTTGAAGCCGAACCCTATGGCTAAATCTAACCCTAAGTCTATTGGCTAACTAGGCATCCCTAGTAAGTCAAAGCCTAATAAGCGAAGCTAGCCTAAGTTTCTCTCTCTCTCTCTCTCTCTCTCTCTCTCTCTCTCTCTCTCTCTCTCTCTCTCTCTCTCCCCGCGCTCTCCCACTCTCTCCCTCTCACTCTCGCTCTCTCCCGCTCTCTCGTCCTCTCTCTCCGTCTCTCTCTCACTCTCTCTCTCTCTCTCTCTCGCCTTCCAAACACTTATTATTCCACCCCACTTATAATTTCAGATGGCGACCGGTGCTCAGGGCGGTGCCGCCGGCGGCCAGGCCGACCAGAATTTTGACTACATGTTCAAGGTATTATATAGATCTTGTTCCTAAAATAGTCGATCTATCCATATGCTACGATATTTTAAGAAAAAACTTAAAAAACGCAAGCTCTAGCCCATTTGGCGAGCTTCAACCCTCGCCACTTTATTATCCACTTTCCCGCGGCCGATGCTCGCCGGCCCGGGCCCCTCCAATTTATCGGCTTTTCGCTCCGGGACCCCCGCAAGCCGATGGGCGCCAAGATACGTCATAGGCAAATGTAAATTGGGTGCAAAACGCGCCGGAAACTAGAAAAATTTTTTCTGGATCTGGGGTTATCCGAACAAGGTATCAATAAAAAGTAAAATTGCCTCTAACAAGCCCTATTAAAGTCAAGAATTAACGTAAACGGAATGGAGGCCAAACTAAGTTTAATTATTTAGTAACTTGTGATTTAATAAGCCTCAAAACCAATTTTTAGCTTCTCATCATCGGCAACTCGTCGGTGGGCAAGACGTCGTTCCTCTTCCGGTATTGCGATGACTCATTCACGTCGGCGTTTGTCAGCACGGTTGGAATTGACTTTAAGGTAAGTAACGGAATTTTTAATGGCGACTTAAAGGTATTTACAATATCTAGCGCAATTTTGAAAGTTTTTTTTGAAGCGAATTTTAAGGTTTATAAAACGGTAAAAACGGTAAAAGAGTAAAAGAAACGGTAAAAAAAAGTAATATTTCAGCCCAAATCTCATCTTTACGATTCCTAAGCAACTGAATTCTTGACATTTTGCCTTTCGGATACCTTTAAACGAGTTGAGCGCATTTTTGCACACCTTAAAACATACTTTTCAGGTGAAAACGGTGTTCCGTGGCGACAAGCGGGTGAAGCTCCAAATTTGGGTATGATGAACCTGATTTTCCTATTTTCCGTTTAACTTCAGGACACGGCCGGCCAAGAGCGCTACCGTACGATCACCACAGCGTACTACCGAGGTGCCATGGGCTTCATCCTGATGTATGACATCACCAACGAGGAATCGTTCAACTCCGTACAGGATTGGTGGGTCTAATTGAAGTGAAGCCGAAGACTAAGCCTAAGCCTAAGCCTAAGCCATTCAAATCTTCAACTTTCAGGTGTACACAAATCAAAACCTACTCGTGGGAGAACGCACAAGTCGTGCTCGTCGGCAACAAGTGCGACATGGACGGGGAGCGGGTCGTCTCCATGGAACGGGGACGGCAGTTGGCTGATCAGCTCGGTGGGTTTTGTATGCTAATTAGTTGCTATACTAAATTGAGATTTTAACGGTTAAGGTTGGGGGTGCTGCCTTTAAGTTTTTAGAATTGTTTTTAAAGGTCAGCATTTTTAGCCAAATAAGCCCGTTTCCCATAGCTAGAATCTTCACAAAACTTGGTCCCCAAATCGTCTGTTCTTCGGACAACCCCCAAACAGCCCTTCCGCGCCAAAAGTCAACATATGACACGTCCGGGCTCGGCTGTCCCCTCATATACCCCTCTCCCGCGTCCCTTCCCGTCGGTCCCGTGGTGTAGCGGTTAGCACTCAGGACTCTGAATCCTGCGACGGGAGTTCAAATCTCCCCGGGACCTCAACGTTTTGCTTTTTGGGTCTATATCTCCGGAAGTTGTACATTCACTTTTACCAATTTATTTGAACCATTTTTAGGCCTTCAATTCTTCGAGACATCCGCAAAGGAGAACATCAACGTGAAGGCGGTGTTCGAGAAGCTGGTCGAGATCATTTGCGACAAAATGGCCGAGAGTCTCGATAAAGTGGGCATATTAAAGCTAAGCAGCAGCACATTAACATGAAATTTCGATACAGATTTAACAAAGCTGAGGCTTAATTTTCAGGACCAACAGCAGCAACCAAAGGGCACCAAGCTCGACGCGACGACGACGCAAAAGCCGCCCCAGCAATCCTGCAACTGCTAGGCTCATCAGAATTCCTAAAAAGAATTATTTTTATTCATTGATCGCCATCACTTATTCCCCCAAAAAAATCAGGGTTTGACACTTTTTAAAAGAATTAAAATCGATAAAATTGTCGAACCCTCCTCCAAAAAAACCCCACGTCCTCATCTGCCCTCTACAAAAATATTGCTCTACCGTATCCTAACGTACGATATCTTACCGTACTCCCAAAACTCCACCAAATCCCTAGTCAGCGTCGATAGTATTTATTTGTACCCGGCCCGCCGAGCAAGCGCTTCTTCTCTTCAGGTCTGCTTTCATCAGCTGTCCCACTAGGCACATTTTCTACAGTAATCATTTTTTATTTAGATTTTTTTATACTGCTCTACTTTATGTTACGATTTTATACTTTAGTGGTACTATAAATGTAATTTTTAGTTTTTTTTTTGCTTGGGAATCGAAGTAAAAACTCGAGAATATCGAGGTTCTTGAGAAAACTCAAGCCCAAGCCCGAGCTCAAGCCTAAGCCTAAGTCCAAGCGTAAGATTCAACCTAAGCCTAAGCCCAAGCTAAGCCTAAGCCTAATCTCCGATTCCCAAGCCTACATTACACCCCGGTTAGTGACAATTTCCCAGCAACCGTTGTGAGTACAGCCCCGGAAAAGCACCCATAAAGCAAATAATTCCCCTCCGCTCCCTCTCACCAAGCGCCCCCTTTTCTAATTTTATTTATTCTTACTTTAAAATTATATATGCGTATAATACGATCGCCAGTATAAATATTTATTTTTAGGAAAAGTTTGTGAAATACAGATTAACGCACAAAACAACAAAAAGCAAGGCAAACAAGCAAAGAATATTGGAGACATTAAAGCTGTAACTTACCATATATAGAAAAGCCCATGCTCCAAAAGAAAAACCTAAGCCTAAGCCCAAGCCTAAACTAATTCTAAGCCCAAAGCATCGACAAAAAACAGCCAAAATCAGAGAAAAATAATTTGCATAACCTAATTTGCATACGAGTTTTGCGATTTTCATGCAAAATGGACTATAAAAATCGTGAGCACCAGAAATCGCCATTTTCCAAAGCAACTTGTACCCCGTGCGGCTCGCCCATCCCGCCTCTTCATCCCTACCGACTTGTCAACACCACCAGCGTCGAGAAGATGCAGAGCTTCTCGAGCCTCTCGCTACTGGTAGGTGGTAATTTTTTCTAGTTTTCTTTCCGTTTTATACCCCCCACCGTTAACAGATCAGTACGCAGTTTTAGAGCGCTTCTACGGCCTACGACATGAACGAGAACCCGTTCGAGGATGCGCTGCCGGAGAGCGTGGGCTTATTTTCGTTTAAAGGCTAGCAGGGAGGATTCGGGAATTCCGCAAGGATATCTGCTGCCTTCCACAGCTAAACTTAATTTTTTTTTGTCTCTCACATCAATTTCAGGGCGTCGAAACGGCCGTCGAGGTTCCCCTGCCAGCGATCACCGTCGGGATGTCCTTTGATGATGCTGAGGGTACGGGCCATTCCACTTTACGCTACTGTACGCTGCACATTTTCCAGTCAAACCCACCCCGCTGCCGGCTCCACAGTGCGGCTACTCGTTCCCGTTCAGAGACGTCGAGTTTATCGTCAAAACGGCTTCATATCAGGTAGCTCTCTCTCTCTCTCTCTCTCTCTCTCTCTCTCTCTCTCGCTCTCTCTCTCTCCCACTCACCTCCTTCCAGACTCTGCGTCGCGTCGAGGTGCGCGTCACGACGAAACAGCCGATGGAGGTGGCCTACGTGGCTCAAGTCCGCATCCGCACCGGCAACGGTGGCGTCCCGTCGACGAAAGTCGTGGACAAGGTACCGTAGCGCGATCACCATAATTGTATCCAGCCATTCGAAACTCTTCAGGACGTTTTTCACTTTGCTCCCCTCTTCCACCCGCTGCTCGTCAACATTGTCGACCATCGCGTGCTCCACGTCCACTTTGAGCTGCGCTTCATCAACCTGGTACGAAGGGCTGAGCTTGAGCTTAGGCTTTGGCTTATAGCTACCGCGAATTTTCTAGCTCGAGCGCCCTCATCCGAAGTACAACGAGGGGGACGTCACGCTCGTATTTCCGGACGGCTCGAGGTTGTCGACGTGGAGAGCACTGCTCGCCTACCACTCTCCCTACATGAGTATGTCTCTCTCTCTCTCTCTCTCTCTCTCTCTCTCTTTCACACGCACCTTCAGAAGAAATGATGCGCGGCGTACAGGAAGATGGCGTCGTCGACGTATCTCCCTTCTCGAGGGCCGACTTTGCCAGCCTCCTCGACTTCATCTACCCCACCCGCATGCCCATCTACAAGGAGTTCAAAGGTACGCTAGCTTACGGTTGCCCAGCAAGTTGAATAGGTCTCGTCCGCGCCGCCAACGCCTTCCAAGTGGAGACGGTGCTGTACGCCTGCTCACGCCATTTTGTCGACCACCCGGATTGGAGCATCGAGAAGAAGATACCGGAAGCGATCCGCATCGAGCTGCTGCCCGCCCTCGAGGAGCTCGTCTACAGGGTAGGGCTTGTGGAGAACAGTATAGGGAACGCCTCATCTTCAGGCCTACCAATCTGGCCTGTGGTCATCGATGATCTCTGCCGGCCTCCAACCGGAAGCGTACTGCGGTGTCGAGCCATATGAGAACGTCGTGTGCCCCACCATCCTCAAGGCCAAGTCGATGGTGTACGGCGAGACCCTCCTCCGCTCCCCTTGGCGCCAACCCCAATTTTTGACGACCCCCAAAACTGACCTCTGGATGTACTATCGGGTTTGTTGATGACGCAGTACTCGGTCGTACCGGTCTCGTTTCAGATTCTGGTAATGGGCACCCCATTCTACGTAAACCGCGGCGTGCTCAAGATCTACGGCACCGACGGCTTCATCGTCGGCCAAACACCCGCCTACCTCGTCGCCCACTGCACCAGCGACTTCATCGACGCGTGCAAGGCGGCCGATGCTACGCCGGGAGAGGTAAGGAAGACACCTTCTTGATCGGCATCTACTCCGTCTGAACACCTTCAGGTCGTCACCTCCCTCTTCACCTGGCTGCACCCCCTCGCCCCGTCGGTCCCATCTCGTCTCCTCCGCCCCGCTCTCCTCTTCGCCCACCACCATCGTATGCAGATTGTCGTCGAGGAGTTGGAGCAGGTCAGGAAACCCTAATGATCTCCTTGAACCACCCCGGTTTCCAGCTGCTAATCCTGGAACCCCCGGAGACCGTCGAGCGCCTGCTGCAGAACTTTGTTCTCGCCGAGGCTCTCCACCTCGACAACCTCCTGCGCACCAACCTGCAGCGCATTGACGGCAGGTTGGTAGATGAACATTGGCTGAATCTGCTCTTTCTTGCAGTTGCCAGGTGATGGCCAACGAGGTGGTGGCGCATCCGCGTTTCGCCAAGCTGTCTCCCGGGCTGCGCCGTCAGATCGTCGACCGCATCTGCTCGGGATGGGGCATCTACAACTACAGCCTCGTCAAGAAGCAGCCCACCCGCCATTGTGTCCGCCACGTTAGCCTCGAGGGTGGAGGGCCACCGGTAAGGGAATGAGGAGCAGAAGCTTAAGCCCAAAGACTAACCTAAGCCTCACACAATCCCACCCTTTTCAGCTTGATGAAGGTGCCGGCTTGGAGACGTTCCACTCGCTGCTGTCCCACTCGATCTTTGGCCCTCGCCACGAGATGTCGACGGTTCGAGGCCCGGCAGCTGCCGTCTAACAAGCCACGCCCCCTCCCCCCTCGCTTGCCGATCCCTTTAAAAAGCTGTGCCGTGCCAATGTGCATTTGTCTATTCGCTTATTCGCTCATTTGTGTCTCATCTACACACCATGCGTGTTCCATTATTGTCTTTTCCATTTGGGGTTTCTGCTGGCCGATTTTAAGTGCGTCGAATAAATGTTCGTTACTGTGAATGGGGAAAGAGAGAGAGAGAGAGAGAGAGAGAGAGAGACCAATCTACCAACGCCCAAAGCACGCGCAAAAGATGACTCCGAAAGCGCGCCATAAATCAACCCAGATTCAGCTACCTTTCCGGCCGTTTAGCCGAAGCGCTGATAAGCTCCCGGCGTCCAAAGGCCACAGAAACGTCAGAATCAACTCGATTGCTGCAGGATAAAGCCGCGAGTAGCAGCGCCAG
Organism: Mesorhabditis spiculigera; assembly: GCA_958295435.1. Classification (NCBI taxonomy): domain Eukaryota; kingdom Metazoa; phylum Nematoda; class Chromadorea; order Rhabditida; family Rhabditidae; genus Mesorhabditis; species Mesorhabditis spiculigera. The sequence continues at coordinate 1,047,143 of CATQJA010002644.1, read as the reverse complement.
AATTCGACTAACGCGATTGTTTTGATGATGCAGCGCCTAATTTTATTCTTTTCCCTAACGGGCTTGATTCTGGCTCAGGATGGCTGTAAAAAAGTCGTTAATGCGGATATACTTATCGTCTACGAACAGATATTGCCAATTGATCCAGCCAATGTGAGTTTCTGGTATCGACCAGAATTTGTGCCTAATCCTAAGCCTAACTGTAAAGTGTTTTTACTCAGGCTGGCGTTTTAGAATGGGACGTCTAAATCCCATAATATTCTTCATTTTGCATAATTCGCCCAAACTGCGATGAGAAACACTGAGAAGTGCTCGCTCTCTCCCATTAAATAGGCTATCGCCACTTCCGGCGTATGGTAATTATTTCCTAACAAAGAGGTCGCCCGATTTTTCAACAAAAACTTAATTTTAACCTCGAAAATAGCATAAATTTCAAAATCTGGTATGCGTGCAGTCGTCTCGGTGCCATTACGCACCTAATGACGTATCATACGTAGCTGAAAAACCTTCCCCTCATGAGTTATCTTCCGGACACGGGGACGGAAGTTGCATGCAAATGCACACTGACACACAGACACTATTTTTTTTTATATATAGTAGGATTCGACATTTAGGCTAAAAAAAATTGACTAAATCTGGATTTTTTGCGTTATTTTTTGAGTTTTCGTCACCTCCGACGTTAAAACTGGCTCGGTAATGGTTTTCGAGGGGAAAGCACGATTTTATGCAAAAAATCATGTGTTTTTGTGCAAAAAGCAAAAGAAATGATGCAGGGCGGGGATCGAACCGCCGCCCTGTGCCTGGCAAGCGAACAGCTTACCAATGCACCATGGTGCCAACTGGGAAGGGGGCTTCGGGAGGGTAGATAAGGGGCACAACAATACCTGGAGCCAGACAGGGAATAGTGGGTCAGCATCCGAATTTATGCCGTTTTTAAGCTTCATTTAGACCAAAAATCACTTTTCAACGCGAAGTCCGCAGCAAATTTGGAAAACGGATTCGGAATCAGCAAAAAAATTCTGAACAAGATAGGCTTGGTCCCATCCTAAGACGCCAGCCTGAGTAAAAACACTTTACAGTAAGCCTTGCCCGGGCCCTAAGCCTAAGCTTAAAGGGGCCCAGAAATGCCAAAAATTGAGTGACCGCCTGAAAATCGGAGGCCTGGACGTCGGAGGCCTCTGTAGACCCCGGGGCCCGGGAAGCTCGCAAATTTGAGATAGCCTGTTGTCACCTCGAAATCACGTTCTCGGTTGTTTCTGGGCCAAATTTGATGATTAAAACACCAAAACTATTTAAAATTGAGTGAGGATTTCAAAAATGGGCTCAGAATGCGCAAATTATAGTGTTTTCACAAAGAAACCGGGCAAAAACAGTTTCGCGCAAAAAGCGAAAGAGTGAGGGCTCTCGTCCCGCAGCGCCCGCTGGCAATTTGCCAGAAATCAAAGAGCCCTCCCAAAAGGGCTTTGATTTGGCAGTTCGGAGCCCCTTTAAGCCTTTTTAGGACCTTATGTATTTTGTCGCTGGTGATATATTCGAAGACCAGACGGCATACGATTTCGGTGATACGCCGGTGACCTCTCGGATCCGCGGCGTGGGTTTTCCATTATTTTTCGCAATCTCTTATAGTTAATGTACCCTCAAAACATCAGCACGCGTGTCTTTGAAGCCAATATCGGGCTCGGCGGATTTGTCGAGGCGATATTTGATAATGATGAGGAGGCATGGGGAGACCCACAAAGCTCAGCGGATATCTCTGTGTAAGGTCATGTTTGCAAGGGATGGCGACAGCCAAGAAACGGTGCTTACAGCTGTATTAGAGGGATTTACCTAACAGGGAATTTATAATTAATTTTTAGGGTGCTCTCCGAAGTGGAAAACCGGTTTGACGACACGAATGGAAGGAATCGAGTGGTGATCCTGATCGGAACTGAGTAAAACTCTTTTTTTGCTTGAAGACATCTTTAGTGACCACTCTGTCAATAGCAGTATGGCGTTGTCGAAATCGCTACAAGTGGGTTTAATTTATAGCTTTTAACGCCGCTTCTTACACCTTTTAGGCCTTAAATTTTTTTGGCTTCGACTTGTATTCGTCGTTTGTAGCCTATAGCCCGCAATTCCAGGACAAGGGCATCTTCATCATGACCGTCTCTTTCTACAACAGCAGCCTCGGGGCATTGGCCTCACCCGGAGCCACATTTTCCATATCTGATGGCGACTACAGCAAACTGCCCGCACCGATTGCCCAGCTTCTTGGTAACATTTCTACGATTCACGTGATAGTTTTAGTGTCCAAATTTGGAGTATGCGCTCCCGACGGGAAAACGACGGTCCCGCCGCCGACACCAGTGAATACCGCACCGCCACTACCTACTTGTGCGCCTGGGACGCCGATTGGGAGGAGTGTGGCTCTCGTTTGGGATATATCCTTCGACAATAATGGCAGTGATTTGAATCAATTGGTATGTGAGCAGATCGTACTCTCTCTCTCTCACTCTCTCTCTCTCTCGCTCTCTCAATCTCCCTATCCCGCTCTCTATCTCACTCCCTATCGCTCTTTCTCGCGCTCTCTCTTGCTCTCATTCGCTCTCTCTCTCTCTCTCTCTCTCGTTTTTTCTCTCTCGTTCTCTCTCTCGTTCTCTCTCTCGCTCTCTCTCTCTCTCATCCACATCAACATTTTTAGGCAGTAGTAACCCTCCTAACCCTCCTCGTGAAGCAACCCGAATGGCAGAACGTCTCCTTCTCCCTCATCCCATTTCCAGATCCAAAATCATTCCCAGACAACTCCATCGACTACCAATACAGGCCCAGCCTTCCCTTCCGAATCCCCTTAAACCCGATTCCAGAACCCCCTTCGGCAGCCTAGCCAAAATGGTCTTCCTGGAGCGCACCAGCATCTCGGGACCGAACAATATTTCCGATATGGCAAGGTGAGGCGTGAAAAAATGCCCTGTCGAAAATTGTGTTTTCAGCGGCCTCTCCCTCCTTGACTACACCCCGCCCAAAACGGCTACTATCCCGACCGTTTTATTGTTTTCTAGCAGGTTTGTGACGTCGATAAATGCAGAAAATAAATGATAATGCCTAGGGATGATCTGGTCCCAAAAGCAGAAGCCGAGGCGGACCGGTTATATGATTGCTATGGATACGACTTTTTTACAGGTTTGAGACGAGGTTTTTTGCACTTGTATCGGTTTTAAATGGGCTGGAAAGCGCAAAAAGCTGTAGTCGACTAGGCGTCGAGAGTTCTATGGACCTAAGCCTAAGCCAAGCCTGATCCTAAGCCTAAGCATATGTCTAAGAGATTCTAAGCCTTTCTAGGATACATTTCATTACAGTGTCCATCGGCTCAAAGCTCAACTTCGGCTCAATCCCCTCCCAACCCGAATACCAGTTCCTCCTCGACGGCAGCTTTGCGCCTGGAAATTTTGTCGAAGTCGCCAATCAAATCACGAAAGCCATGGCATATTGCCCGCCAAGTGTTTCGACACGGAGGGCACGAGATCCGGAACACTGTAATTGATAGATGCAACAAAAATAAATGTAACCAGGGTTGAAAATCCGCTTCGCGACTTTTCAACCCTGGCCTTTCTTCGGGGTCCTTTGATACACGGGCACTTTGCATATTATAATTTGCATTAATTTTACGAATTACGTTAGGGATAGGCACACCACAGGAATTAATTGAGCAACCGACTCGAAACCCAGCAAAGCCTAGAATGAGCCGAATTAATCCTCGTATGCAAATTAGTCTATTTCCATATGTTTTTAAATCGCTAAAATAAGGTATAAAACGTCATTTTAGTTAAAATCTGATAAGCGCGCAGTAATCTACGCCTTCGATTACCCCTAACCACTTTACTCCTGAACCATAAAATCCTCTTTCCTTCGAGTTATGGCTGGAACCCGGGTTTTTATGCAAAGTGTCCACACACACACACAGAAACTATTTTTTTATATATAGTAGGATTTCCCACGTGAAAACTCTTATTATTGGCGGAATGCGGGAAAATCGATCGATTCTATGCGGGCATTTTTTTGTCGGTATTCCGGTTGTCGCAGTTTCTATCGACATCACTGCCAACAAAGCCGGCGCGGCGGCTTCCGATTTGTTCCGAAGGTCTCATCCCCTATCAGAACGTTGTGGCTTTCTCTTTTCCGCTATTCTTCCCCTTTTTCGAGACGGGTGATAAGCTGGCTTGTCGTTTTCCTAAGAAACCCGGCTTACACGGGACTCAATCGTTAATTTACACCCTCGAAAAAATGGCTGGCAGCATTCGGAAGCTGCAAATATTCTCGTTTCTGGTGCTTATTCTTGGGATTGCGATCGGGGCCGCTGGCATTGTGGTGGCCATTGTATTTGGGACAAGGTGTAGGTTAGAAAAATTAATTTTAAATTAGAGAGAGAGACGGAGCGAGAGAGAGAGAGAGAGAGAGAGAGAGACAGAGAGAAAGAGCGAGAGAGCGACTCTACTAGTTTTTAGCCTGTAATTGCGATTCCACGAATGCAACCACGCCACAATCCCCTGTCACTTGCAGCACAAAAATTTTCAGGTTTTTGTAATTTGCTTATTTCTCTTATATATTTTGAAATTGCAATGAATTAAAGGGGCTCCGAACTGCCAAATGCCAGCGGGCGCTGCGGGACGAGAGCCCTCACTCTTTCGATTTTTGCGCGAAGTTGTTTTTGCCCGGTTTCTTTGTGAAAACACTATAATTCGCGCATTCTGAGCCCATTTTTGAAATCCTCACTCAATTTTAAATAGTTTTGGTGTTTTAATCATCAAATTTGGCCCAGAAACAGCCGTGAACGTGATTTCGAGGTGACAACAGGCAATTTCAAATTTTGCGAGCTTCCCGGTCCCTGGGCGTACAGAGGGCTCCGACGTACAGCGCTCCGATTTTCAGGCCATTACTCAATTTTTGGCATTTCGTAGCCCCTTTAAGATATCTAAAACCCAAAAAAATACAAAAATCCACTTTCAGCCTTCGCTCGCCCGTGAAAATTAACTGGGACCCGAAGCTTTTAGACCCAACTAGTGCCCTTTATAAAGCCAAAAGAGCAGAGGTAATACAATCGGTAAGCGGATACTGTAGAAAAAGACGCGATTTAGTTTATGGATTCCCTGATAAACTCGAAAAGCCATACTTCTCTATCTATGCTAATCACTTATACGCTTGACGTGAATTTATTCGAGTAAGTCGAAGGGTAGCATACAATTCTTCACTTCAGCACTTCACATCACTATTTTCCATAGTAAAATTCGGCGCTTCCAAGGCCCTTTAAAACGCCAAACTGTGAATTTAAGACCAGATCCCTCCTCGAAGACGTCGGCGTATGTCTATGCATCGGCTGCGGCTAGTGGAGCTATGGATTTGGGCCTGATTCCTGATTCGAGCGCCTTGGCGGATAGGATTAGCAAGGCTTCGATTGCCGCCGGAGCTTCTGATGTTAATAGTAGGCTGAAAAAATTGATTAAATTAGCTTCCTGGTACCTTTAATTTAATTTGATGATTTTTATGGGAGTAATTTTTCTAAAATTCACTTTATAAATAAGGGATTTGTTTGGATTTGCCGCTTTTGCAGATAACACCCTCCAATTTTGCAAGGAGCCAATTGTGCCTGGCGTTTCGACGGCAACATCCCCGCCCGTGGTATGTCCAACAAGTCCAAGCAGTACACCACCGACTACCATCCACATGCCAGAAAATTCGAGCGCCGCCTCGACGTCTCATTCTCCGACTAAAACGCCGGTTACGACGTCGAGTTCTTCCAAAGCGACGGCGAGTGCGACGAGTTCAAGTAGCCCAGCGTCTTCTACGAGTTCACGGAGCCCGGCGAGTCCAAGCAGTCCCACCACTACAACCAAACCAACGGCTGCACCCAGTTCAACCAGTGCCCAGCCCTGCGTGATCAACGCCGACATTGTGCTCGCTTATGAGCAAGCTTTTTACGAAGCTGATGCGCTGAGGATGTTGAACTACATCCTAGGCGGACTTTTCGCGTCTCCGTATTATCGATTTGGAGGGGAAACCCGTATGGTTACGGTGCCATATCCATATGATGAAGCCCTATCGAAGATGGACGACAATTTGGGATGGGACGGATTAAAGGTAGGATAGAAGTTCTGTCGCCATCCCTTTGAAAATCTGTGACGAGCGGCCGCGTTGCGGGCCTCGTCTTTTTGATACTGCGACGCGCCCGATGGCACACTAATATCGTCCTCCAATCCTTTTTAAGGACCTGATGATCACCGCCAACCGTACAATCTGGCCAAGCCGACCCGCCGACCCCTACCTACCGACAACAATCTTCACAGCCGACCACGAGTTCGAGCAGTCGTCCCTCAACCGCAACAGGGTCATCTTCTTCTTTGGGAAGGAAGACGACACGGTGAAGTACGCAGAAGGGTATGCGGATGTTGTCAAGGAGGAAGGGACCCGGATACTGACGCTCTCTACTCTTAAGGCCGATTTGGGCCCATTGGCCTCGCCGGGGTGGTCGTTTTACATCGAGGATCCGGATATGGCGGGAAATATGAGTGATGTGATTGCTGATGCGTTGCTGGGGGCTTTTAGTAGTTGCCAAGGTAAGGTAGAGGATCTCTATCTCATCTCTCTTTCTCTCGCTCTTTATCTCTCTATCTTACCCTTTCGCTCGCTTGTGCTATTTATCTTCTTATTTCAGCCCCAACATCAACCCAACTCCCGCCAACCAGCTCTCCCTGCACCCTTTTCATTAACGCCGACATCATCATGCTCATCGAAATGAACTTCCCGATCTCCCAATCAAACGTGCTTCTCGAGGGTGCAGAAGACATCTTCACCACCGCCCCGAATAATTACCAATTCGGAGGGAAGACTCGGGTTGCGGGGCTGGCCTATCCGAGCCTAGACTCCACTGATCCGCTAGCAGAAAATCTTGGGTTGGACACCTTTGTAGCGGAAATGCAAGCCATTAATGCATCTATATGGGACGTGGGGCTCGGTGCGACTGATTTAAGCGCGTAAGTCTTGCTCTCTCTCTCTCACTCTCACTCTCTCTATTATTTTTCATCACTTTCAGGGCCCTCACCGCCGTCGAAGGAGCTTTCCCAGACCCGACCCGAAATCGTGTCCTCATCATCGTCGGCAAAAAGTGAGTTTTAAAAAAACCGAAGAACCCTGAAATATCTTTAGCTACACCACAGTAGCCTCCGCCGCACCCATCGCCGACCAATTCAAAGCCGGGGGCATGGCGGTAATCACGGCCTCCTACGATAGCAACGGGTTGAAGCCGCTCGCTACTCCGGGGCTCGACTTCGAATTCGATACGCTATTTGCGTATTTGATACCCGGGGAAGTGAACGAGGCTTTAGGTAAGATATTACCAAAAATGGGAAGCTAGATCGGGCTTAAGAGTGTTCCCCGACCATTTCACTTAGGTGAGGCTTAGGCTTAGGCCTAGACTTAGGCTTAGGCTTAGGCTTAGGCTTAGAATTAGGCTTAGAATTAGGCTTAGAATTAGGCTTAGGCTTAGACTTCGGCGTGTCCTTAAGCTTAAGCTTGGCTACCGTTTGATTCGTTACAAATATTTTCAGTGAAGCGTTTCCCATCCTGCAAAACTCAGCCGGTGCCATGATCTCAGGAATGTTGTTTGTACTTTCTTCTTTAGTAATTGTTGAAAAAGATAAAGAATAAATTCTCTTTTATCCTTGCATAGCTACCTTTATCAAGGTTTTTCCGCTTTGATCAGTGTATCGACCGGAATTTCCATCGCCTCTGCATACTGGCGCATTTCGGTGAGTTCCTCTGCAGTCATGGGAGGGATTTCAATGTGTTGGAGGGCTTCCTGAAATTTGTGGAGATGTTTTGATCTCACTCTCTCTCTCTCTCTCTCTCTCTCTCTCTCTCTCTTCTCTCTCTCTCTCTCTCGCTCTCTCACCTACCTTGCTGAGGAACGTCCCCTTCTGCGAGTCCTCCCCCTTCCACTTCATCGCCTCCAACGCCGTCTCCTCCGGGATCCCGATCTAAAAATGTAGTTAAATTTTGTAGTTTGTAGTTTTCCACATTTCTAAAAATCTCCCGCAGCAGCTGCTCAGTGTTGTGGATGAGGTCGTGGAACCAAATGCAGGGCATCAGGAAGCGGGACTCGTTTTTGAGGTAGTGGCTGTACGGGGAGGCATAGACGATGGCAGCGCGCTTCTAAAAAAACGTGCCTCGAAGCATGAGCCAAACCCAAACCCACCTTATCCGTATCCGGCTTCAACATCCGATTAAACGCCCCCTCGTACCCGGCCAAATACCCGAAAATCCACAGTGTCAACCGGGGAAGGTACAAATGGAGTGTGGTCAATACATCCCCAATCTCTTCCCGTTTCAGCATCCGCTCACACGAATCAATGCCGTCTTTCCGGAACGAGAAGATGTTACGGAACTGCGGGATGTTGTCGGTGAACTCCACGAGGCGGACGCCTGAAAAAAAAGAGGTAGCGAAGGAGCAAAACGAGAGAGAGAGAGGAGCGAGAGAGAGAGAGAGAAAGAGAGAGAGAGAGAGAGAGAGAGAGAGCGAGAAAGAGAGAGAAAGCAGCCACTTTTTACGTACCCGAGGATTCGGCCTTCAGAATAAACACTTGGTCAGCAGGTACGTCTTTGCGAAGTATCGTAATTACACGCGGTAGCAAGGAGGTGACATCCTGAAGAGGTTTATATTTTTAGAGCATAGAATTGCAAGAATTCCATTTTGGTAGCTAAAAGCATGTTCCAACCACGTCAAAAACCCGTAGTTTTTTCAACTCTAAAATGCCCACGATTACAGGGTACCCCTAACAACGCTCTAATTTCTCTTTCTCACCTCTTTAGTCAAATACCCTTCCGCATATCCGATGGTCAGACAAGGAATTGGGTACGGCTCGGCGACGCAGTGCGATTTTCCTTCATTGTGAAGCATCTTGGCAAGCAGCGTACTTCCACATCTGAATAAAAAAATGACAATCGCTCTCTCGCTCTCTCTCTCTCTCTCTCTCTCTCTCTCTCTCTCACTCTCTCTCACTCTCTACCTCACTCTCTCTCTCTCTCTCTTTTAGTCTCTCTCTCCTACCTAGCCGTATTCGTGTAGAAGATCGTGTCAGCTTGCGGCCGATCAGCCAACTCATCAGCAAGCTTTTCAAACTCTTCCCTAGGCGCCTCGGCTACGAGCAGTGCCTGAATTACATAATTAACATTTGCTTCCCTTTCCAAACATACCTCTTTGAAATAATCCACATACACAAATGGACATCGCTGGGAATTGTACCATAACACCGGTTTTGGCAAATACACAAAGTAAGCCGTGTTCTGGAATCAAGCTAGCACTTTTAAAGGGACAAGAAATGCAGGTAATCTAGCCAAGAGCTTTTGGGAAGCTTAGATACCTTAGTGAGACAATATAGCGTCCAGTGACTGCCGTCTAATAGGCTCGTCGGTACAAAAGAGTTGTGGACACTGAGAAAATCCATGCCACGCGCGATTTCTTCGACATCGCGTTTTCTGAAAGGTATTTAGGATGCAAGCCTAAGCCTAACTTAGGCCCAAGTCTAAGCCTAAACCTAAGGCTAAGCCTAAGCCTGAGCCTAAGTCTAGCCTAAGCCTAGGCCGAAGCCTGAGCCCAAGCCTAAGCCTATGCCTA